>CM077152.1:143849702-144374119 GCA_039583875.1 Platanthera guangdongensis
ACTGAGGTGCTGTGTGACCTAGCTGATATAGTTCGACGGGCTTTAATTCAGGATAACAGCAATGAAGTCAGATCTTGGATGATCATTGGATGGGTCAAATTCCCAGTTTATTGTTGAGGATGGGTTGTAAGGAAGGGACGGTCGCCTATGCGTTCCTAGTGCGGATATATCGGGAGGAGTTGATGTACGAGGCTATCATACCAAGTACTCATCACCCAGGAAGCACGAGGATGATAGTCAATAGAAAAGAGACATGAAGAAATTATTTTGGTGGCCAGGATTGAAGAAGGATGTAGCAATTTATGTGGCCAAGTGCAAACTTGTGCCTTAGTGAAGGCGGAGTGTCAGAAGCCCAGAGGTTTCCTAAAGTCCTTGTCTATCCCGGAATGGAATTTGAGGACTATCTATGGATTTGTGCATGGTCTGCCGAAGTCGCAGAGGGGAATACGAAGCTGATGGGTGGTCGTAAATAGGTCGACAAAGGTGTCGCACTTCATCTCGATCAGGAAGGAAGATCGGTTGAGAGGTTGGTCAAACTCTATGTGGAGAATATTGTACGGTCGCAGGTGTGCCCGTAGTATTGTTAGTGATCGAGATGGACGTTTCACGTCGAATAACTAGAGGTTGGTGCATGTCTGTTGGGTACTAAGCTAAAGTTCAGCACTGCATTTCATCTGCAGTGGATTGCCAAACCGAGAGGGTCAACCGACGTTGGAGGACATGCTTCGCATGTGCGTCCAGATTTTGGAAAGCAGTGGGAATATCACATGTACATGGTGGAGTTTTCGTTATAACAACAGCTTTCAGGCGAGTATTGGAATGGCGCCTTTCGAGGCCTTATACGGGAGAAAGTGTCGCACGTCATTGTCTTGGTTGGAGACGGGCGAGTCGAAGCTTTACAAACGTCAAGCGTGGGAAGATGCCACTTCAGTGATACGGGATGTTCTAGGAATGGTTGAAGATTGCTCAGGACAGACAGTCAAAGTACTATAATGCCAAACATAGGAATGTGGGAGTTCAGTGTTGGCGACTAGGTGTACTTGAATACAAACCGTTCAAGGCTGTCTCGCATGTTCGACGCTTGAAGAAGCTGAGTCCGAGATACTTTGGACCATTTGAGATCCTGGAGCGTGTGGCGAAGCAGCGTTATAGATTGAAGCTGTCGGTGGAGTTGAGTGGGCTACACGATGTATTCCATGTATCGGTGTTGCGTAGGCGGTGCAAGAGCCATCGCAGAATAGTTGCGGTTGATCAAGTGCCAGTTGATTATGAGTTGACGACAAAGGTCAAGCCTATACGTATAGAAGACGTTGAAGTCAAGCGACTCTGCAACGAGGATATCTGAATGGTTTAAAGTCGTTGGGATAATTGCGGACGTGACGAGCTTTCTTGGGAGCTATGAGCAAACAATGTTGGAAGAATACCCCGAGTTATTCCATTCAGGTAAACTTGTAATTTTGTGTACCTTTACTTAATTCGGGACGAAATTCCTTAAGTGGGGGAGATTTGTAACGCCTGAAAATTGTATTTGAGTTGGTCGCGTAAAAAGGGATTTTGGTGCCTGTATAGGGGTACACGGCCTAGGACCCGGGCAGTGTCCAAGGCCGTGTTGGCATGGTGTTTCGTCCGATTTTATCCCGTGAAGGACACGGCAAGGAACACGGCTTAATGGCACGGGCGTGTCATTGGACACGAGCATGTGCCTACCCGTGGTCAGTACCCATGTTCAGCACGGTTGTGTCGGTTGGCGTGGCGGTTATATGTGACACGCCACAGGACACGGGCGTGTCGAGGACCCGACATAGGCGTGTAAAGTGAGACACGGGTGTGTCTGAGCATGTGTGAGTCTCTGTGTTCGACGATCGTGCCTGGATCGAGGCACACGGCCTGGGACATGGTCGTGTGCCCAAGCCGTGTTCGGCCCAGGTCTGTTGATTTTTGAGCGGATCATAGCCGTTCGATTTCTTTATTTAAATCCGACGGCCCAGGTGGTTTCCTGCTCTGTTAAGGCGTGAATGGGAGTTGAATCCTTCATTTCTCTCCAAAGCTTTCTATTTCCAAGGAGTTAGAGCAAGGAGGAAGAAGGAGGAGGATTCCGGCCGCCAGCGGAGCATCGGAGCACCGTTTTGAGATCTGAGAGCAGATCCGTGGAGGAAATATCCTTGCAAAGACTTCTATCCGTGTAGTTTTCTATGGCGCCAAAGCATATAATAAGGGTAACGATTCTCAACTTGATCATGTGAAGCTCTTCCTTTTTGCATAGGGAAAACCCGCTCCCCCCCACGGTGAGTGTGCGGTGTTCCTTGGGGTTGACAGGAATAGTCCCCTTGTGTTGCATATAGAGTCCGGAATCGAAGTACGGGCATATGCATTGTGTGTGAAGCCTACCCAGACATGTTGGTCTGGATCGGTGATGTTGCATATATTATGATTTGCTGGAGAAGACTCCGTGCTTTGGGTTTCTGGTTTTCTACGTGGTAGATTGCAGCAGGGATCTTGGAGGTTAGCTCCAAGACGCACCTGGAAAACTGAGCGGAATCGTTGTTCTGCTAACTTGGCAGTCTGGGAACCGGCCTTGAACATAACTAGCTTATGTGATTGTTTGGAAATGGCAGGATCCGAGAGAAGCTTGGCTCGTGCGTACGTCGTAAGGGTACTACGCGTTGTGAGCAACGGGCAAGTGGAATCGGACTGGGCTATGTGGTTCGGTGCGAGAGACCCGAAAAGGGGACTGGCGGTTGAATAGTCGGGAGCCTTAGAAGCACAGTCAGAAAGGCTAAATGCTCACGTTGTTGCCATCTTGGTGGTGGTGGTGAATACGCTGAAGTGTCAGGATTCACCGTTAAAGTGCCTGAGTGCACGGGGTTTTGGCCATGCAAGCCTACACCTGTGGCGAAATGTAATTACACATTATTCTTTAGCTGGGCTAATGTTATGCAAGAAAAGAGCACCGCGTCCTGAGTAAGGGGCGGGGTCGTTATAATTTGGTCGCCTTTTGCTGACCGTTGCATTGTTTGCCACCGTGGCGGTGGAATGTTGCTTGCAGGTGTTGCGGAGCCGAGTGCAAGTTAGTGGGCTAGAGCCCATGTTGTTGTCTGGCCCTTGAAGGCCGTAAAGAATAGTTGTTTTTATTTTGTCATGTGTGGCCGGCCTGAGAGCCGATGTATGTAAGGACACTATCTTATTAAGTGAATATTTGTAAGGCCATAAGCCGTGTACCCTTTCAGTGTATTGGTTTTCATTCCTGTTGTGTGGATGTGGACATTCATGATTATGGATTTAAGTTTTGGGTTCTTTCACTATTTAAAAAGCTTCCGCTAGAATGCTCTTGTAGGACGAATAGTCTTAATGGAATGTTTGGTAATTAATACGTAACCCTTCCGTCAGTCCATGGTATATGGCGTCGGGTTCCAGCTGGACCTTCTGTTATATGCCATGTGAAGGATGGGGTGTTACAATTTGGTATCCGACTTCTGGTTACGGTCAGTCTTAAATGAATTCGTGGATGAATTCTTTTAAGGAGTGGTGAGCACATGTGTCCGTCATCGTTATAACATCAAAAAGAACCCATGAATGTCACTTCAGGAATGGAAATATACACTTGTTTTGTGGAATCCTAGTGTTCAATGATTGCTTTTAGCAATTTGGTTGTCTCTAATCGTGTGTCTTTGCTTCTATAGGCAGTTAGGAGCGGTGCTGGTCAATAAGAGCGTCCGCAATCGGCGGAAAGTAGTGCACCGAGAGACATACCTACTACAACCTCCTTCAGCGGAAACCATCAGGATGGTGGCTGAAGCTGTATTTGCGATGATTAATGCCCAACCTGCAGGGCAAATGCACTATGCAACCTCCTGTCGTGGAGCAAGAACCGGTTAGGGCGGCAGAGCCGAGAGTGGTGGAGCGCACAGCAGTTGATCTGGTAGAACCGAGGAGATCTATGGAAATAGCTCAAGCATGTAATGGGCTTTAATCCCCCAGTATTTTACGGGACTGGAACGCCAGCTCAAGCTGAGGACTGGCTCTCTCTACGATAAAGAGGGTTTTGACAGCTACGTTAACTGAGGAGTGGCAGAGGACCACCATAGCGACCTTTCTTTTTATGGGTGAAGCGAGGCTGTGGTGGGTTGAGTTGGAGTTTCATCTCTTAGTGGGTAGGCAGCTTGTTGATGTGGTGCCAATGGAGGAATTTTTAAGATTGTTCCAAGACAGATATGTACCCTCTGCTCAGAAGCTTGAGATGGAGAACCAATATCTTGGGTTGACTCAGGGATCCAGAAGCGTGGAGGACGAATACCTCCACGAGTTTAACACGGTTGGGGTCGGTATACTGGGGCTATGTTTATGGAAGAGGAGAGGAAGACCACCAATTTTATGAGGGTCTTCGTGGTGACCTACAGATTACTCCATGCTGGGCCTAAAGCGTAGGGCTTCCTAGCCTTGGTCAACTCGGCCTGGTCTCTGGAAAAGGTTGTGAAGAGGGTGCAAGAGAAGAAGGACCAGGAGAAAAGAAGGCAGAGTTCAAAGCGCCTAATACAATGTCAGGATTCCGCAGATGGAACAAGAAGCAGAGGACTTCGAACTCATCCCCTTCATCTGGTGCGTCAGGGGCAACCACAAGTCGAGTCCCAGGAGCTTGCTACAACTGTGGGAAGACCGGGGAATTTTGCTCGTGAGTGTTGGAGCGGACGTGCAGTACGAGAGGAAGTCTGGAGCGACTTTATGAGGAGAAATGAATGCGGTGGAGTCAACCGCGTCCCATCATGCTCCAGTCCAGCCTAGAGCTTATAATCTTGGTCTACAAGAGGCTATAAGCAAGCTGACGTGGTGACAGGTATGAGTTAATTTTGATAGATTAAACACTTTTGTAGTTGTTACTCTTTAATGTGTTAGCTTACTTCTATTGTTGCTAGGATTTTTTTTGATTTCTCGATTGTCCGGCGAGAGCCTTGTTTGATACGGGCACTTCACATTCCTTCTTGTCCGAGCGATTTGTGACGCGCATTGGGGTCCCTCGCTCGATGGCAAAAGACAAGTTGGATGTGTTTGTTGCCCAATGGATGCTCAATAGCCGCGGATAAGGTTTGCATTGTCAAGGTTCGGATTGGGGATCAGGAGTTTGATTTACGAGCGTTGATTCTACCGTTAGTAGAGTTCGATGTAATCTTTGGAATTGACTGGCTCTTGGAGCAGCGAGCTTACATTGATTGCAATCGAAAGGAGGTTAAGTTGGGATTTAAATTTTGAACGGGAGACTATGTTTGCGGGCATGAAGGGGTCAGGGAAAGTTTTGATGTCAGCCCTTCAGGTGATCAAGGCAGTTCGGTCTAGGGCAGAGCTGTTTATCACTCTAGTGCAGACTTCGAGGCCTAGGCCTAGTCTGGACAGTATCTCAGTTGTGTTCGAGTATCCTGATGTGTTTCCAGATGATCTCCCAGGAGCTCCTCCTCAGCGGGAGATGACTTTACTTTTGAGCTGGTACTGGGTGCCAAACCGGTGTCACGCTCCCCTTATCGAATAGCGCCAAGAGAGATGGCAGAGTTGAAGGTGCAACTGCAAGAGTTGTTATAGCAAGGTTATGTGTGTCCAAGTATGTTGCCTTGGAGCGCACCGACTCTCTTCGTTAAGAAGAAAGATGGGAGCTTGCGGCTTTGTATCGACTATCGGGAATTGAACAAGCTTATGGAAAAGAATAAGTATCCGATTACGAGAATTGACGATCTATTTGATCAGTTGGTTGGGTCAACGGTATATTCGAAGTTAGATCTGAAGTCCGGTTACTACCAATTGAGGATAAGGGAGAGCGACATCCCAAAGACAGCATTCAGTATGCGGTTTTGGCATTACGATTTCATAGTCATGCCATTTGGTTTGACCAATGCACCATCCATGTTTATGGATCTGATGAACAGGACGTTCAGAGAGTACCTGGACCGTTTTGTGATAGTATTTATCGACGATATCCTGGTGTACTCGCAGTATGAAGAGGATCACTACAATCACTTGCACATGGTGTTGGAGACATTGAGGAGAAACCAGTTGTATGTTAAGTTCTCCAAGTATGAGTTCTGGTTATCCTCGATAGCGTTCCTTGGTCATGTTGTTAGTGGAGAAGGGATAGCTGTGGATCCGGTGAAGATAGTGGCGATACGGGAGTGGCCTGCTTTGACTGCAGTGGCGGAGTCCGGAGCTTTCTGGGGCTTGCTGGCTACTACAGGCGCTTCGTAGAGAACTTCTCGCGGATAGCGCTACCACTCACGACATTGACTAGGAAGAATCAGAAGTTTGTTTGGTCTTCGGTGTGCAAAACAGGCTTTTGAAAAGTTGAAGAGGCGTTGACCACAGCGCCTATTTTATGTTCCCCAAGTGGAACCGAATGGTTCGAAATCTGTTGGAACCCCAGTTAGGATTTGGGCAAGGAACACTGTTAGGGTTGCTTAGAATGACCCAACATGTATAGTCATGGGTCATAGGACTATTTCCGGATAGGTCATTCAGAAGAGCTCCAGATTGCTGAAAGAAATGCAGTTAAGACAAAGTCAGAGAATCAGCTCGACGATCGTCGAACGCAGTTCGACGATCGTCCGAACCAGACGAACGATCGAATCAGGTCGACGAATGGTGATAGTAGCGGAGTTCGACGAATGTCGAACTCGGGTCGACGATTGGTGGACAACACTTGCTCAGCTCGACAAAATTAGCAAGTCAGTTTCTCAGCTCGACGAAAAGAAACTGAGCTCGACGACGAACTGCAAGCTCCGTCGACGAATGCAGGGAAATATTCAGCTCGACGAATCTAGCTGAGTTCGACGAATGTCGAACTCATGTCGATGATTGTTGAACTCGACGAAAGTTCAGGTCGACGATTTCTGAGCAATCAGTTACAGTTGGCAGAATTAATTGAGGATTAATTACAGTCAACATTCCCAGTGAAAATAGCCGTTTAAACGGTCAGTTACAGAAGAATTAAGTAAGGATCAATTTCCAAAGCATCTTCACTCTCTGGAATGTTTCTTCCGCCATCAAATCTACGGAATTCAAATACATGAAAGCATACAGAACAGACAGACAGAATACACGCACAAGAATAAAAAGAATAAGTAAAAAGGGCTTTTACAGAGAAAGGAACTCTGCATCACCAAGAAACTAATCATCAGAGTTCTTCATCAGCTCCAGGCCTTCAAGAGACAACAAATCAATATCAGTCTAATAAGCCTGCTGGATACATCATCACTGTGAAGGCCTATCACCCTGCAGCAAAGCTTCCTGCTAACCTGAACCAATCAATATCTCAGGGGGAGCTATTTGCTAACATCATATCCACTTGAATCTTCTCTCTGATTGTTGACAGAGAAGATAAAATCAGTCTCTCACCACTTACTGTATAAAGGGTTGTCATCTCCCTTCAAAAGTGATTCCTGGTTGCAAGTCTCCTACCAAAAGAGTTGAGTTGGTTTTTGGGGACCTGATCAAAACCCATTGGTGGCAGTCACTTGATCAAAAACCTGAGTGGATTCCTACCAGGGTGGTAGAAGAGTGGACTACCCAGATTTGGGGAACCACTATAAAATCCTTGTGTCTCTTCTGATTGCTTGACCTTCTTTCTTTATTCTGTGCTGTGATTTTACTCTAATAAGTTTAGTTAAGATCTGTCTCTTCCAATTGGTATCAGAAGGAGGTTGGTTAAACTACCACACCTGAGAGGTTATTTTGGTTGTATAGGCTAACACCTGAACCAAAAGATCCTTTGATAGATCTTAAATATCTTTAGAGTTATCATGGCACAACTTGATGAGTTTTCAAGCACCAGACTACTCATGTGCAATCTAGATATGCTTGCACTATGGAAGACAAGGATTAGATTTTATATGGACTCCATTGATGAAAACATCTTTAAATCTATTTTGTCAGGTCCAGCTCCACCTCAGCAACAGCAAGTTCAAATGATGTTCCATCATCCCAATGGACAGATGCTCAGCAAAAGATGAAGATTGCTGATGCACAAGTAATGAACATTCTGGCACAATCAATGTCTGATGACATTTTTGAAGAACTTGTTGAATGTTCATCTGCAAAAGACATGTGGGACTCCCTCATAACAATGGCTGCTGGATCAGCTAAAGAAATAATATTTGATGTTGAATCCTTGAGTGACTCAGATGCTTCCTCCTGTTCAACTGAGGATGAAGAAGAAGCAAGAGCAAAAGAATTTTGCCTAATGGCAATAGATGCTTCTCTCAGTAGCTATGCTGAAGAATCTGAAGAATCAGAGTGTGAATCAGATGAAGAAGATCAGGTTATTTCTTCCTTTGACTCTCCTTCAGCTAAATTTAACACTGATTTCAGATTATTTCTTGAAAATCATCAGAAAATCTTAGTTCAAAATATTTCGTCGAACGAAGATCGACGACATCAATACTATTCGTCGAACTCTGATCGACGAACTAAGAGCAAAGATTTTGCTTTGAACTATTCAGGACTCTGTACTCGACGAAACAAATTTAATCTGTCGAACAGAGATCGACGAAAATGGATCACAGAAAACAATTATTATCATTCTGTGAATAGAGATCAACGATCTCAATATCATTCATCGAACTCAGATCGACGAAAATATTTTTCGTCGAACTCAGAATTTCAAAACAGAAATTTTTATTCTTTTACTTCTGATTATTTTAAAAGAGAACCATGACCCAAGGTTTTCTGGGTCCAGAACTCCTAACATCTCCTTGCAGGAAAAGAATTCAGCCCAGTAAATATACAGGATATCAGTGGCTGAATATGTTGTGCAAGGCTATGCATATAGGGGGAGATGCCTGTAAATGAAGCTGCAGAAATTCCAGCAGTAGCAACAGTTTGTGGGGATTCTAGCAGCAGCAAGAACAACAGATTATATTACTGCAGATTTTGGCAAGGATCAACAACAGCAACAGCAAACAGCAGAAGTACTTGATCCAGACTTAATTGTATTTAATTGCCTTGTATTTTACTTATATTTATGTAAATAGTGTCCTTACCCAAATAGGGGGAGATTGTTGGAACCCCTGTTAGGATTTGGGTAAGGAACACTATTAGGGTTGCTTAGAATGACCCAACATGTATAGTCATGGGTCATAGGAATATTTCCGGACAGGTCATTCAGAAGAGCACCAGAATTGCTGAAAGAAATGCAGTTAAGACAAAGTCAGAGAATCAGCTCGACGATCGTCGAACGCAGTTCGATGAACGACGAACTCAGGTCGACGAATGGTGACAGTAGCTGAGTTAGACGAATGTCAAAATCAGGTCGACGATTGGTGGACAACACTTGCTCAGCTCGACCAAATTAGCAAGTCAGTTTCTCAGCTCGACGAAATAGAAACTGAGCTCGACGAACTGCAAGCTCCGGTCGACGAATGCAGGCAAGATATTCAACTCGACGAATCTAGCTGAGTTCGACGAATGTCGAACTCAGGTCGACGATTGTTGAACTCGACGAAAGTTCAGGTCGACGATTTATGAGCAATCAGTAACAATTGGCAGAATTAATTGAGGATTAATTACAGTCAACATTCCCAGTGAAAATAGTCGTTCAAACGGTCAGTTACAGAAGAATTAAGTAAGGATAAATTTCCAAAGCATCTTCACTCTCGGGAATGTTTCTCCCGCCATCAAATCTACGGAATTCAAATACAGGAAATCATATAGAACAGACAGACAGAATACACGCACAAGAACAAAAAGAAGAAGTAAAAAGGGCTTTTATAGAAAAAGTAACTCTGCATCACCAAGAAACTAATCATCAGAGTTCTTCATCAGCTTCAGGCCTTCAAGAGACAACAAATCAATTCAGTCTAAGAAGCCTGCTGGAGACATCATCACTGTAAAGGCCTATCACCCTGCAGCAAAGCTTCCTGCTAACCTGAACCAATCAATATCTCAGGGGGAGCTATTTGCTAACATCATATCCACTTGAATCTTCTCTCTGATTGTTGACTGAGAAGATAAAATCACTCTCTCACCACCTCCTGTATAAAGGGTTGTCATCTCCCTTCAAAGTGATTCTGGTTGCAAGTCTCCTACCAAAAGACTTGAGTTGGTTTTTGGGGACCTGATCAAAACCCATTGGTGGCAGTCACCTGATCAAAAACCTGAGTGGATTCCTACCAGGGTGGTAGAAGAGTAGACTACCTAGATTTGGGGAACCACTATAAAATCCTTGTGTCTCTTCTGGTTTCTTAACCTTCTTTCTTTATTCTGTGCTGTGATTTTACTCTAATTAGTTTAGTTAAGATCTGTCTCTTCCAAAATCTATAGTGATGCTTCGGGTAGTGGTTTGGGTTGTGTTCTGCTACAGCATGGGAGTGTGATAGCCTACAGTTCACAACAATTGAAGGCTCACGAGAGAAATTATCTGGTCCATGACCTGGAGTTAGCAGCCGTGATATTTGCTTTAAAGCTATGGAGGCATTATCTGTATGGTGTGAAAGTCGATATATACACCGATCATAAGAGCTTGAAGTACCTGTTAAATCAAAAGGATCTGAACATGAGGCAGCGGAGGTGGATGGAGTTACTAGGGGACTACACCTTCAAGATACATTATGTGCCAGGGAAAGGTAATGTAGTGGCGGATGCGTTGAGTCGTAAGATTCCTGCACAGGCCAACTGGTTATCGGTACATGATGAGAGATTGGTCCGTGAGTTGGAGGCTTTGGAGATATCTTGCATCGACAAGCAGTCTAGTACTGAGGCGAAACTATTTTGGATTGAGGTGCAGTGTGACCTAGCTGATAGAGTTCGGCGGGCTTTGATTTAGGATAACAGCATGAAGCAGATCTTGGATGAATCATTGGATGGGTCAAATTCCCAGTTTGTTGTTGAGCATGGGTTGCTAAGGAAGGACGGTCGCATATGAGTTCCTAGTGCGGATAATCTTCGGGAGGAGTTGATGTACGAGGCTCATCATACCAAGTACTCAATCCATCCGGGGAGCACGAAGATGTATAGAGACATGAAGAAATTATTTTGGTGGTCGGGATTGAAGTAGGATGTAGCACTTTATGTGGCCAAGTGCCAAACTTGTGCCTTGGTGAAGGCGGAGTGCCAGAAGCCCGGAGGTTTCCTAAAGTCCTTGCCTATCCCGGAATGGAAATTTGACGACATATCTATGGATTTTGTGCATGGTCTGCCGAAGTCGCAGAGGGGAAACAACGCCATCTGGGTGGTCGTAGATAGGTTGACAAAGGTGTCGCACTTCATCCCGATCAGGAAGGAAGATCTGGTGGAAAGGTTGGCCAAACTCTATGTGGAGAATATTGTACGGTCGCATGGTGTGCCCCACAGTATTGTTTGTGATCAAGATGGACATTCCAAGTCGAATGACTGGAGGTTGGTGCATAGTCTGTTGGGTACTAAGCTAAAGTTCAGCACAGCCTTTCATCTGCAGACGGATGGCCAAACTGAGAGGGTCAACCGGATGTTGGAGGACATAGTTCGCATGTGCGTCCTAGATTTTGGAAAGCAGTGGGAAGATCACCTATACATGGTGGAGTTTGCGTATAACAACAGCTTTCAGGCGAGTATTGGAATGGCGCCTTTCGAGGCCTTCTACGGGAGAAAGTGTCGCACGCCGTTGTCTTGGTTGGAGACGGGCGAGTCGAAGCTTTACAAACGTCAAGCGGTGGAAGATGCCACTTCAGTGATACGGACAGTTCAGGAACGGTTCAAGATCGCTCAGGACAGACAGTCAAAGTACTATAATGCCAAACATAGGAACGTGGAGTTCAGTGTTGGCGACTGGGTGTACTTGAAAATCAAACCGTTCAAGGGTGTCTCGCGGGTTCGACGCTTGAAGAAGCTGAGTCCGAAATACCTTGGACCATTTGAGATCCTAGAGCGTGTTGGCGAAGCAGCGTATAGATTGAAGCAGTCGGTGGTGTTGAGTGGGCTACACGATGTATTCCACTTATCCGTGTTGCATAAGGCGGTGCAAGAGCCATCGCAGATAGTTGTGGTTGATCAAGTGTCAGTTGATTACGAGTTGACGACAAAGGTCAAGCCTATAATATAGAAGACGTTGAAGTCAAGCAACTCTGTAACAAGAATATTCGAATGGTTAAAGTCGGTTGGGATAATTATGGACGTGACGAGATTTCTTGGGAGCAAGAGCAAACTATGTTGGAAGAATACCCCGAGTTATTCCATTCAGGTAACTTGTAATTTTGTGTACCTTTACTTAATTTCGGGACGAAATTCCGTAAGTGGGAGAGATTTGTAATGCCCCGAAAATTGTATTTGAGTTGGTCGCGTAAAAAGGGATTTTGGTGCCAGTATAGGGGTACACGGCCTAGGACACGGGCGTGTCCAAGGTCGTGTCTGGCATGGTGTTTCGGCCGATTTTATCCCGAGAAGGACAAGGCAAGGAACACGGCTTAATGACACGGGCGTGTCATTGGACACGGGCGTGTGCCTACCTGTGTCAGTACCCGTGTTCAGCAGGGTCGTGTCGGTTGGCGTGGCGGTTATATGTGACACGCCCCAGGACACGGGCGTGTCGAGTGAGACACAGGCGTGTCGAGTGAGACACGGGCGTGTCTGAGCCCGTGTGAGTCTCTGTGTTTGACGATCGTACCTGGATCGAGGCACACGGCCTGGGACACGGCCGTGTGCCAAGCCGTGTTCGGCCCAGGTCTGTTGATTTTTGAGCGGATTAGAGCTGTTCGATTTCTTTATTTAAAATCCGATGGCCCAGGTGGTAGGAGCTCTGTTAAGGCCGTGAATGGGAGTTGAATCCTTCATTTATCTCCAAAGCTTTCTCTTTCCAAGGAGTTACATCAAGGAGGAAGAAGGAGGAGGATTCCGGCGGCCGGCGGAGCATCGGAGCACCGTTTTGAGATCTAAGAGCGGATCCGTGGAGGAAAGATCGTTGCGAAGACTTCCATCCGTGTAGTTTTCTATGGCGCCAAAGCATACTACAAGTGTAACGATTCTCAACTTGAGCATGTGAAGCTCTTCCTTTTTGCATAGGGAAAACCCGCTCCCGCGAGTGTGCAGTGAGTGTGCGGTGTTCCTTGGGGTTGACGGGAATAGTCCCCCTTGTGTTGCTTATAGAGTCCGGAATCGAAGTGCGGGCATAGACATTGTTTGTGAAGCCTACCCAGACATGTTGGTCTGGATCGGTGATGTTGCATATGTTATGATTTGTCGGAGAAGACTCTGTGCTTTGGGTTTTCGGGTTTCTACGCGGTAGATTGCAGCAGGGATCCTTGGAGGTTAGCTACAAGGCGCACCCGAAAAACTGAGCGGAATCGTTGTTCTGCTAACTTGGCGGTCTAGGAACCGGCCTTGAACATAACTGGCTTATGTGATTGTTTGTAAATGGCAGGATCCGAGAGAATCTTGGCTCGTGCGTACGTCTTAAGGTGTACTACGCATTGTGAGCAACGGGCAAGTGGAATCGGACCTGGACTATGTGGTTCGGTGCGAGAGACCCGAAAAGGGGACTGGCCGTTGGCATAGTTGGGAGCCTTAGACAGTGATCAGAAGGGCTAAATGCTCACGTTGTTGCCATCTTGGTGGTGGTGGTGAAGACGCTGAAGTGTCAGGATTCACCGTTAATGTGCCCTAAGTGCACGGGTTGTTTGGCCATACGAGCCTACACCTGTGGCGAAATGTAATTACACATTATTGTTTAGCTGGGCTAATGTTATGCAGGGAAAGAGCACCGCTGTCCCGAGAAAGGGGTGGGGTCGTTATAATTTGATCGGCTTTTGCTGACCGTTGCATTGTTTGCCACTATGCGGTGGAATGTTGCTTGCAGGTGCTGCGGAGTCGAGTGCAAGTTAGCGGGCTGGAGCCCATGTTTTTGTGTTGGCCCTTGAAGGTCGTAAAGAATAGTTGTTTTTATTTAGTCATGTGTGGCCAGCCTGCGAGCCGATGTATGTAAGACACTATCTTATTAAGTGAATATTTGTAAGGCCATAAGGCCGTGTACCCTTTCAGTGTATTTGGTTTTCATTCCTGTTGTGTGGATGTGTACATTCATGATTATGGATTTATGTTTTGGGTTCTTTCAACTATTTAAAAGCTTCTGCTAGAATGCTCTGTGTAGGACGAATAGTCTTAATTGGAATGTTTGGTTATTAATACGTAACCCTTCCGTCTGTCCGTGGTATATGGCGTCGGGTTCCAGCTGGACCTTCTAATATATTCCATGTGACGGATGAGGGTGTTACAAGTGCACTCAATGCCATTCGACAAATTCGGCTTAGGCGTTGAGTGGACTCAACACCACTCAATTCCATTTGACTTAGAAAAATATCTGGGATGGTTGGCCTCGAGTGTGTTGAGTGCACTCGACGCCATTAGCTGAAAGGCGTCGAGTGTGTTGAGTGCACTCGACGCCACTCAACGTTTGTACTTAGATTCTGGGAGATGTGGCGTCGAGTGCGTCGAGTGCACTCGATGCCACTTGACGATTCGTTGAGTAAAGAAGTTATACTCGACAATTTTAACTTAGAAAGTGTTGTACTTATATATGGTGTTGAGTGGTCACGACGAATCTAGATGATTCATTGAGTATATGTATGATACTCGATGATTCGTCGAGTAAGGGTTGCTTACTCGATGACTTTGACTTAGCCGATTTTCTGGTGTAGTCTGCTTGCTGTAACATGCCCGGTCTGAACCATTTTTTTGGGAATTGAGCCAAAATGATATAATTGGATGCGTACTCTCAATATGACATATTTAAAGCAATAATAAGCGGTCCAATAATAGGGTGACACGTGTCAGACTGTTTAACCCTAATTCCTATTATAAAAGAGACTTGAGGAAAACCCTAGCCGTCAATTTGCCAAGCAATTACTATGCTGAAACCGTCAGAGGAGAAGCAGATCGTCGGAGCCGATTCTCTTCTCGTGAAGCATGATACTAATGAGGAAGAAGCATACCGCAAAGGAGAGTAACGAGATCCATGGTCGGAACCGCCGGAAATGAGGTGTGCTTCCTACCTCTCCCTTGGTGCTAGATCTGTAGTTATTTTTAGGATAGATATCAACTCAAAGGAGTTTGACATGCGAGATGAAGATTTCCTAGGAAGGGACCAAGTTAGGGCCTTGCCCTAGAGATTAGTTATCTTCAACCACTCCTCTCTTCTATGTGAAGATAGTGGACTTGGTTTTGTGAAGAAGAATGGTCTTATGAAGGTGAATAAGGGAGGTGGAAAATCTGTATTTGGTTCGGAAGAAATATCTAAAGGAATAAGATGAACCAATGTCGTCATCTTGCTTTAAGATGCATGCAGAAATCTATTTTCTGTGCGCAACGAACTTCAAGGCTGTTTTAGGGTACGATACGACCAGACGTGGGCTTTCAACTAAACATGAATGTCAAAGCCATTGGAAAGACCTTTCCAATGGATGTTTATATTTTTTTCATATGAGGTCTATAGCCTCAGGAAAGTCCAATCAAACTTGGTGGGCTGATATGTGATACGTGCAGAAATCTATTTTCTGTACGCAGCAGGTTTCAAGGCTGATCTCAAGTACCTTACGGTATGATCTGGGTGATGGACCAAATACAAAAGTTATAGTCCTTGGAAATACCTTTCCAACGGATGGTTACACATTTTCATATGAGTCTTGTTATCTATAGAATGTCCAGTCAAAGTTTTTGTACAGTCAAGTCATGATTACAGGTTGCTCTCAGGTTAGTGTAGAACTTAGTTTGAACTTGGTAGAGAAGTCAGAGTATATTAATGTCGAGGTTTGCATGTGGTTTGCTGAACTTAAACTATTGGTGATTGTGCTAAATAAAAGATTGATGAGATTTAGTTGATAGATCCTTAAGTCAACAAATGGTTTGGTGAAACACATTGTATAATTTACTTGGTGGAGTTTCATAATCAATTGAATGAAAAAGTTAGTGAACATTACATGTGCATGTGAAATATCATGATAGTTTGTGAACTTATTGTGGAAGCATGATTGTTTGTGAATGCTTAATTTAAGAGAGTATTGGATAAAGCTATTGCATGATTATGAGGGATATTGGTTAAGGAATGTAATTAGTAGTTCATTGCTTAGAGTTGAGTCTCCCTACGGTAGCAGTGCAGGAGTGGTATATAGTATAAGGTGACTTGCCACATGTGTAAATGATAAACCCTGGTGGGTTATAGAAATGTGGAAGGGATGGAAGTGTGTGTGTGTGTGTTGCCGCTCTGAAACAATGTGTTGATAAGGGACTCGGTATGGAGCCCTTACGTCTTGTGTGCACAAGATGTGAATAATAAATAGGGACTCTGCATGGAACACTTATATGTGAAATACATGCGGTGTGAGTTGACATGTTGTATCATAATCCTGGGTTAAGTATAGTGTGGCAGGACTACGGGCTCGTCGGTCATCACACCGATAGGAGCTGACAGATAGACATTATGCAGTTTGGCTGTGTCATCGGTGCTCATTCCCAAGGCCCTCTCCATGCCAAGTGGATGGATTGGTTGTGTCCTTGGTGCTCATACCCTAGGTCGTTTTCATGCCACACCTGTAGGCCAGGTTGTAAGACCCCCCCCCCTTCTGGATCCCAAAACACGGCACGAAGGGGGTCTTATGTCCAGAACAACCATCTTGAGGTATCCTTAGCACACGGGCTAACATGTACCACAAGACGCCTATTCTGCCGGCTACAACCAATATTAATATATGCCAACCCAACCAAAACATAATATAGAAGTCAAATCCACACATAAGCATAAAAGTCCAAAAGTACATCAAATAAAGAAGCTAATAGCAAGCTTCCAAAATATCAGAGTACTGCAAATATACGCCCAAAGGGCTACATCAAAAACTCTCAACAATCACATCGGTGACCGACGGTAGCGACGGCACCGTCCCTTCAAGCCCTATCATCCTGGCCTAGCTGTCCTGCTGCATAATCTGTAGCTCCTCTACCTGCGGGGTGACCTCCTAAAAAGGAAGACGTAGCAACCGTTAGTCAAAAGACTAAGTGGCTATCACATCCGCTCCCTCGGCGACTACTCAGCACCGGGCGGAGAAAGGAATTAGGATACAATATATATAAGTGATATAAGCAGGTTCAAGCAGGTGGATTAAGTATAACATTATTAACAGCATTTAATCTAGCAGTTCTACACGAGCTATAACAAACCATTAAGTATAAGTAACTAAAACAGGAAAGTAACTTAACTTATAAGGATGTCCATACAAGCTTATAAGTTAAGGATTTGTTTAACATAAAGTAACTCATCGTATAGGAGTGCCCATACAAACTTATACGATGAGGATCTTGTTTGTGTAATGTAATGTAAGGGTATGTATACAATGCAATGACTCACCCATGATCACGCACATGCAATCGCTATGTCGACACAGACTTGTACTTCCCACTATTCGAGCAGGTAGCTAACCTCTCAGGCATCAACCACCGTGGCCAGGTGGCGACAGTAGAGTGGGCTTCTATACTACTAAGCGGGCATCCACACTGCTTCACTTAGGCCTCCGTATGCCTCAACGCTAAGAACACAATAGCGGAGCCCATGCGTACTATGGCGCAGCGGGAGTCTCGTGTAGATGTGCACAGAGAACCAAGCCCCGAACTGGCCTTGTGTGACCCGGAAGGAGCCTCAGAAGAAAGCATGAGGACCAAGCCCAACCATTCACTTGGCACGGAAGGATCCCCGGGACATGAACACCGAGGACCAAGCCCAACCGCCCAAGGTCTATCTGTCAACTCCCGTCGGTGTGACGACTGGCGAGCCCGTAGACCTGCCACACTATACTTAACCCAGGATTACGACACCACATGTCGACTCACACCGCATGCAATTCCACAACACTGTGGCATGGAAGGATCCTCAGAGAAAGCACGAGGACCAAGCCCAACCGTCCGACTTTGACTCTTCTCAATGCTATACAAACTAGTGCGGTCAAACACCGCACCTACATCCTTCCTCAATGTTATCCGTAGGGATACACCACTCTAAGAATTGGACTACTAAATTCATTCTGTTAAACAATTATTCACATGGTCATAGATTTACATCCTACATTTCATTTCCAAATGATTTCAACACATTCATTAACATGATGCGCATTTCAATTGGTCTACCAATTTCTATCAAATCATTTCGTTTAAGTATGCTTCGCTTCACAAATCAATTTCATGGAATCCAATTATTAAACTTCATCAATCATAGAACTATGATGGCTAATATAACAAAGTTCACCAAACCTCAAGTTAATTTGCTACATTATCTCTACCGAGTCCAAATCCAAAGCTATACCAAACCCAGAATTCTTATTACCAAACATTATCAGGACAGCAAATTCGATTGGAGATTCATAAAGCTATAGGAATCCAGTGAAGGCATGTAACCCCACAATGGAAAGGTCTTTCCGTGGGTTACAACTTTCATATACAAGACACAACCCATATTTGAGAGTAACACACTTGAAATCGGCTTCAACGTCCGCTGCATATAGAACACAATTTCTGCATGCTTTGTTTGTCGGCCGTCAAATTCGTTCAGACTTTCTCATGGTTATAGACCTCGCCTGAAGTCATGCAACCACTCGTTGGAAAGGTATTTTCAAGGACTTCAACTTTCATGTATAGTCGAAAGCCCAGTTCTAAACATATCACACCTGAAAATGGCCGGAAAGATCGCTGCATGCAGAACACTGATGCTGCGCGCACATTAAGGCGGAATGAACGGCATCGGTTCATCTTCCTCCTCCAGCCGATCTTCCCCAAATAACACTAGAAATTCCTCCTCCCTTATTCACCCTCATAAGGCCATTTCTCTTCATGAAACCATCCCCCATCTTCACTTAGAAGAATGGAGAGGTTGAAGACACTCCTTAGAGCACAAGCCCTAGAACGGCCTCTTCCTAGGCAAATCATCTTCTCACGAGTCTAGAATATTTTGAGTCGACATCTCGCCTATATATATCTACAAATCTAGCACCAAGGGAGAGGGGAGGAATCTCACCTCATTTCTGGCATTTCCACCATTTCCGGCCAAGGATCTTGTAACTCTTCACGGCGGCATCTTCTTCTCCTCGGCGGCGGCGGTTCTTCTCCTCTTGGACTTGCTCCAGCAGCTTCTCCCTCTCTACAGCAGTTTCTCCAGGAAGAAGGGTTGGAATGAGCAGTGAAAACGGCTAGGGTTTTCACATCCCTTATAAGTGAAAAGTGACACGGGTAGGGACACGCTCATGTCCTTACCCGTGTCCTGCTCGGGCGAAGCGTTACAGGCGTTTACCTGACGTTTCGATACACAAACATGGGTAGGGACACGCCCGTATCCTTACTCGTGTCCACATGACACGACCGTGTTCTCTGGCCGTGTCCTCCTCTAGACACGCCTCATCGAGCTCAACTCGACACACATGGGTAGGGACACGTCCGTGTCTCTACCCGTGTCCTTCTCGGGGTACACTTCGTCGATCTCAACTCGACGCACATGGGTAGGGACACGCCCGTGTCTCTACCCGTGTTATCTTCATATGGGTAGTGACACGCCCGTATCACTAACCGTGTCCTTCTCTGGGACAACTCGAGTTATCAACTTGAGAGTTGGTTGGATAGACATAGGTAGGGACACGCCTGTGTCTCTACACATGTCCTTCACGGGAATAGTGGTTTTGCTCACATGGGTAGGGGCATACCGTATCCCTACCGTGCCATCATGCACACGAGTAGTGACACTCCCGTGTCACTATCCGTGTCCTTCTCTGGACATACTCGAGTCGTCGACTCGAGAGCTGGCCTCTCCCACACGGGTAGGGACATGCCCGTATCTCTACCAATGTCCTATTCTGTACTGATTTCTCCTCCCATTTACAAGTGCAGCCCTATTGCCAGCACTTCCTTGAACTCAAGTCAGCTCTCCTGACTCAAAAACGCGCACAAGGGGCCTGGTGCGAATCGGTACGTTACACAGGTTGGGTTATGTTCTTGGTGCACATCTACCTAAGACTCCTCTGAGCCGTAGTACGCATGTGAGATCCGTTTTTGTGTTCTTAACGTGAGGCGTACGGAGGCCTAGGCTTGGTAGTGTATATGCCGGCCTAGTAGTGGAAAAGCCCGTTCCACTATCACGGTCTGGCCACGACGGATGACATCTGAAAGATTAGCTGTCTGCTCGAAAATTCGGAACTACGAGTCTGTGTCGACATAGCAATTGCATGTGTGTAAGCATGGGTGAGTCATCATAAGTCATTCTTAATATTGCATTGCATTCCATACACAAGATCATCATCATATAAGTTTGTATGGGCATTCTTATATGATGAGTTACTTTACTATTAAGCTGATCCTTAACTTATATGTTTGTATGAGCATTCATATAAGTTGAGTTACTTCCTGTTGTTTATTCATACCTGTACAATGTTGTTGATAGTAGAGCTGCTAGCATAACTTGTTGTAGTTTCGTCTGATATATTTATGATACTCTGACATTACTTAACACTTTGCCACTTGATTTGTACTATTGCTTACATACTTATATTGTACCCTTGTCCTTTTCTCCGCCTGGTGCATAAGAGTCATCGGGGTAGCGGATGTGATAGTCACTTAGTCTTTTGAGTAATGGTTGCTATGTCTTCCTTTTTAGGAGGAAACCCCGCAGACATTGCCACAATAGGTTATGTAGGAGGGCAGCAGGGACAGGACGACAGGGCCTGAAGTGACGATACCATCGCTGTCGTTTTTGACTAATGTGAGTTTTTTATAAACTCATTTTGTAGCCATTTGGCATTACGTACTCTGATATTATGGAAGCCTTGTTTGCTTCCTTTATTTTTTGTACTGGTGGACTTTATACTAGTGTGTAATTTTGACTTCTCTTTACTTTCTTTATGATGGGTTGGCATGGATGATATGTTTAGCCTGCAGGATAGGCGTCTTGTAGTACACGTTAGCTCGTGTGCTAACGCTACCGCAAGGCGGTTGTTCTGGGCATAAGACTCCACTCGACCGTGTTTTGTGTTCCGAGAGGGGGGTCTTACAGCTTATGTGTACATTCATGTGATATACATATATGAATGCTATGCCTGCAGGGAAGGAATACCGCCGCACCGGGAATGGGGTAGGGTCGTTATAAATTGGTCAGTTAAAGCTGACTGTTGCCTTGTTTGCCACCTTCATTGTGGCTTGTCACTATTTAGGTGCTAGAGAGCCGAGCGGGAAGTAGGAGGTTGAATCCCTTGATGCTATGTCGGCCCTTGCAGTCCAAGCGAAGGCTTTTATTGTTTTCATGTGTGGCTGGCCTGTGCACCGATGTTTATAAACCACACTTTTGAAGTGTAACTATAAGTCCTTAAGGCCGCAACATTTTGTGTATTTTGCAAATATTCATGATATTTATATATAGTGGACATTCGCGTGTACTTGAGTTTAACAGTTAACCATTAAAGCTTTCGCTAGAATGCTCTGAGTTATAATTCGTGTAGTTTTGATATTAATACGTAACTCCGCCAACTGTCTGTGGAATATGGTGTGGGGCCCCGGCCAGACCCTTTGTTATATTTCATGTGACGGATGGAGGTGTTATATAGACCAAGGCTTCCTTCAAGGGCATTGGGACCAAAGACTCTGTGAGGTATTTATACCTCTTGCATATGGACTTGTTTGGTCCTATGTCAGTTCATAGTCTAGATAGGAAAGTCTACGCCCTTGTGATGGTTGATGACTATTCTAAGTTTACTTGGGTTTTCTTTATGAAGAAAAAGAATGAAACCCATGATATCTTCATGAAGTTTTTCAAGCAAATTCAAAATGAGTTTATAGTACTGTGGTCAAAATCAGAAGTGACCAAGGGACTGAATTCCAGTGTAATAGTTTGACAAAGTTCTATGAAGTGCAAGGGATTCATCAAGCATTTTCTTCTCCAATAATACCCCAACAAATTGGGATTGTTGAGAGGAAAAATAGAACTCTCATAGAGGTTGAAAAGACCTTATTGAGTGACACATCTCTCCCAAAATATTTATGGGCTGAGGCAGTAAATACTGCATGTCATGTCCTTAACAAAGCCTCTATCACCAAGAGTCACAAGGAGACTCCCTATGAGATCTTGAAGGGAAGAAAACCAAACCTAGGTTATCTCAGGGTCTTTGGTAGCAAGTGTTATGTGCTTCATAATGGTAAGTCCTATTTGACTAAGTTTGTTGTCAAGCCCTTCGATGAGATTTTTGTTGGGTGCAACAATCATAATAAAGTCTATAGAATCTATAACTTGAAAAGCCAAGTTGTAGAAGAGTATGTACATGTAGTCTTTGATGAGTCTACCATGATTAACAATGAGCTTCCAAGCTCTTCTTCTAGTACTACAGGTATAGAGGTGATGATGGACAAGCTAAACATCAAGGAAGCTGCTCCAGTAATCCAAGATGGAGTGGATATTCCAGAAGGAGTGCATGGCACACTTAAAGTATATGAAGATCAGCAAGAAGATACTACTGAAGCTGATGCTGAAAGAAGACTGCCTCCAGCTGTCAGACATCTAAGAGATCATCCAATACACTAGATAATTGGTGATGGAAACTAAGGAGTGGTGACAAGAAGCAAGAGCTTTAATACAACAATGTTTGTAGGTTTCCTATCATAGGTTGAGCCCAAGAGATTTGAAAATGCCAACATAGATCAGTTCTGGATTGTATCTATGCAAGAGATATTGAACCAGAATAAGAGATGCATGGTCTGGAAGCTTGTTCCCAGGTGATAAGTACATAACGTCATTGGAGTCAAGTGGATTTACAGGAATAAACTTGATGAAAGTGACATTATAATCAAGAACAAGGTTAGGTTAGTAGCTATGGGGTACAGATAAGAAGAAGGTATTGACTTTGATCAAACCTTTGCCCCTATAGTAAGATTGGAAGCCATCAGACTCTTCCTTGCATATGTTGCATTCAAGGTATTTAAAGTCTACCAGATAGATGTGAAGTCAGCCTTCCTGAATGGTGACTTAAAGGAAGAAGTCTATGTTGAACAACCTTCAGGTTTTATTGATTCTAACTCACCTAAATTTGTTTATAGACTTAGGAAAGCTCTATATGGGTTAAAGTAATCCCCTAGAGCATGGTATGAGACATTGTCTAATTTCCTCATTGAGAATAAATTCTCAAGAGGGGAGTTAAACAAGACCCTATTCCTAAGGAAATCTAAGGGCAAGATCATCCTAGTCCAGATATATATAGATGACATAATCTTTGGATCTACTGATGATAACTTTTATAGAAAGTTTGACAAACTTATGCAAGAGAGGTTTGAGATGAGCAGTATGAGTGAACTTAAGTTCTTCTTGGACCTCCAAATAAGACAGACTGATTATGGATTATCCATATCTCAGTCTAAGTTCACTAGAGAGTTGATCAAAAGTTTGGTATGTAGAATGCCTCGACCATGAAAACTCATATGGAATCAATCATGCCTATAGACAAAGATGAGGCATGGAAACCTGTTGGTGAAACTTTGTATAGAGGGATAATTGGGTCCCTTCTATATTTTACTGCAAGTAGGCCAAACATCATGTATGCTACATGTGTTTGTGCTAGGTATCAGGATAGACCTAAAGAATCTCACTACTCTACTACTAAGAGGATTTTGAGGTATCTTACGGGCACACCAGATCTTGGCCTATGACACCCTAGAAATAGGGATTTTGAACTAACAGGTTATTCAGATATAGATTTTGCAGGCTACAAAGGAATAGGAAGAGCACTTCTGGCAACTGTAAGTTCTTGGGAGGAAGACTAGTGTCTTGGAGCAGTAATAAGCACACCATTGTTGCAATCTCAACAACTGAGTTAGAATACATCTCAGCAGGTATCTGTTATGCACAATTGTTGTGGATCTTGCATCAGCTCCAGTATTATAACCTCCAGATAAGTAAAACTCCTTTGTATTATGATTCTACTAGTGCAATCTCAATTGCTAAGAATTTTGGCTCTCATAGCAGGACTAAGCACATTGAGATTAGGTATCATTTTATTAGGGAGCATGAGGAATGTGAAGATATCAGTCTTGAGTTTGTCCCTACAAAAAAGCAAGTGCTTGACATCTACACTAAGCCACTAGATGAAGTAAAGTTCAACACCTTCAAGTTTGAGTTGGGTATGTTGAACTTGGTATAGCTTCAGTTGCTCCATGTGTTGTTATTGTTGTAGGTTGTACTACTTCTTACAGGTGGAAAATACCTTCAGTGGTATGAAGATTTTTCAAGTGGAAGGATGATAAAAGATGCTCCTGTTAAGGTGGAGTAAGTCAAGATGCTCCTACTACGGGGGAGCAAGTCCAACAAGCTGCTACAGTGGATCAAAGATCATCACTGCTGCTTCTGTGAAGTCACTACTGCAGCTGAAAGG
Organism: Platanthera guangdongensis; assembly: GCA_039583875.1. NCBI lineage: Eukaryota > Viridiplantae > Streptophyta > Magnoliopsida > Asparagales > Orchidaceae > Platanthera > Platanthera guangdongensis. Next base: position 143,874,074 of record CM077152.1, read on the forward strand.
ACAATGATACTATAGGAGAATAGGAACAACCAGCACCTCCCTGACTATAGATGCTTCTGCAGAAGTCATAAAAAAGGGAGGAGTGGCATTAGCTCATGTGGATTAATGATAGCAGCTAGCTCAAGTGGATCAATGAACCACTCAAGTGTCAAGTGGCTGCAGTGATGTGTTGTATCAGTGGTATAAACACAAGAGGTATGTTCTCCAGTCAATTAGTTTGATTGCTAGTGTAGTAAAAGTAGGCTAGGAACAACAGATAAATTCTACCATGATCTTATAACCTCCCTCAATAGCTATATGCCTATAGAAGAAACCGAAAAGGGGGAGATGTGTGGCAATACTTGGAAATGGAGAGATGTAGAAGCAATACTTGACATGACTAGGTCATTTAAGTAAGTGTATATTACTGCATATTACTTGGAAGGTCATGTTGAGTAAGTGCATATTACTTGGAAAATTTCAAGTAATATGAGGAATGCAATGACTATATGTTGGGCCATGTTGAGTTAGTGCATATTATGTGAAAAGTGCTTATAGTGGTGCTCCATTTAATTATTAAGTGGTATAAGGATTGTGCATACTACTACTTGAGCAATTGTTCAAGTGGTGTGAGAATACATTGACTTAACATGTTGAGTCAATGTAGTTAAATAGAGTACATTGAATTGATATGTTGGTAATTCCAGCAGCATAAGCTAGCAGATGTAGCTAATATAGCTTACAGCTATATTAAATTAATATGTTTTTTATGTTAATGCTTCTTAGTATTGTTGTGTGTTCTGCCTTCTTTAAATAGGGGGAGATTGTTGGGAATACTGCCCTCAATATTCCCAAGATTTGAAGATACATCACAATCAGTACTAAGAGAATAGTTGTATTTGATGTTGTTCAACCTCGTTATGTGCAGGATGTTTCATGGAATAAGTTTAGACAGGTTGTCAAAGTGATTGTGTCAGATGGTCACAAGGTAGAGAAGTGGAGAGACAGAAATCTGTCTAAGTCCAGAGGCCTTGAGTGAATCCAGTTCACTCAGTTTCAGATGCCAAAGAAGAATGCTGGAAAGGCTGAAAATAGCCTAAGTCCACAGGCATTTTGTGAAGCTCATTCACTCAATGGAAGATGCCAAAAAGCATTGAGTAAGGTGTGGACAGTCAAAGCCCAGTAGTCTGCAAAGCAATTCTGCGGCTAAGTCCACAGGCATTAAGTGAAGGAAGTTCACTCAATGTTATATATTAAAAGGCATCTAGTATAACTGAGTCTGTCAAAACCTCAGCATTGGCAAGTTAAAAAATCGACTAAGTTCAGAATCGTTGAGTGGGGACATTTCACTCAATGCTCGATGAAAGATGCATTGAGTTAAACTCAAGCAGTTGAAGATTCTATCCAGAAATCTGGCTAAGTCCAAAAGCATTGAGTTATGATAGCTCACTCAACGCACTCAACGTCTCAGCAATCTGGCAGATTTCAGAGAAGCGACTAAGTACAAAAGCGTTGAGTGATGAAACTTCACTCAACGCTCTTAACGCCTAGCTGATAAAGAAAGTTGCAGCTAAGTCCAGGGGCATTGAGTGATGAAGATTCACTCAATGCCTAACAGTGCAGAAGAGATTAGCTAAGTTCAGAGGCGTTGAGTGAAGCCAGTTCGCTCAATGCACTCAACGCCTGATAGTGCAGAGAATTTGACTAAGTCTATATTTGTTGAGTGAAGACCATTCACTCAACGCACTCAATACCTGGATTGAATCTAAAGATTTGGATAAATCCACAAATTCTGACGTCAGCCAAAGTCAACAAAAGTCAAGAGAGTTCAAATTAGTTGCAGGAAAGCTTCAGAACATGACAAATAGCGTCGAAGGTGTGTTGTACGTCTTCTTTCGTTAAAGCAAGGTACAGCTACCAACCACATAGGGTCCCCACTACTTCTTGGAGCCCTTAATTGGCGGAAGATAAAATGAACAAGATGGACTAAAGGAACTTTAACTTTTAGGGTTTTCTCATTTTGAAAGTTGTGGCTGAACTTCTTCTTCCTCTCCATTGTTGTTGAGATTGAAACTTGAAGTTAAATCAGCTGATCTAAAAGTTCTTTCAAGTTGTTGTAGTTAATTTCTTCTACTACAGCAAGTTCAGATAAGTATCTGATAAAGAAGAAGGAGCAGAGCTTTTAGGTTTTTGCAGATCTAGGTTAGTTGTTTGAAGAACACAAAAACTGTCAAATATTAAGTCTTTTTCAGCAAGTTCAGAAACAAGTTTCTGAGTGTCTTCAATACAGGCAACTTCTTACTGAAGACACTGTAAAGTGTTTGTTTTAGGATAGTGAATGACCTACAGAGTGGTGGATAGGTCCAATTTAAATCTTGTTTACTTTTAAATCACAGAAATTTACTTAGAGTGTGAATTAATCCAATCATAGTATTAAATAAAAGCTGAACAAATCTAAATATAACAGTCACAGCTCTACAAAGCAAACATTTGATCATAACACACAATTCAGCATAGCACAACACATAAAAGTATTATAGTGGTTCCCCAATTTATGGGTAAATCCACTTTACCCATTCGCCTATCTTGTAATGAAATAGATTCGTCCAAACTTCTTTATTTTCCTCAGATCCTCAGATCTTACACCTCAGAGCCCGGCTGCTCCTACAACTCAGATAATGCAATGTCCTACCTCAGATCTTTAAGATCCATACATCTCAGATTCCTCTCCAAGAATCCTACCTCAGAGTGCACCTTCACTCCTACTCCTCAGGAAAACTCTTGCCCTACAACCTCAGAACCTTCCAGTTCCTACACCTTAGAGAAATTTCCCCTTCTCCTACCTCAAGCTCACAGCCCTACCTCAGTCTTTATAATATAGACTTACAACTCAGAGAAATTAATCCCCTACCCTCGGATCTACAAATAGAGCTTACAAAATTATAATAGCAAAAGGAATTTTGTGTTTTGAAATGTCACCTAGAAAGAAAGAGATTGGTGACTTTTCTTGATCAGATCTTGATTTGGAATCTTCTCCCTTAATCCTTACTGTGAAGAAAATGATCCAACCCTTCTTAGCTTTTTCAAAGCTTCTTGATAAGTCATTATTTATAGTTATTTATATATAGATTTTATTTAATAAATAATAATATTTTATTTAGTTTATTTTAATATTGTTATTAAAATGCTTAGTTTTCTTATTTCAGGTCAATCTGGGCTGTTAATAGTAATTTGGAGCCGACAGGATTGATCCGGAGAAAAGCTGAATTTTTCCCCAAGTACACGCCCACTATCACGGGCGTGATAGTGGGGCGTGACCATAGTCACGGGGCATGACCTCCAGGTATTGATTTGCTGCCATTCCATGTCATTTAAAGTTACATGCCCCCATGTCACAGGCGTGACCTTGGGCGTGACCATCCTACACTGGGCGTGCCGCTAGCTGGAGCTCCTGAACTCAATGACACGCCAGTTTTGGGTTACACGCCTTGGACACGGGCGTGACCTATTGGTCACGGGCGTAAACTATTTGCGTGACTCCCCAGCATTACTTGGTCATCAATCAGCAGTGTATGTTGCAAAGCATTCAAGCCTACACGCCGTAGGGCATGGGCATGACCTAGGGGGTGACTTCTCAGAACTACCATAGTTTATTTCCCGTTGTTTCTCCTTCCCGTCGTTTCCAGTAACAGACTTGACACGCCCTAAGTCACGGGCGTGACCTAGGGGCATGACCCGCAGAACGATGAATTTTGGCAGTTTTCTCCCAACGTTCCTGGGCTTTCAAGATGACGGTTCCTGGCCTTACACGCCCTAGGTCACGGGCGTGACCTAGGGGCATGACCTTCCAGAAAAATGCCTATAAATTCAGAGAAATTCAGGAGCAGAGGGAAGCATTTAGGAAGATTAGGAACCAATTTTAGGAGTAATTTGTAGCTTAGTTTACTATTTTCTTTCATTTTTTCTTGTACATTTCCTTTTCATAGCTTAGTTTACTTTTCGTAATTCAATTCAAATATTTCTCTTCGGCAATCATGTCTTACTTTTCCTTTTTTTTATGTAACTTTTACATCATGTCAAGTAGCTAATTTCTTTAGCACTTGATCATGATAATCTTTGAATAAAATAAAACTCTTTTTGTCAAAACTCTATTTTTATCACTTTTGATTTATCTTTGATTTATTTTTGTGTCGAATTCATATTTTGCAAATATGTTCTTCGATCCTAGATTTGTATCCTAAATGACCGAGAGGTTACGTATATGAGTAGATCGCTCAAAGATAAAAGGAGATGATTGCACTCCTCGAGAGAGGACGACATAACTTTTCCCGATTGGAGTCAAGTCCAATAGAGGGGTTCACCGCCTAAAGCAAGCTTAGGGGTTTCGACTGGCCGAGAGGTTTTAATCGATCAACGTAAGGTTAGTCAAAAGAATGAGCTCGAGAGAGATGCTTTCATACTTTGGGAATCTCCACGATCGAAGTAGATATTTAAAAGTTTGCATTTTATAGAAGTTTATTTGAGTTCAAGGTGAATCTAGATCAAGTGCTAGTTTTTAGTTTATTTTGTTTCATTTAGTTTAATTTAATCTCCTTTTATATTTAGATAAAATAATACTGATTTGTGTGAGTAGGAGTACTCAACAAGCCCCGAGTCTAATACGACATTTCCTATACTATATTTTGATAGGTACACTTCCCTATTTGGGATTTTAGTTTGGATTTATTTTTAAAACTATATTAAATTCTTCATCACTTCATGAAGGAGAAGTTAGGGTTGAACTTAGTTGGAGATGTTAGAAGTTGATCCACGATCTGTCGTCTTTCCACCTTCAGAATTCTATGAATTTTCTCTGACAAACATGGAAGAGAAGAATGAGAATGATTATCGTCTGTTTCTGTTGAGTTGATCTCCTTAAATAGGCTTTGGCAAGGGTGATCGGCTGCCCCAGTTAATCCACTAACATCTGACAGTTCTAACAGCTGTCAGAACTTCAGGTTTTGAATATTGAACTTAGAAGAAATTCTATCTTGAAAGATTCTGCATGAAGGTGTTGACACATCTGTACTTAGATTATGTCGACACCAGTCCTTGGTGTCGACACTGCCTGCATCTGTTCTCGACATAACTTGAGTAAAGTGTGTCGACACTAGTCTTGAGTGTCGACAAAGTTGCTTTTGATCTCGACACAACTTGTGTAAAGTGTATTGACATTAGTCCTGAGTGTCGACACAGTTGCTTTCTTATTTTACGGCATCAACCCAAGTCTTGAGTGTCGACACAGCTTTCTTCCTGTCTCATAACTACTTGAATAAATGTGTATACATTAATCCTATGTGTCGACACTGCTTTATTCCTTGTCTCAGTACAGCTTTTACAAAGGTGTCGACACTTGTCTAGTGTCTTGACACTTATGTACTTGGTTTATTTTTCTTGCCAAATAAACTCAACATACATCAAATATAAATTTGTGTATATCATTGAGTTGAAAGGGCTTCTCCAAATCAGGTACACAATTCCCAATGTACCCAACAATCTCCTCATATTTGGAGAAGTCATAACCCCAATTCAATGGTAAACACAATGATACCAAAATATGATGATAAAGATATAAAATCAATAATGCTGAACAAAATATAAAGTAATACAATTGATAACACATATAGAATACAGTGCAACCCAAATTTTTCATTATATCTTGACAAAAGATTACAATTATCTGATTTGTTATACTGTTCTTTTAAAGCAAAATTTATATAAAGTTCAAAAGATAAGATATCCTAGGAAAGATCTGTCTCCTTGATGACAATGCCTTTTCCTGATTGAATTTTGGCTTTAACTTCAGGCTCATTATCATCAGCTATCTTTTTTTCCATTGTCAACCATGGCCTTAGAGATCTTTTCGTCCTTAAGCCTTTGCCTCTCAAAAATAGTTATATGGCTTGGGGAAGTATTTATTGGGCTCAACAGAATTAGCTGGGATCTTTCCTGCCTTCAGATCATGTCTGAATTTTTGGATGACCACCTGCTGTTTTAAATGATTAGCTCATTCTTGCAATGTGTACCATTTTCCCCTATCAGTAGCATTAGCATTAACAGCTTTCCGTGTATTGAGAATAATTGATCTGGAAGTTGGGCTCCATTGTTCAAAGTCTGGCCTAGCTTCTGCTTGCTCCCTGAATCTTTTATTTGACAATTGAGCTTCTTTTTCTTTCAGTAAAGCAGATGCAGTCATCTCCACATCTTCACATACAACATTCTAAAGTTATGGTGGAGGACTGTACATAGATTGGATAGTAGTTTGGATAGCCTCAAATGGAATTTGTGCAGGAGGATTGTACACGGATTGCTCAGGAGCATGAATAGCTATAAATTGAGCTGGTTGACAACAAGAATCAGTAGTTTAGTCTCCATCATACCACAGGGGAGGATGGCCTAAAGTGTCTCTAATGTTTTTTGATATCCAGGTAGCATGCTCAGAGCTGGCCTTTATCATTACTTATTCCCCCTTTATGACTTCTCTTTCAATATGATCCCTCAAATCATTTTTATGGAATCTTACCTTACTATCCAGATGATTAATCCCTAAGGTTAAAGAATTCTTTACTTTAAGTAAATGTTCATCTAACACTATGTTGGAAGCTTGGATATCCTTAATTAAGGAGGCTGGATGAGTTGTCAGCAGAGTTTCTATCTCCTTTGTGACAGAAGATATCTTGGTTTCTAAAGCAGTGGTTTATTCAGCCAGCTTGACCAGAGTGTCATTATACATTGCAGTTATTTTCATATCCATTATTCTTTGATTTTCAAGTACATAGCCTTATTTTACAATCAATTCAACTTCAGTTTTCTTTGCCTCTTGCTATTGTTTTGCAATATAAACCACAACATTTTCTCCCTTTTGGAAGAAATAAGTCATATTTGTCTATAGTAGATTTACCTCAAATCTAATGGATTCGATGTCTTGTGCTAATTAAAATTGCAACTCCTTGTTGCTTTCATCCACATACTTTTCAAGTTGTGTTCTTTGTTGGTCTAATATAATCTGCGCTTTTACTAGAATAGAACTTAAATCCTCAACAGGAGCAGATGTTGATTCTGCCTGAATAATCCTTTTGTAACTCCTACATTTCTTTTTCAGTTCAGATAATTTCCTCTAATTCAACAGAGAGGCTTCTTCCTCTTCAGATTCAGAAGAACTTACCATCCCAATAGACTTTTGTTGTTCAGCACCTTCAGTATTTGGGGCAAGATCTGGCAACTCCCCCTCAACTATTGCAACTTCTGCATCAATATTGATGTTTTCCAAGCTAGCATCTTCTTGTTGAACTTCAGCATCAGGAACTTGGTTCTCTGGAGTTGCAGATATCTCCCCCTGGATGTCATATTTCTTATTCAAAAGAATTTCTTCCTCAGTCTCCTTAGAGATTGTATCCTCAGTTTCTCTATCAGTCTTTTCCTGTTTAAGATCTTGTACTACTTCTATTATTATAGTATGTGTTGGGTACATTGGTTTAAATGTACTTGATTTGAAGAAGCCTCACCCAACTCAATGATATACATCAAAATGTATTTGATGTGTTTTGAGTTTACTTGTGCAGGTTAAGTATTTGCAGGAAAGATGAAAAAGTTTCTAAGTCCATGTGTCGACACCCAGAGGGAAAGAGTCGACACTTAATAAGACTTGTGTCGACACCCAGGCAAGCTGTATCGACACTTGGAGTCATTGTGTCGACACCAGGGATGCAGAGTCGACACCAGACAGAAAGTGTCGACACAAGGAGCTGTGTCGACACTCAATGAAGAAAAGTGCAGTGAAGCAGTGTCGACACTTAGCAGTTGTGTCGACACCCAGAGAAACTGTGTCTACATCAGAAAGTGTCGACACTTGGAAGCTGTGTCGACACTCAGCAAAAGTCAGCAGAGTCTAAGCATAAGTGTCGACACCCAGAGCAATGTGTTGACACATAGCAGAAGAGTCAACACTTGAAGAAAGTGTCGACACAAGAAAGAATGTGTCGACACTCAGCAGAAGACTCAACACTTGAAGAAAGTGTCGACACCCAGAACAATGTGTCGACACTCAGCTAAAGACTCAACACTTGAAGAAAGTGTCGACACAAGGAGCTATGTCGACACTTAGCAAAATTCAAGAATATTCTAAGTACAAGTGTCGACACTAAGGAGATGTGTCGACACTTAGTCAGAGTCTCAACAGAAGAAGAAAGTGTCGACACAAGGAGCAGTGTCGACACTCAGCAAGTATCAACACAGAAGGCATGTGTCGACACCAAGAAGATGTGTCGACACTTAACAGATTCAACACATGAAGATGTGTCGACACAAAGGAGTTGTGTCGACACTTACAAGAATTCAACAAAGTGCTGAAGAACAAAGTGTTGTGTCGACACTCAATATCAGTGTCGACACATGAAGAAGAAGATGTGTCGAGAAGTGCATTCTACAACACAAGGAGTTATGTCAACACCTTTTAGGCTAGTGTCGACACTTAGTCAACTTGTGTCGGCACTTAAAGACAGACAGTCTCTACACCTTCAAACAGTTACAGATTTTCAAGAACTGACTGGATGACTTGACAGCTGTCATTCCAGCCGGTCTACTGCACCTGTCAGAGTTGTCAGAAATCAGTTATGAACCGGACCAGCCGGTTACCATGAAGAAGGCCTATAAATAGGCTTATACTGTCTACAGAAAAAGATGATTAACACATCAAGTAATACAAAGAAGATCTAGCTATTTCTGGAAGAATCTAGTGAAGATCTAAGAAGTTGGAGAGAGAGAGCTTCATCCAAGAAGTCAGCCGTTGGAACCAGGCTGAGAAGAAGGGTTCAGATTTGTTATGAATCTTAAGTAGCAGAGATCAAGGATCAACTGCAGACGAGATCAATCTTATTGTGTTCTATATTCAAGAAGCTTTGAAGAAAGCCAAGTCAGATTGATCTCAAGACAGAGTTCATCCAAGAACTCATCAAGAAACTCTCAACTCTTCTCTCTTTTCTCTGAGTTGTAGAGTTTACATTTTTGTATTCATATTTTCTTATAGGATCCTTAGGGATCTAAGTTTGTAAGCCTGTAATTATAAAGGCTGAGTGTAGGGCTTGAGTGCCTGAGTGTAGGAGATTTGAATCTCTGAGTGTAGGCCTGTTGTGGCTGAGTGTAGGCCTTGGTGGCTGAGTGTAGGCCTTGGTGGCTGAGTGTAGGCTTTGTGAAGAAGCTGAGTTGTAGGGACTTGGGCCTGAGCTGTAGGAACCTGGTTGAGGTTCTGAGTGTAAGATCTGAGGATCTGAGATAGTGGAGAAGTTTGGCCGAATCTAGTACACTGCTAGATAGGCGAAGGGGGAAAGTGGATGTACCCAAACCTTGGGGAACCACTATAAATCTGTGTGTCTACTGGTTGCTTGTGTAATTCTGTGATTGCTGCTTGTGTGTTGCGATAAAGTAACTAGAACTCTGTGATATAATCTGAATTCTGCTTAAAAAGTTAAAAAGATTTAAGTCACCTATTCACCCCCCCCCCCCTCTAGGTGAGTAGGTACAATATCTTTCAAGTGGTATCAAAGCGAGGTTACTCAAAAAGGGACATAACTGTCTGAGTAGATCCTGTTGGCAGATTCAGTCTAAGTACATTACAGAATCAAGAAAATCAAGAACCATGGGTTCCACTGAGAATCATAAGGAATTGGGATCCATGAAGCTACCCATATGTAGAAAAGATATCTTTGGCATCTGGAAGGAAAGGGTGAGACTATTTATGGAAGCCTCAGACCCTAGAATATATATCACAGTGAAAGAAGGGTCATATGTGCCCATGAAGGTTTCAGTCTTAGATGCAAATCAGAGAACACCTAAGGATTTCTCTGAAATGACAAAGGATGAGATTGTTCTAGCCACAATGGACAAGAGGGCTCAGAACATCATTGTGAGTACTATAGATGATGCTACCTTTCAGAATTTGATACACTGTAAGACAGCTAAGGAGATGTGGGATACTCTTATTGTGTACATGGAGGGTTCTGAAGAAGTGAGGCAAGACAGAAAATCTTTGCTCAACCAAGAATATGAAAGTTTTAGACAAGGTAGATCTGATAGCATAACTGAATGCTATAAGAAGTTCTATAGGATTTTGAATGAGCTAATGTCCTATGGAAGAGAGTTCAGTAACTATGAGCTTAATGATAAGTTCTTAAGGTCCCTTACAAAAGATTGGGACACCAAGATCTGTGCCATTAGGGAAATGGCAAAGTTAGCAGAAATTCCTCCACCAACACTGTTTGGAAAATTGCTTTCCTATGAGATGCAGTTGATGGTAAGGAAAGAAGAGGAGAAGTATACAAGAAGTGAACATAAAGAAAGGACAGTGGCATTCAAAACAGAAGCCCCCAGAAAGTACAGGAGTAAGTCACCAACTCCACCTCCAAAGGTTGCTGAAACTGAGTCAGATAATTCAGAAAGCAGAAATTCTGAGAGCAGTAAAAGTGATGAGGACTTTGCTGCCTTCACAAGACATTTTCAGAAGTTCTTAAAGAAGAAATAGTGGAGGACAAAGCCATCTACTTCACAGGGTAAAGAAGACTATTATCAGAATAAAAAGTCTTCAAAGAAAGACAGGAAAAAGACCAAGTCTAGCAAAGTAACTCTTTCAAAAATAGTATGCTATTGCTGTAATAGACAAGGACATGTTGTTGCAGACTGTCCAGAGAAAAGGAAGGAGTCTAATGATAAGAAAAAGACTCAATTCAAGGGCAAGAAGGAAAAGTCTTTTGTTGCCAAAAAGGATAAGAGCCTATCAGACTTATCTTCATCAGAAACTGAGTCAGATGCAGAAGCATACATAGGACTGTTTGCTGAGGAAGAAGAAGAAGAGTTCATTCAGATCATGAACTCTATATATGAACAAGAGGACAGTCAGTGCCAAGGACTGATGGCATTGACAGAAAGTGACAAAATCCAGGAGCAGCCTGGACCTAGTAAGGTACAAAATTGTTCTTTCAGTTCAATTTCTTGTGCTAGTTCAGAATCAGATTCATCATCATCAAGTGATGAGAGTGCATCTGAGTCTGAAGAGGATATTCATCAACTGATAGATGAATATAAAGTTATGTTGCAAGCATTTAAGAAATGCAAATCCTTGGCCAAGAGTCAAGCTAAGGGATTGCAAGTCTCAAAGTGGCTGCAACTGATTATGAGAAATTGTTTGATCAAAAACTTAATGAGATAGTCAGACTGAAGCACATAACTGTGATTCAGATGGGGACTATATCATTTAAGAATGATCAAATCAAAAGTCTGGAGATTAGTCTTCAGAAGGAAAGAGATTTGGTTGCTAGGTTTTCTAAACCAAAGTCAGTTCTACCCTTAATTGATGAATTTGTTCATCAAAAAGATAAAGCTGGACTGGGGTTTACTAAACCAGCTAGGACTGTTCAGTCCAAGTCCAAGTCCAAAGGCAAAGCTCCAGCCCTCAACAAGCCAGCTGTAGATAAAACAGCTAAGAATGTACCTAAGCAAATGTACAATAGGTTTGAGTGTTGGTACTGTGGCAAGATAGGCCACTTTGCTATAGACTGTTGGCACAATGCTAGTGCCAAAGTGAGTAGCAAACTGCCTGTTGGAAAACCTGCAGGTAGCTTTGTTAGGAAGCAAACTAACCAGTACCAAGGACCCAAGAATTCTTTGGGTTCTAAGGTTCACTAATCTGTTTTGCAGGTGAGTCCAAGTGGCCATGCCCCAATATGGTACTTGGACAGTGGATGTTTCAGACACATGACTAGAACAAGGGGATTGCTAAAGGACTACACACCTATCAAGGATTTTCCAAAAGTCACCTTTGGTGGTTCTGAAAAAGGGATCATCAAGGGTTTTGGTAACATTTCTAGCTACCATATTACTATTACTCAAGTGGCCTATGTTAAAGGTTTGAAACATAACCTTATTAGTATAAGTCAATTGAGTGATGTGGGATATGACATCTCATTTGTCAAAGATGATTGTCATATCAGGAGGTCAAATGATCAAGAGATCATTTTGACAGGTTATAGAAAAAGAAATGTCTACTGTCTAGACATTATGTGTGAGAACAAGGGTTCTCCAGTGTGTCTTGTAGCTGATGAGAAAGTCTCTCATTGTGTCAAATGGCACAAGAGACTAGCCCATCTCAACTACAAGACAATTGGCAAACTCTTTAGTAAAGAGCTAGGGAGGAATGGTCCTCAAGTTAAGTGTATTAAAGATGGAATATGCTCAGCTTGTCAAAAGGGCAAGCAGACAAGATCCACCTTTAGTAGCATTGAAAACAAAGATACTGTGAGGTGTTTATACCTCTTGCATATGGATCTCTTTGGTCTTATGACAGTTCACAGCCTAGGTAGGAAGGTCTATACCTTTGTAGTTGTAGATGACTACTCAAGGTTTTCCTGGGTGTTCATCCTTAGACAGAAATCTGAAACACCTAGTGTCTTCTGTAGCTTTGTCAAACAAATTCAGAATGAACTAGCCAGTACAGTGGTCAAAATAAGAAGTGACCATGGTACTGAATTTCAGTCTGATAGTATGGCAAAACTATGTGAAGAATTTGGGATATTTCAAGATTTTTCTTCACCAAGAACACCTCAGCAAAATGGCATTGCTGAGAGGAAGAATAGAACCTTGATTGAGGCTGGTAGGACCCTATTAAGTGATACATCACTACCAGAATACTTCTGGGCTGAAGCAGTTAATACTGCATACCATGTTATTAATAGGGCTGCCATTACTAAAAGCCACAACAAGACCCCCTATGAGGTTGTGAAAGGCAGAAAACCAACCTATCCTACTTCAGGATCTTTGGTTGTAAGTGCTTTATACTTAACAATGGAAAGTCTTACTTGACTAAGTTTGCTGCCAAGTCCCAAGAGGGAATTTTTGTTGGGTACAGCAACAACAGTAAGGCTTATAGAGTCTACAACTTGTCTACACAAGTTGTAGAAGAGTCTATACATGTAGTATTTGATGAAACTAGACTTATTAACAATGAGGTCTAGTAGTATATGCAGCTCCAGTATAAAAAAGAAGATATTTTACTGGAATATGTTAAAACAGATAATCAACTAGTTGATATGTATACTAAGCCCCTAGAAGAAACAAAGTTCAATAGGTTTAAAATTGAACTAGGTATGATCAACTTAGAATAAGTTTGTAGAAATGGATAAGTAAAAAGGTGTCGACACACAGAGATATCTGTGTCGACACAGAAAAGTGGTGTCGACACTTCAGGGAAAAGGTGTCGACACATCTAGGAAGTTGGTGTCGACACTTCAGAAAATTAGTGTCGACACATGACAAGTAGGTGTCGACACATCCAAGGTGGTGTCGACACTTAGTGTTTACTCAGGATTATCTAAGTAAAGTCTCGACTAAGTGTCGAGTTAAGTGGTGTCGACGCATAAACAAGTGTCGACACATATATATGTTGACTAAACTTGTGTCGACACATAGGTGTCGAGACATTATGTGTCCAAATTTCTGACACGGCCTGGGACACGGGCGTGTCCCAGTGTCAGCTGACACGGCCTGGGACACGGGCGTGTCGCAGTCGAGGTTGTGTCGACGATCGGGCTTTGTCTCGACGATTTTTCGATCGACGATGTGTCGAGAGGGGGCACACGGCCCATAACACGGCGTGTCCAAGGCCGTGTCGTGTGCTCGACGATCTCGACGATCGTCGAGTGTCGAGATGTGGGTGTCGAGTGGTGAGAAGTTGCACACGGCCTGTGACATGGCGTGTCACAGGGCGTGTCAAATCGGGTCGACGAACTCAGCCCGCCGAAGGATTTCGACAGGGCGTGTCTTTATGCCGTGTCAGGGCACACGGCCTGGGACACGTGCGTGTCACAGGTCAGTCTCTGGTTGATTTGGGATTTTTTTTCGCCCAGGCACACGGCCACAGACACGGGCGTGTTCGAAGGCGTGTTGGTGACACATGACACGGGCGTGTCCCATGGGCATGTCACTGGTTTGGATAAGTCGTTGACCACCGCTTGAGGCACACGGCCTGGCACACGGCCGTGTCCGAGGCCGTGTCGGGTCAAAATCTTTGTTTTTGGCAAAATCGTGGCCGTCCATTCCTTCAGCTGGGATCCAAGGGCTGAAGCTTCTTTCTCTTTTTCCTAAAGGCCGAAAACTGAGAAGTGATTCTCATTTGTTTTGGCCTTGATCTTTCTTCAAGTTAAGAGAGAAAGAGAGAGAGAAAGGAGGAGGAAGAAGGAAAGGGGGCTGCTGCTGCTGGTGCTGCTGGTTACCGACGAGAATCCGAAGCCGGCGTTAACGCTCTTGCGAGTCTTGCAAGCAAGCTTTGTGGTCATGGCACCGAAGCGGTCGTCAAGGGTAACGACTCTTCTTCCTAGCCATGTGAAGGCTTATTTTTAGCATAGCTTTGTGATTTCCCCACCAAGAAGTGGTGATATTGGAAATCTTTGGGTGGATGCTTGAAATCCCCTTTGTACGCATATAGATCCGGAAATGGAGTACGGAATAATGTTGTGTGAAGCCCATCTGGACAGGTTGCTCTGGATTGGTGATGTTGCATACGAACCGGAGAAGCGTGATAACGTGTAGTGTAAGGAGTCTAGGTTATGTGCGTAGCAGGAAGTACTGGAGTGGTACAGAAAAATAGCCATGTGATGTTTTGGGTCTAACCTGTGAATGAGGCACATGAAGTACTAGTGTGACCAGGAAAGGCCCTTTGTGATACTTCATGTCATAGGGTGTCCACCTGTGAAGCGAGTAACAGGAAGTTGGCATGATAGCCAGGAAAGACCCCTGACATTTGTGTTTGTGCGGTGTCCACCTGTGAAGAGAGTCACAGGAAGTACTGGGAGGCCCAGGAAAGACCCGCTGTTGTGCTAAGGAAATGGGTATAGCGAATTAAGGCTTGAATGCCAAGAACAGGATTGGTGAGACCGACCCGCGCCTTTGATATAGCCATGAGTACGCTACTCGGAGAAGGCAAGGCGATTTGAGCAACGGGGGTGGAGGATCCGACCTGCGCTACGACGTGAGACCAAAAGGTGCGGTCTGTTGGAGCGCATAGCAAGAGTCTTCGGTGCGCGCCATGATGGGGGGCTACGGGCCATCCCGGTGTAGGAAGACTAACTCCGGCTGCACGCCATGGAGTAAATGCTCAGAGATTTACCGTTGGGTGATGACCCTGATACGGTGGTGGGCAAGAGATTTGCCAGAACACCAAGAATGTGCCCTGAGTGCACCGTTGGGCCGGGTGGCAAACGGTTGTGATGGCTTGTGTGCGTGAAAGCACATTTTGATTATCTATATGCCAACGTGTGGTCTGCTATGCTTGCAGGGAAGAATACCACTGCCCCGAGAGAAGGGGTAGGGTCGTTATAATTTGGTCAGCTGAACGCTGTTGCTTTTGTTTGCCACCGTTGGGTGGATTGTCCCTGTACAGGTGCGGGAGAGCCGAGAGGGACGCATAGAGGTTGATGGTCCTGCTGCTGTTGCTGCTACTGCTGCTAGCCCTCGAAGGCTATCTGTGTGCTTGTGTGTGTTTTCTTTTATTGTGGCCGGCCTGTGCGCCAATTTGTTTAGGCCACTGTTTGAAAGCCATATGCCATAAGGCCAACTCTTTGGACTTGTTGTAAGACATTCCTATATTGTATAAAATGTGGAGTTTTATGTGTGGACATTCAGGAGGAGTTCAAGTTGTAGTCTAGGCTTCCGCTAGAATGATTTGTGATAGGTGCGATGCGCACTCTGGTATCATCATGTACCTTCGATATATACTGTGGGGCCCCGGCCGGACCTTCTAGAATATACCATATGAACGGATGGGTTGTTACACATTATATGTCAGTGTCGACACTTATCAACAGTGTCGACACAATTTAAGTTAGTTAACCGCATCTTTTCATCTTCAAACCTAGAAAGGTATAAATAGAATTTCTCCCTTGTCTGTCGACACACTCACTAAAGTTTCGAGACCAAACTTGTGTGTCGACACCTCTCTTCTCTCCAGTCAAATTCTTCAAACCCTAATGGCGCCAAAGCTCGAGGAGAATGTCAATGAAGGCTATGAACTGGTGCGAGACGCGTTTGGTGATGCAGACCCGGAGATCAAGACTGTGGTAACCCTAGTTGCAGACTCAGGGTTAGAATTTCTTGTTTCAGAGCCGACTAAAATCTGGAAGAAAGAAGTCTTAGAATTCCTAAATGGAGCTCAAGTAGACGAATCTGGACTCAAGATCAAGTCTAGGGTCCATGGAGAAAAGGTGAAGGTATCACCAAAAAGTTTAAGAAAGGTTCTAAACCTGCCTAGAACCAAGGAAGAAGAAGAAGTAACTGCTTCTAAGACCAGAGAAGCATTGACATGGTGTGGTCTGGATTCAAAGATGAAAATAGGATCTGTATTCAATAGAAAGGGAATGAACAGCCAGGGGAAATTCCTCTCTGAAATTGTTGGAAAAGTAATTTTGAGTAAGCCAGGAGGGCATGATAGGGTATCAGCCCATATGTTCAGTATTATGACAAGGATAATCTTCACTTTGAAAACAGATTGGTCTGTTATTGTCTTTGATAAGATTAAAGAAAGTCTAAAGAAACCCAACTTGGGTAGGATCTTAAGTTTATACCTAGCTGGTAGCATACCAGAGGTTATGAGTCAGGCTGCTGGCACTAAGATCAACCATATGAGGAAGATGGACTTCTCTAGATGGGACAGGGTTTTGTCTAAGGAGATGCCAACCCCTGAGAAAATAACTCCTGAGAAAGTAACACCACAAAAGAAGAAGAAGAAAACTGCCCCAGTGGCTTAGGATTCCTCTAGCAGCTCCGGTAGTGAAGAACAAGTTGTCTTTACTCCTGATGAGGATGTGGAAGGAAATGCTGGGAGGTCTTCAGCTCAACAAGATGCTGCAGAGAGGCAGGGGGAGCTACCACCAGCTAGCCCCATACACCAGGATCAAATCCAGGGGGAGCCTCTAGTGGTGGAAGAGCCAACTCCACTGGAAAGTGAGTAAGCTACCCACATCATCCTTGAGGTAATCACTGAGCTTAATGCTTTAGACTTCCCTATAGAGGATAATGTTTTGTCTGATTCCTTAAATAATGTTAATCAGCAAACTCAGATTGATAGTCAAGTCTCAGATGTTGTCATGGAGGACACATCTGTTACCGTTCAAGTAGTATCTGATCCAGTGGTAGATGAGCCAAGAGTTTCTCCAGCCCATTCTCCACAAGAATTTACTATGGAAGATCTCTTCCTCAATCTGGATCAAGAAGACCTTGAGAAGGAAAGTACTGCTGCTGAGGGGGAGAATGCTCCAGCTGAGGGGGACCAAGTGCAAATTCTAGAAGAAATAGCAAGGCAAGAGCCTGAGAAGCCTAAGGAAGTTGAGGAGCTACCAAGGGAGAGGGTAGATATAGCCAGCACCTCAGCATCTGAAGATAAGGAAGCAGCAAGAGCTAAGAAAAAGAAGTTTCAAGTCTTTAAAAGAAGAAGCCAGAGTTATAAGAAGGCATTGCAAACTATAGCACCCCAGCCTGCACTACAGCCAACTCCATCAGTAGATTACAGTGCTCTAATGGTTGCTATGCAAATCAAGCTTGATGAGCACAGAAAATCCATAGAAACCTATGTCGATGAGGGGCATAAATCTTTACAGTTTGATCTAGCCCAGGACATTAAGTCTATAAGATTTGAAATGAATCTTAATAAAAAGGAGATGACTGACTGCTTCCACAAGGGAGGGAATGCAGTGGTATACTTGGCTACCCATCAAGAAAAAATAAAAGCTCAAGTAGATGACATTGCACTGAAGCAAGTCTATGTACTGGAAAATCAAATCAGAATGAATGATAACTTAACTGCTTCCCATAATGCAATTGTCACTGAGATGAAGAACATAGCTGCTGGACTGATAACTTCTACTGCTACTGCTAAGGCAGATTTTGATAAAGCACTACAAGAGAGCTTAACTGCTGTTACAACTGCAATTCAAGACTCTCAGAAGTTGATAACTAACAAACTCCAAAGGTTGAAACCTTTCTTTAAAGATGGAGTCAACTATTTGGATAACCAAGTGAGATTTCAGAAAGATGATGTCAGAGATCACATAGAAAGAGAAGTCATAAAGGGGGAGAGGGTGTTAGTCAAAGCCAGCTCTGATCATGCCAAGTGGATATCTAATTCTATCAGAGCAACTCTTGGTTATCCTCCTTTATGTGATGATGACAATGTAGCAGAATCTGGAATACATCCTGCATATCTAGGAGGGGAGCAACCTGAAGTGGCTCAAGTCATCTACCCTCCTCCAGATTTTGATATGGTTCAAGCTGATATACAATCAATATATAGCCCACCTGGGGGACAACAAAATGTCATCATAGAGAAGGTGGTTCAGCCAGTATCTGAGGCTATGCAAGAAGCTTTGCAGAAAGAACATGAAGCTATGCAGAAAGAGCAAGAGGCCAGACTGTCTAAGAAGAGGTTCAGAGAGCAAGCTGAACAAAGACCAGACTTTGAGCAGTGGAGCCCCACTTCAAGAAACATTATCTTAACTGCCTGGAAAGCTGCAAAAGATAATATTCAAGACAGAAATAAATGGTTTTCTGAATTGGAATGGAGAAAGCATGAGACAAGGCAAGAAGGCATAGTCCAATACAGGAGAAAGGCCAAGATGAGAAAGCTACCTCCTACTGCCCAGGAGCCTAGCAAGTACTTTCCCAAGCCTTATCACTACTTTGAGAGGCAAAAGATTAAAGCTGAAGAGCCAAAGAAAAAGGATCTGAAAGGCAAGAAGCCTGCTGATACTGAAGTTACTGAAGCCCCTGTACAAGCCAAAGTACAATCTAGAAAAGGAATAGTAATCAAGGAGGCTGAACAAAAATAGAATAGAATTTTCTTCAATTTACAATTGTAATCTTTTGATTTTAAACATCTTGTAAACTTTTGAAAAATGAATATGGCAAAGCTGTTAGAACAATGTGCTGTGTGATAAATTTGCTGTGTGATAAATTTATTCCATAATTGTTCTGAGATAATGTCTATGTATACATGTTTGATTGATACATGTTTATGGTTGCCCAGATTACATAATCCTGCTTTACATCATACTATGATTTTATTCTGTATGGTGTATATCATTGACTAAGGGTTATGACTTCTCCAAATAGGGGGAGATTGTTGGGTACATTGGTTTAAATGTACCTGATTTGAAGAAGCCTCACCCAACTCAATGAAATATATCAAAATGTATTTGATGTGTTTTGAGTTTACTTGTGCAGGTTAAGTATTTGCAGGAAAGATGAAAAAGTTTCTAAGTCCATGTGTCGACACCCAGAGGGAAAGTGTCGATACTTAAGAAGACTTGTGTCGACACCCAGGCAAGCTGTGTCGACACTTGGAGTCATTGTGTCGACACCAGGGATGCAGAGTCGACACCAGACAGAAAGTGTCGACACAAGGAGCTGTGTCGACACTCAATGAATAAAAGTGCAGTGAAGCAGTGTCGACACTTAGCAGTTGTGTCGACACCCAGAGAAATTATGTCTATATCAGAAAGTGTCGACACTTGGAAGCTGTGTCGATAATCAGCAAAAGTCAGCAGAGTCTAAGCATAAGTGTCGACACCCAGAGCAATGTGTCGACACACAGCAGAAGAGTCAACACTTGAAGAAAGTGTCGACACAAGAAATAATGTGTCGACACTCAGCAGAAGACTCAACACTTGAAGAAAGTGTCGACACCTAGAATAATGTGTCGACACTCAGCTGAAGACTCAACACTTGAAGAAAGTGTCGACACAAGGAGCTGTGTCGACACTTATCAAAATTCAAGAATATTCTAAGTACAAGTGTCGACACTAAGGAGATGTGTCGACACTTAGTCAGAGTCTCAACAGAAGAAGAAAGTGTCGACACAAGGAGCAGTGTCGACACTCAGCAAGTATCAACATAGAAGGCATGTGTCGACACCAAGAATATGTGTCGACACTTAACAGATTCAACACATGAAGATGTGTTGACACAAAGGAGTTGTGTCGACACTTACAAGAATTCAACAAAGTGCTGAAGAACAAAGTGTTGTGTCGACACTCAATATCAGTGTCGACACATGAAGAAGAAGCTGTGTCGAGAAGTGCATTCTACAACACAAGGAGTTGTGTCGACACCTTGTAGGCTAGTGTCGACACTTAGTCAACTTATGTCGACACTTAGTCTATAAGTGTCGACACTTAAAGACAGACAGTCTCGACACCTTCAGACAGTTACAGATTTTCAAGAACTGACTGGATGACTTGACAGCTGCCATTCCAGCCGGTCTACTGCACCTTTCAGAGTTGTCAGAAATCAGTTATGAACCGGACCAGCCGGTTACCATGAAGAAGGCCTATAAATAGGCTTATACTGTCTACAGAAAAAGATGATTAACACGTCAAGTAATACAAAGAAGATCTAGCTATTCCTTGAAGAATCTAGTGAAGATCTAAGAAGTTGGAGAGAGAGAGCTCCATCCAAGAAGTCAGCCGTTGGAACCAGGCTGAGAAGAAGGGTTCAGATTTGTTATGAATCTTAAGTAGCAGAGATCAAGGATCAACTGCAGAGGAGATCAATCTTATTGTGTTCTATATTCAAGAAGCTTTGAAGAAAGCCAAGTCAGATTGATCTCAGCACAGAGTTCATCCAAGAACTCATCAAGAAACTCTCAACTCTTCTCTCTTTTCTCTGAGTTGTAGAGTTTACATTTTTGTATTCATATTTTCTTATACGATCCTTAGGGATCTGAGTTTGTAAGCCTGTAATTATAAAGGCTGAGTGTAGGGCTTGAGTGCCTGAGTGTAGGAGATTTGAATCTCTGAGTGTAGGCCTGTTGTGGCTGAGTGTAGGCCTTGGTGGCTGAGTGTAGGCCTTGGTGGCTGAGTGTAGGCTTTATGAAGAAGCTGAGTTGTAGGGCCTTGGGCCTGAGCTGTAGGAACCTGGTTGAGGTTCTGAGTGTAAGATCTGAGGATCTGAGATAGTGGAGAAGTTTGGCCGAATCTAATACACTGCTAGATAGGCGAATGGGGAAAGTGGATGTACCCAAACCTTGGGGAACCACTATAAATCTGTGTGTCTACTGGTTGCTTGTGTAATTATGTGATTGTTGCATGTGTGCTGTGATAAAGTAGCTAGAACTCTGTGATATAATCTAAATTCTGCCTAAAAAGTTAAAAAGATTTAAGTCACTTATTCACCCCCCCCCCCCTCTAGGTGAGTAGGTACAATATCTTTCAGTATGTACATTATCTATATCAATATTAGGTAGATCATTGAGGTTCTCCCCCTCAACTTGATCCTTCTCTTCAATATTCTCCCCCTGCACCTGATCACCAATTTTAGGTGAGGTCCTTGGAGAATTCTCAACTATTATATTATCTTGTTTCTCTGAGCTTGAACTTTCCTTTTCTCCAGATTCATTGGAAGAATCATCATCCACAACTACAATCTTCTTCCTCTTCTCCTTCTTCTTCTCAGGTTCTAGTGTTTCCTTTGTCAAAACTCTATCCCATCTAGATAGAATCCTCATGTCCATCCTTCTCATGTGGTTTATCTTTGATCCAAGCTTAAGATTGAGACTTTCAGGTATGACTTGGACTAGATAACTGCCCATGTTAGGCTTTTGATACTTTTTTCTATTTTATCAAAGACCACATTGTTCCAGTTGGTCTTGATTTTGAAAATTATTCATGTCATCATCTCAAACATAAAAGCTGAGATCATGTCACGTACCCCTGTCTTACACAGCAGCACTTTACCTATAACTTTAGATATAAATTTTTCTTGGGTATTCATACCCTTCCTATTTAAGGTACTTCCAAACTTAGTGGTTGGAGCCAATCTACACCACATTAATGCCTCAGCAATCCTGGTGGTGTCAATTGCATCTTCCTGATCGATTCTTGGTATGTGAAACACCTTGGCCAATTTTCTAGTTGTGATTTTCACTTTTGCTCCATTTACCTTTGACTTGATATTTTCTGAGTTAGAATCTAGTTTGTCACTAGAGAAGAACTCTGGAACTTCTCTTTTCCAGATGTTTGACGGTTCTTAAAGAAGATATTCTATTCCAGCTTCTATAATTAGGTCAATAGCATTCCTAATTTCCTCTTGCACTGAGTCGAATCCATTTTGCATAAGCTCATAGCCTTCAAAGATGTTGTCGACATTCTTGGGAGCCATTGGGGTTGAGAGCAATTCAGAAAGAGATGTGTTGACTAACTGAATTATATGTCTCACACACAAGAATTAATCTCTCAAGATTTCAGGTAAGCATAGTCGACTACTTCTTTCACACCCTATTTATAGTAGATGTAGTTGAAGTCGAAAATGAGCGCACTATTTAGTCTGTTTCAAGTTTTAGGAAATGACCTAGTGTCGACATAGGAAAACTAGTCTGTCGAGATGTGTTGACACAATTCGACACAAGGATTATGTCTCTCGACACAAACCATAGGGTCTCGACACCCTTTTGTCTCGACACTAATTTCAGTGTCTCGATACATTACAATCTATAGTGTTGACACACTTACTAGTATCTCGACACTTACTCAACTATCTCGACACATTCTCTATTGTCTTGACATAATATTTTGACTTAGTCAAAATTTTGTTTTCTTAAATATAAATACTTGACTTTTATGATGTCTTACTTGAAATTTAGGTTGGTAAACATTATTACTTAACTTATACAAGTTAAACAGGGATTTTTTTCAAGTACCAATAAAAATGGTTATTCTGTGTTTAACATTCCTAGTTCAAAATTGAGGAGATTGAACTTGTTTTCATCTAAGTTTTTTGTGAATATATCAGCAATTTGATTTATAGTTGGAGTATAATGTAAACAGATATTGCCTTTTTTAACATGTTCTCTAAGAAAATAATATCTGATTTCCATGTGTTTGGTTCTACTGTGAGAAACATGATTATTAGCAATTGAAATTGCACTAGTAGAATCACACTACATAGCAGATTTACTTAGTTGTACGCTGTAGTACAGGAGTTGATGTTGAAACAACAGTAACTGTGCACAGCATCTCCTAGCTTATATATACTCAGATTTAGTTGTAGAAATAACTACACTAGTTTGCTGCTTACTGCTCCAATTGATGAGTCTTCTTCCCAGAAACTGACAAGTTCCTGATGTACTCTTTCAGTCCTCTTCACATCCAGTAAAATATGCATCTATGTATCCAGTTAGATCAAAATCACCATTCCTAGGATACGAAAGCCCAAGATTGGGTGTTCCCTTTAGATATCTCAGTATTCTTTTAGCAGCTGTGTAATGAGACTCTTTAGGGCATGCTTGGTATCTAGCACAGACACATGTTGAAAACATGATATCTGGTCTACTAGATGTCAAGTACAGGAGTGATCCAATGATGTCTCTATATAAGAATTCATCCATTTGTTTCCCAGATTCATCCTTGTGTAGTAACAATGAGGAACCCATTGGGGTTCTCATGGTAGAAGAATTTTCCATACCATTCTTATTAATTAACTCCTTTGTGAACTTAGACTAAGAGATTGATATACCATCTTCAGATTATCTAACTTGGAATCCCAAGAAGAACTTCATCTCACCCATGCTGCTCATTTCAATCTTGTCTTACATAATCTTGGCAAATTTTCTACATAGCAGCTCATTAGTAGAACTAAAAATGATGTCATCTACATTAATCTAAACTAGGATGCTTGAACCTTTGATGTTCCTTAGGAATAGTGTATTGTTTATCTTCCCCCTAGATAACTTGTTCTCTATGAAAAAGATAGACAGGGTTTCATATCAGGTTCTTGGTGCCTGTTTTAACCCATACAATGCTTTATGTAATTTGAAGACATTAGAGTTAAGTTTAGGATTTACAAAATCTGGTGGCTGTTCTACATAGACCTCTTCCTTCAAAGTACCATTAAGGAATGTAGATTTAACATCCATCTGGTAGACTTTATATCCTTTATAAGGTGCATGTGCTAATAATAGTCTAATGGCTTCTAGCATAGCTACAGGTGCAAAGGCTTGGTCAAAGTACATCCCTTCCTCTTGTCTATATCCCTTAGTCAGAAGTCTTGCTTTGTTTTCAACTATAACTTCATTCTCATCTAATTTATTCCTATAAATTCACTTTGTTCATATGACATTGTGATTTCTAGGTTTAGGAACTAGACTCCCGACCTTACATCTCTCAATTTGATTAATCTATTCTTACATTGTCATAATCTAGTTGGGGTCTGAATTGGCTTCTTCAAACTTCTTAGGTTCCATTTGAGAGAGAAAGCTAGACAACCTCATTATGATTTCTACTCCTAGAAGTCACCCCTAGCCTTGCATCACTTTTTATTTGATAAATAGGATGATCTCTAAGGTGTCTAACAGCTATAGGCAGATTCCTACCTACACCTAGTTCTTCAGGTGGAGGAGGATGAATCTCTTTCTCCCCCTGGGCAGTGACTATGTCTTCTATAGGAATTACAACATTGTTTCTATCCTCTATTTCTGTATCAGATGTATTTCCTATATTTAATGTTTTCATTTTAGAGTCAATATCTCTTAGACTAGAATTGTTAGATAGTTTAGTATGTAAGACAGAAGTTTCATCAAAAACAACATTGATAGATTCTTCTACCACTTGATGTTTCAAGTTATAGATCCTATATGTCGTGCTATGATTACTATAGCCTACAAAGATACCTTCATAGGACTTTTCTGAAAACTTAGTTAGATAAGTTTTCCCATTGTCTAAGATATAACACTTACTTCCAAAGATTTTGAAATAGGACAGACTTGGTTTTTTGCCTTTTATTAGTTCATAGGGAGTCTTATTGTAACTTTTGTTGATCAAGGCCCTATTTTGAACATAACATGCAGTGTTTACGGCCTCAGCCTAGAAATATTCCGGGAGAGATATGTCACTTAGCATTGTTCTAGCAGGCTCAGTAAGAGTTTTATTTTTCCTCTCAGCAATGACATTTTGCTGGGGTGTTCCAGGAGAGGAGAATTCCTAAAAGATCCCTAGTTCTTTACAGAAATTTATCATTCTTTCAGATTAAAATTTTGTGTCATGGTGACTTCTGAACTTGACCACATAACAGCCCTTTTCATTTTTAATTTGTCTGATAAAATCAGCAAGAATGTCCAGAGATTCAGACTTTCTCCTTAGGAAGAATACCCAAGCAAATCTAGAGTGATCATCTACAATCGCAAAGCTGTAAGACTTCCTACCTAAACTAAGAACTTGCATATGACCAAATAGGTCCATATGAAGTAAGTACAGGCAACTCTTAGTGTCTTTGGACTGAATGCCCTTAAAGGAGACTTTTGTCTGTTTGCATTTTTGACATGCAGAACACGTGCCTTCTTTGGAGCATTTTACTGGGACCATTTCTAGCTAGTCCATAAAAAACAGCTTGCTCATAGCTTTATAATTTAAGTGAGCTAGCCTCTTATGCCATTACACACACAAAGAGTGTTTCTCACTTGCTACTAGGCATACATGATAATTCTCACTTAAACTTAAGAAATTTAGATAATAACTGTTGCCACTCCTAGTGCCTGACAAGATGATCTCTTGATCACTTGCATTCCTTATCAGACACTTATCATTGTGGAAAATGATTTCAAAACCTATATCATAAAGCTGGCTTATGCTTATTAGATTGTGGTTCAATCCTTCCACATAAGAAACTTTTGTGATTGTCATTAGACCATTAGAAATGTTACCATATCCCTTGGTATGTCCTTTTTCTGAACCTCCAAAGATTACTTTTGTTCCATCCTTTACTGAAGCATAGTCCCTTAGTAGACTTCTTGCCCTAGTCATGTGCCTAGAATAGTCACTGTCCAAGTACCATATTGGCATTTCTGTGGTACTTGGAACCACCTGCAATCACAGAATTAATTGACCTTAGGCACCCAAATAGTTTTGGGGCCTTGGTTCCTGTTAGGCTTAGCTGTGTGAAGCACAACAGGCTTTCTGAACAAATGAGTTTGTGACTTAGATGAGAATGTTGTTGGATTGTACCAACAATCTAGGGCAAAATGTCCAACTTTCCCACAAGAGCAACATTCAAATCTGTTATATCTTCTCCTAGGTTGCACCTTTAAAGTTGTACTTCTGGGCAACTTAGAGTTGATATTCAGATTCCATGGTAGTGGTGCAACATTGACACCCTTACCTTTCAAGTTTAAGTGTTGTGCACTGGGACCAGATCTAAGAATTCCTTGGCTCCTTGGATTGATCACTCCTTATTGTGGTATGTGGTCCTTATAGCCATTAGGTTTTTGTCCTTTCCAGCAAGGCTCTTTATTGACCTTGCTGGTGGTGCACTTAGAACTCATGTGTCTAGGAACAAATGTTCTCTTGCATCTGTTAGAAGTCAGATTCTGGGCTGGTTTCTTAGCTAGATCCATAGAGGCTTTACCATTAGGTTCAGATTTCTTATTGATCTTATTGTTTTCAATATATCCTATACGACTTCTAAATGGTGCAGACAATGTATCAATAATAGGTAGCATAGACTTCAGACTTGAGAACTATTTCAAGAGTTATCTTTCCTGAAGAAGCCTTGCTTCCAGGTCCTTGATAGTCTTAGCATGTTGAAAGTGTTTAGTTGTCTACCTAAATCACCTAGAGGGGGGTGAATAGGTGAGATGTGCGTCTATTTGCGGAATACAAAATTTAATATCTAAGCACAGTACTATCTACCAATCAATCACAGACGATGCAAGATTTATAGTGGTTCCCCAACCTTGGGTACATCCACTTTCCCTCACCGATCTAGCAATACACTAGACTTGGCTTCTCCACTATCTCAGATTGAGAACCAATCATATGCCTCGGAATAAGGTTCCTACAATCTCGATCCACAAAACGGATCTACACTCGGAAGGTAAAACTTCCTACAATCTCGGAGACAAAAGCTCCTACACTCGGAGAGAATTCTCCTACAAGAATGAAATAGAAAGAATGTAGAAATACAAACAGTAACAATACCTCAGATCTGCAAACAATCGGCCTGAAACTTCTTCATTAATCTTTGCGGTTTTATCAGAGAGGTTGAAGAAAATCTCGGCAAAGCTAGATCTGGACTTTCTTGGCTTCACATGATCGGATAGAAGATGAGGAATTGAACGACGATCTCGATCTGTAAACCTTCTTGATCTGAATCCTCTGAGATCGAAAACCCTAGTCAGATGTGAACAATGAAGATCGGCGACAGCGGCTTTCGCTTCTTAGAGAGAGAAAGAGATTTAGAGAACTTAGAAATAATTTTGACTACAAAACTTATTCTTAGTGTTTATCTGTTTGACAAGACCTTATATAGGATCTTCACTAACAGTCATAATTAATTCTTAATAAGGTACACGTGGACCAATCACATCAAGGTAGATTAAGAAATCTGTCAATTCTGGACTTAACGAATTTTCAGAGAAAGTGAAACTGATATACTAGAGTGAAGATAAGACTTCTCGAGTACTATATAGGACTACTCGAGTAAACAGAAGATAACTACTCGAGTAAAGACTTGGAGAAAATCTGGAAATGAAGATCAGCTACTCGAGTACAAAGAGATTTACTCGAGTGCTAAGACAGTTACACGAGAAGTGGAGTTGGACTACTCGAGTACAATAAATTCTACTCGAGTGAAGAGAAATTGACTACTCAAGATATAGAGGAACTACTCGAGTCAGGGACTTAGAATATTTTCTAGAATAGAAATATGGACTACTCGAGTAGTGAAACTGAATTACTCGAGAGAATAAGAACTACTCGAGTATATAGAATTAGCTACTAAAGTAATGGACTTAGAAAAATTCTTAGGGAAGAGAATCTTGTTACTCGAGTATTAACTTTGGACTACTCGAGTAGTAGATGAACTACTCGAGTACATGACTTTGACTACTCGAGTGAGGAAAGGTTACACGAGATGCAGACTTCTGTAACTCGAGACAAGAAGTTTAAATTACTCGAGTACTTATATGACTACTCGAGTAATTTACTTAGAAGATTTCTGGAGAAGAAATTCTGTTGACTCGAGAATGAGAAGGAATCTACTCGAGTAGTTATCTTAGCTACTCGAGAGCTATAACTTGACTACTCGAGATCTAACTTCCTTACTCGAGTATAAAGAGATTTACTCGAGTATTAACTAAGCAATTCACTCGAGTATGTATAGATCTACTCGAGTAAAGTACTTGGTAAATTCCTTTTAACAGAATTCTCTTCTTCTTAGGTGAATACATCAACAAGTCTTTTCTCCAATTTGTCCTAGTGCTTGAATATGAAGTGTATCCCAATAGAGAGGCTACACATGAATCAAC
This sequence comes from Platanthera guangdongensis, assembly GCA_039583875.1. NCBI lineage: Eukaryota > Viridiplantae > Streptophyta > Magnoliopsida > Asparagales > Orchidaceae > Platanthera > Platanthera guangdongensis. The sequence goes on from CM077152.1 coordinate 143,902,419, forward strand.
ACCATGGATCACACAATGAGGGATTACATTGTATGATCCTATATTTGGTGACCCATTGTAGACTGACATTGGTCTACACTTGGCATTAGAGTCCTGCACATGCATAACTTAAACAAAGCATCAAAATAACTTAATTTATCTTAGTTCAAGGGTGACTTCATCAAATCTAGGTTAATGTGGATACAATATCCAACACATGTTCTACAATAGTCTTAATCTGTCTATCTATTTTATTGGTTAAGACAATGAGCTTTAGGTTTTGAAGGTCCAACTTAATGTTGGCCTTTTCCAACGTTAATGGTACTGCTCTTAGAGACTTTAATTCTTTACCTTATTCCTTAACTAGCCCTTTGCTTGTTATCAAAGCCTTCAACAACTTCCCCTATTTGCCAATGAGTGTGTTGAAATCTGCTCCAGAAAGTGATCCATGTTCACTATTATTAGAAGAATGTGAACATGATTCATTCTCTGACGCTGATCTAGAGCCTGAGGAAATACTAGTAGTAAGAGGTTTTACCTTGGCAGAATTTGAGCAATCGTGTTCTTCTTCTGCTAGGGTCATTAGCCCTTGATCTGTACAGTCTTCATTATCAATGGATGACAATATGGTTCTTCTTCTGCTGCTAACCTCCTCAATAGCCATTAAACCCAAAAGTGCCTCCTCCTCTTCTGGTTCAGATAAATACGTCTCACTATCTGAAAGAGTGGACTGTTTCTTGGCTAAGAGGCTTTTGTAAACCTTCTTGTGTTGTCTAGTCTTCCAATTTTCAGACTTTTCTCCTTCCTTTTTACTAGGCAGTCAGCAATGACATTCCCTTGCCTATTGCAGCAATAGCAAACAAGATTAGTCTTAATATGTTTATTCTGAGAAGACCATACCTGTCCCCAGATTTCTTTTTCCTGGGTTTCTCTGAGTAATTCGTCTTCTTATAAGAAGAGTCTCCAGATGGACCCTTCCAGCTATCTTGCCTTCTTCTCCTCAACATCTTCTTGGATTATCTTGAGAAGAGTGACAGTTCTTCTTCAGTCATGTCTCCTCCTGATGAGGAAGGTTCTGAGCATTTTGAGACTGCATCCTGTCTTTTTGAGGAAGCAGATTTTTCCCCAACTTTCCTTGATGTCTCGGCCTTTAGGGCCAAAGACTTTTCTCTGTTAAGTGCTCTTGCTGAGTCTTCTTCGGACTTCTTGAGATTCAGTTGTAGCTCATGGGACAACACTTGCCAAATAGAGCCTGGGGGTTTATATTGGCTAAGTTTCTCTTTTCTCTAATAACACAAATCTTGATGTCTCATTCCTTATTCAGGGACCTCAAGAACTTGTCATTGAGTTCATAATTGGTGAAGCTCCTCCTATATGTTCTCAGGTTGTTCACTATTCTGAAGAATTTTTTAAAGCACTCAGCCATTGTGTCTTTCTTGCCTTGCCTGAAGGCATCATACTGATGGTTTAATAGAGATTTTCTAACATCTCTAACCGTATCAGTCCCTTTCATATATATAATCAGTGATTCCCACATTTCTTTGGATGTTTTGCAATGAATCAAGTTTTGGAATGTGGAGTCATCTATAGCACTGACAATTATATTGTGAGCCCTCTTGTCCATAGCGTCCAGAATTATCTCATCCTTATCCATCTCTATATAGCTATTAGGTGTCTTTATGTTGGCATCAAGAACCGACACTTTCATGGGTATGCAAGGTCCTTCCAATACTGTGATGTATATTCTTAGACCTTTATTTGAAGACCAAAAACTCCAGAGACTAAAGAGTGCTCTGAGGTTTTTAGGAGAGAACATGAGATTTATATTATTTCTCAGCTCGGAATTCGCTCTTCTCCCTCTCTAACATGCACGACATCTGACGCTCACTTGGACGATTTTGTGAGCCTGAGAGAAGGCACTGGAATTTGCTTTTATGAGTGTTCACGTGAAAGCACTACAAGTATTAAAGGACTTGACCAAAGAGATAGGAACACGTTTTCCAAATTCCTATCTTCTTCGTGCTAAGTTTTCGGAAAAACCTTGATCAAAGAAAGGACTCCCATTGAATAATATAGAAGGATAAAATAGCTTCTATAAGAACAAAAATTGCTTGTATCGGTCACAACTGAAGAGAAATGGCAGATCTGGTGGCTAGAAATTTGAAGAGAAATGGTTGCTCCAGGTGGAAAAATAGGAAGAAACTCTGGATCAGCAGCAGGAAACTTTAGATGAAGGTAGTTGGCATTTTCAAGCTTACAATGGGGGGATGTCGGGTTCCTCTGTGGTATGAGGGGGAAAATGGGGAGGGGGAAGAAAGAGAAAGAAAAAGAGGGGGAGGAAAAGTAAAGGGGGGAGGGAGAAAGAGATAAGGAGAGAGGGAGAAAAGGAGGGCGAGAAAAACCATAGGACTCGGTCGTGAGAGAGGTAGAAGCGAGGAGGAGAGTGTGATTATTTAAGTGCGGTTTATATTTACTAGTAAAAATAGACTAATTTCCTTATAAATCGATGGATATCAACACATCATTAATTCTTATCCACAGTTTTTTTGGATCTGTTTAGTGATTGCAATTATGTTGGAACCCTAGTTCTGATTTGGGTAAGGATCACTATTAGATTTGCTTAGACTGACCCAAAATATATAGTCAGGGTCATAGGTTTATTTCTTTAGTCTAGTCCAAGAGTCAACATCACATGGATCAGCCTACAACAGCTTGTCAGAGACTCAAGCAGTTGTGTCAATAAAGACAATATCAGTCGACACCAGAATCAATTGTGTCGACACACAGAAAAGCTGTGTCGACACCAGTAGCAGAATTGTGTCGATACACAGAAAGGCTGTGTCGACACCCAAAAGATTTATGTCGACACATAGACTATCAGTCAACACAGAAAATATTAGTCGACACTAGCTCAGTCGACACAAGAAGGATTTGTGTCGACACAGTTCACAGATTATTAGTCGACAGTATCAGTTGACACCAGAAGGACTTGTGTCGACACCTAGAACCATCTGTCGACACAGTTCATAGAAGCTGTTTCAGAAGGATAAGTCAAATTCTCAAATCGACGAACTAACTTCTCAGCTCGACGAATTCCATTCTCAGCTCGACGATCGTGGATCTCCGATCGACGATCTCAGAGTCCTCTACTATGAACTTTGCTCGACGATCTACTAGCTCAGGTCGACGATCTTGTGCTTCTCAGCAGTTATCTCAGATCTATGATAGTTGCTCACGGGTCGACGATCTCTTAACCCAGTTTGACGATCTCTGAGCCAAGCTTTGCGATTTTTGTCTGCCTTCAGTTATCAGTTCTCTCAGTTTGGTTAGAAGTATTTATTTTGGTTATGATAAATCATTTTAAGGCAAATATATTCTGATAATTAATGCTGATATTCTCAAGGCAGATAGCTGTATCTCATAAAGCATTAATTATGGTATTCACAGAATATTTTGTGAATACAGTTATGGAAGTGCATTTATGATTGTCAGCCTTTCTACCCGTTTGGGCTCCTAAATTCTTGCAGAGAATTAAGTACTGTCTGGGAATTCAAATTCAGGTCGTTAGTCATTCCAAAAATATACAAAGAACTTAAAAAGACAGAGACAACAAGAATCACAGACAGTCAGTCAGAAATTCAATCATTTTGCTCTCAAGGTTTCTTGTTTTGCCAAAATACAAGGAAGAAGAGGAACTTGCTGAACACACAAATCTCTCTAGTCTTCTTCCCTCATCAGGCTTCAACAATCTACAGAGAGCTATAATCAACATCAATCTGAAGACCTACACCCTGGACAAAGCTTCCATCTTCCTAAAACTACCCAATATCTCAGGGGGAGCTTTGGCATCATCAAATCCACATAGTCTTCTCATTGTGTTTGAGAAATAGAAGACTGTCATCTATTTTTCTTTAACCTCTCATGTACAGGGTTCTTACTCCCTTCAAAAGTAAACTCCTTGGTGATAGGGCACCTGATCAAAAGCCTGAAGGGTTTCTAGATCTACCTGAAGCAGATCTTGTGGTGATAGGGCACCTGATCAAAAACCTAAGTGGATTCCTACCAGTGTGGTAGAATAGTGGATGTACCCAGAGTTGGGGAACCACTATAAAATTTCTTGTGTCGTCTGGATTGCCTTATGTTTTCTTTGAGTATTGTGCTGTGATAGTTTCTTGCTTTTACCTTTTTCATATAAGTACCTATATTTTAATTCCGCAATATATCTAAACAAATTTTTTTATACTCTATTCACCCCCCCCTATAGAGTAAACTGTATTTATCCCTCACTTTCAATTGGTATCAGAGGGTGTGTTTTTAAGGTTGTATAGGCTAACACCTGAACCTAAGATCTCTGATAGATATCTGTTTACCCTATTCTTTGTTATACCATAGCACAGTACAAGGAATTTTCAAGCACCGGACCTCCAGTTTGCAACTTGCAAAAGTTTGGAATCTGGAAGGAAAGAATCAAACTTTATATGAATTCTATTGATGAAGACATTTTTGCTTCTATCTAGACAGGAGTACCTCCATCACCAGCTGCCCCTGCAAGTACTTCCACAAACATGACTGCAGTACCTCCTCCAGACTACAATGATGCATACAAGAAAGCAAAGATTTTTGATGCAAGAGCCATGAACATACTGGCACAAACAATGTCTGATGACATATTTCAGAAAGTAGCTGAATGTGAATCAGCAAAGGCCATCTGGGATTCCTTAAACCAGATGGTTGCAGGATCAGTAGATGAAAGGAAGGACGGGAAAGCTCATCTCATCTCTCAGTATGAGAATTTTAAAAAGGAAGAAACTGAACAAGTTTCTGAGATGTACAATAGAATCAATGTCATTGTTAATGAGCTGAAAACTCTTGACAAAGACATCTCAGTCACAGAAATAAATGACAAGATTCTCATGTGCTTCCCCAGCTCATGGGACTCTAGAATCTGGCCTATCAGAGAGACCAGAAACACACATGAGATGACTATATAATCAGTCTTAGGAAAGCTAAAATCCTATGAACAGTTGCTGAAGATAAGAGAAGCTGAGCAACAAAAGACTGCTATACCAACTAGGAAGGAGCAGAATATAGCTTTCAAAGATTCGGAAGAATCAGAAACTTCTCCATCAAATGAAGAATTGATGAGTCTCTTTGCAAAGAGATTCTTCAAGATGGGGAGAAAAGAATTCAGAAGGAAATCATCAAGGAGTGATGATAAACCAAGGTATGACAAAATCCCTTCTAAAGAGGTTATTTGTTTTGGTTGCAGGAAACCTGGACATATTATTCCAGAATGTCCAGAAAACAAGCATATGGAAAGGAGAAAAGAGAAAGACTCCAAGAAGCACTCCAGCAAACCATCCTCCTACAAGCACAAGAAGAAGGAGAGAGGGTTTGTTGCAGAAACATGGAGTGACACTGAAGAATCATCTTCCTCAAGCTCTAGTGAAGATGAAGAGGAAGCAAAGGCCAAAGAAATTTTCTTAATGGCCATCAATGCTTCAGGGCATGTCTCAGAAGAAGAAGAATCTGAAGAATGTTTAGATTGTGATCAAGTATTGGAAGAATTCGACTTTACCTCTGAAGATTTTAAAAATGACTTTAAATATATGTGTAGTGATCTGATTAGATCTAAGAAGGAAATCAAACTTCTCAGAGATAAACAATTTAATTATGATAGCTTAGTATTAGAAAACACTAAATTGAAAAATGAAATAGATATGTATAGTGAACAAATCACTTTTCTGAAAGTTGAATTAAGTAAAGCAAAACAGCTAGAAGAATCACTGAATGGAAGAAGCAAACAGCTAGTAGAAATTACCAGCACACTTAATGCTAGACTTAATAGAAGTAAGTTAGGATTAGGTGCATCATCCAGTGAACCACCAATCATTCAGAAAAACCACCTTTCACAACCTATAAAATTTATTTCAGATAAAGGTGAGAAGAATACAGAACAAATTAAAACAGTTAACAAAGTTTTAAAACATGTTGAGATAAATAAAGAAAAACAAAAGGCTAAGTTTGAACAAAAATCATCGAACAAAGATCGACGATCTCAGCATTATGCATCGAACGACGATCGACGATTTCAGAACCCAGAGCTTGAGCCTAAACACTCTGTAAACGGGGATCGACGATATCATTATGTATCGTCGAACAGAGATCGACGATCGTGGAACCCAGATAATAGACACTATTATTCTGAGAACCAAGATTGACGATATCAATGCTGGTCGTCGAACGCAGATCGACGATCTGAACTAAAATTGTCGAACTCAAAATAGTTCTATCAACACTATAATTTCAACAGAAATTTCAATAAGAATTCTAACCCTAAACCTTTCAATCCCTTAACTAACTGGATAATCCCACCTAGGAGATTTCATCCCTTAGGTTATAAAATTCAACCTGTATACTCTTATATTTCAAGTTTTAAGTATGAAAAGAAGTCAGGACCCAAGGTTACCTGGGTCCAAAATATATAAATTTTTTTTTGCAGATAAAGACCTATCCTACCATACAGGATAAGTGGTATTTGGATAGTGGGTGTTCCAAGCACATGACAGGAAACATGGCCAATCTAAGTAACTATAAGGCAAAGCTAGGTCCAAAGGTTATATTTGGAGACTCAAGCTTTGGTCACACGGAAGGCTATGGAGAATTTACACTTGGAGCTGTCACTTTCAGGAAAGTGGCATATGTAAGTGGGCTGAAACATAACTTGATATCCATAGGACAGCTATGTGATGCAGGTTATGAGGTATGTTTTACTGAATCTAAATGCAATATTTCTCTAAACAACATTACTGTGTTATCAGGTATTAGGTTAGGCAATATCTATTTAGTTGATTTTAATTCTGCTTGTTTAGAAATCTGATAATTTAATCAGGTTAGCAATAATAATACTTTGTGGCATAAAAGGCTAGGACATGTAAATCTAAGAAACATTGCTAGGTTATCTAGGGACAACCTTGTTAGAGGATTGCCCTCTTGCCCCTATAAGAAGGAAAGCCTTTGCAAGGCTTGTCAAGAAGGCAAGCAAACTAAAAATAGTTTTAAATCAGTTAATAGAGTGATTCACCTAGGATTTTGTATATGCTTCATTTGGACCTTTTTGGACCAATTGCTGTACAAAGCCTGGGAGGGAAGACCTATACTTTAGTTATTGAAAGATAATAGTTGTCAACCTAAATCACCTAGAGGGGGGTGAATAGGTTAGTTGTGCGTCTTTTGCGGAATAAAAAATCTTAGAACACAGCATAGATCTATCTACTAAAATATCACAGACGAGACAAGATTTATAGTGGTTCCCCGATCTTGGGTACATCCACTTTCCCTCACCGATCTAGCAACGAACTAGACTCGGCTACTCCACTATCTCGGATTGAAAAACAATCCTACCCTCGGAACAAAGTTCCTACAATCTCAATCCAATCCAACTGGATCTATAACTCGGAAGAAACACCTTCCTACAAACTCGGAGTGGAAAACTCCTACACTCAGAGACAGATTCTCCTATAGAAATAAAATACAAGTATTAAAGAAATACAAACAGTAATTTTGTCTGGTTCAGATCTGAAAACAGGAACTGGAATCTTCTTCGTGGCGTGCGGCTTTATCAGAAAAATTAAAGAGAGATTCTTGGCAACAGTAGATCTGAACTTTTTGCTTCCACGATCAGATAGAAGATGAGTATGTGAAAATTGATCTCGATCTGGAGAGCTTTTTCTGTCTATTTCCTCTGAAGATCGAAACCCTTGCCGGAGAAGAACAGAGGCAGAGGCGGCTTTCGTTTCGTGAAGAGAGAGAGAGAGGAAATAGCGATTATTTTGGAAAGCGACGGCTGCAAAACTCAGAGGAATTTTCTTCTTGAAAGATCTGTTTTCTCATTAGGGTTTGTTGATTAGACAAGACCTTTTATAGGAGTACTAATAACGGTCATAATCAGTTTTAATGACGTACACGTGGACCAATCATATCACGGAATTTGAAATTCTGTCAAATCTGGACTTAGAAGAAATTTCAGGGAAAAAGAGGTCATATACACGAGTATATATAAAACTACTCGAGTAGGTCAAGGACTACTCGAGTAACCAAAGAGATTTTACTCGGGTATATAAATCATGACTACTCGAGTATGTAGAAGAAAGCTACTCGAGTATGTATAGTCAACTACTCAAATACTTTAGAAGATCTACTCGATTATAAAGAAAAGTTTCTCGGGAGGGAGCAGAGCTACTCGAGTACAAGTTATATTACTCGAGTAGGCAGAATTGAACTACTCGAGTGGTTAGAGGAACTACTCGAGATAAACACTTAGAAATATTCTGTACACGGAAAAAAATAGCTACTCGAGTAGTTAAATTGAACTACTCGAGAGGAAATAAAGTTATCTTGAGTATATGAAAGACTTACTCGAGTATATCTTAACTACTCGACACAGTGTCGAGACTTACTCGAGTATATAAAGTACCTACTTGAGTAAATGACTTAGAAAAAATTCTGGAAAAAATGAATTTGGAACAGGAAGAATATACTACTCGAGTATGAACTACTCGAGAGAGAATGAGCTACTCGAGTATATGACTTGGACTACTCGAGTAGGAAGAATGATCTACTCGAGTAGTTTAGTAAGCTACTCGAGTATGTCAATGAACTACTCGAGTGTTTTACTTAATTTCATGAGAGGAAAAATTTTCTTACTCGAGTATGCAGAAGTTTCACTCGAGTATATCTCAAGCAATCTACTCGAGTAGTTAAGGACCTACTCGAGAGAAACACTTAGAAAAAATTTCTGTCAGTAATTTTCTTTTTCTACTAGAAGGGAATCAGCACCAAGTCTTTACACAGTCCTATAGCTTGAATATGAAGTGTATCCCAATAGAGAGGCTACACATGAGTCAACACTTTGGAACACACAATGAGGGATTACACTGTGTGGTCCTATGTTTGGTGACCCATTGTAGACTAACATTGGTCTACACTTCCAATTGGAGTCCTGCAAACACATAACTCAAACAAAGCATCAAATACAACCTAATTCATCTTAGTTCCAGGGTGACTTCATCAAATCTGGGTTACTTTGGACATGATTCCCAACAATCTCCCCCTATTTGTTGAAGTCAGAACCCTTTACACTAAGGTGAATTATAAATATAAAAAGAAGCTAAGTAGAAAATGTGCAAGCAAGCAATAGTAAAGGATAATAAGAGCAAAAACTTAGAATTATATAAATAAGAATATCCAAAATTTTCATTTCTACAGTCAATCATTCCACCCTCTCAAAGATCCTTGAAGATCAGCCTTGATTCTGTCTGTCCAGTTTCTCTTGTTGTCTTCTCTGGTAGCAGTAGGGTTTTGGATAGTACTTGGGAGGCCTAGGAGGGGCTGCAGGGTTGTTCCTCCCATATTCTCTATCATAGATTCTTCTTTTTGTCATGGACTTCTCATAAAGTTCCCATTCAGAGGAGCTGTAATGAATGTTCCTGATCTCATGGAATTCCATAACTAATCTGAGAGTTTCTAAAATCAGGGACTTGGAGGTTGGAGAACAAACTTCAGGATGTTTAGTGGCTTTAGTAGGAGCAGTCCTGCTAGCAGAGGGGAATTCACCATACTTCCTTTTCTTCTTATAAGTTTTGATCTTTGGAGGAGCTTTGAGGAATATATCTGCAGGATCTTCTTCCCATTCTTGAGCATAGGTGTCTGGAGGGGCAACTGTGTCTCCAGGCCTGGGAGAGAAAGTAGGTTGCAGAGGAACAGCTGGGGCAGAGACATCTATAGCTAGAGGGTTTAAATGATGAGGGATGATGTTGGGTCAACATCAAGGTCTGGCAGAATCTGATTGTGCATCCAGATAGCATTGTCATAGGTATGAAATTTGACACTCTGTATCTGTGCTAGCACATCATCATGAATTGTCTTCACATGAGCTTCCCATACATCTGACTTCTGAGCAGCTGACTTTTCTACCTGTTCTTTGAGTTCTTTGACCAATCACTCCCCCTTTCTGATTTCAACAGATAGCTGGGTTATAGCATCTTCTTTGAAAAGACCAACTTCTTCATAGATTTTCATTTTGTGGGCTTTAATTCTCTTGTCCAATTCAATTTGATTATTTGCAAGGGTGACACCTTGTTCCATAACCTCTCCAACACTAGTGATAGTGTGATCTAGGGCTTTGCCACCAAGTTGAAATAAGTATTTAAGCTTGTCAGTATTATGCTGAATTTCAGCAAAGCCTCTGCTCATCTCAGTCTCGAGAGCAGTTACTTTATCAGTGACAGTCTTTAGAGAAGTGTCAAAATAATTTCTTTATTCTTGAAGAAGAAGTGTAATATGTTGCAGCAAATCTGAGGAGGAAGAGACTGTAACAGCAGCAGTAGAGGGAGTGTAGTAGGGAGAGAAGGAGTTACCCATGGAGCTATTTCTTCAATGATCACAGAGCTGTCAGCTCTTGTGGTATGAGTTACAGCATCCCTTCCTTCTGTATCATGAGGGATGGAGAAATCTAGGTTTCTGAGAGGGGCCTCAGCTGGCTCAGGAGAAGGCTCATCAGAAATAATAATGGTGTCTTGCTGGTCTTTGAGGGCATCTGGAGATTTGGCTGGAGTTCTGGCTGGAGAATTTTCAGGAGACTGTGCTGAAGTTGAGTCCTTGTGACATTCAGAGGATGGAGCTGGAGGAGATAGAGGAGGAATATGCATCACTTCTTCAGAGAGCTCTGCAATCATAGCATCTATGGCAGCAGCTGTTGAGAGAAGAGATTCTGGGGGTATCTCATCTGAGGGAGTTGCTGGACTTTGTGGAGTATGAGGTAGGGAAGAAATTGTTGGCTGAGGAGAGGGCTGTCTGACTTGGCTAGAAGGAGCAGGCTTCCCCTCACTTGGTGCACCAGAGGAGCTGGACACATGATGAGGAGAGGGAGATGGAGTCCTGTCTTCTAATGCTGGATCTGCTGGAATTTTTGAAATCTTTGCAGCTTGGGCAGGATTCTTCAGCTTGAGCTCCCATCTCTGAATGGAAGAGATGGAGACCTTCTTCATGTGGTGAAGAGGGATCCCTTTAGAGAAGTCGATTACCTGAGGATTTGTTTCATGGAGGAGCAGAGAGATTATCCCGGCGTAGTTGGGGGATTTTAAACTGTCCTTGATTTTATCCAGAATCAGCATACCAAATTGGAATTTCTTACGGCAGACAATGGCTTGCATTATGTCGAAGAAATACGATGGAATGTCTCTTATGGAGTTGGTCTTGCACAGTAAAATTTTCCCAATAACATCAACCAGAAATTTGCCTTCTGCAATCATGGCTGACCTTTTGAAGTACTAAGCATCAGCTGAAATGCCACAGAATAGGGCTGTTCTGTCAGAGTCTTCAGCATCTAAGTGATCTTCTTCGTCTACTATCGGCAGTCGGAGAAGTTGAGAGACAGAGGTCTTGTTGAGTTTAATTTTCAAACCTTTCACTTTGGATTTCAAGACTTTGCCATTCCTTTTGACCTTCAGATTTGAGAAGAATTCGGCTACTTTTGGGAAGAGAATATGGCAGGGCTCTTGCAGGATGAAGGAAAGCCCTGTGGTATCTAGAAGAATGAGCAAGTTGTGAAAGTCATCTGAAAGCTCGGCAATCCCGGCGGTAACGAGTTCCGATCCTACACCGATCTTGGAGACGGCGGCCATGATCCAGAAAAATTGGAAGAAATTCTGTCGCGGGGAAGAGGAAGAGTCGTGGCTCAGCAATTTCTTGAATGGAGATAAAGCGGCGGACGGGTACTCGAGTGAATGGAAATGATTTCGTGTAAAGTGATATTTGGAATTTCGAATTTATAAAACCCTAGGTTTAAGTCTAATCATCTAGAAGAAAATAATTTAAAGTAAAGGCGGCACGGGAAAAATTTGAAAACCAAGAGGCAGATACACGAGAGGTAAAAGAAGGTACTCGAGTACATAGGGGGTTACTCGAGTAGGTCTAAAGAAGGTACTCGAGTATATAGAGAGTTACTCGAGTAGGTATGGAGAATCTGAAATGACTCGAGTAGAAGAATGGACTCACTCGAGTAGGTCAAGTATACTACACGAGTACTTAATTGCCTTACTCGAGTAAGTTAAAGGACTACTCGAGTAGGTCGGTTGAGTACTCGAGTAGGTACTTTGAGTACTCGAGTAGGTCAGGTTTTACTTGAGTCAGAGAAGGAAGAAACCTTTGAAAAGCCAGATTTTGACTAATCTTTTAATTTCCTTTGCTTCCTTGATGTCCAAACTGCTCTAATCTTCCTGGTTGAGCATCCCAAGTTCCGTTTTGAAGAATAAGAACTTGGTCTCGTCCAACGGCTTCGTGAAAATGTCTACAACTTGCCGGTCTGTGGAGTCATATTGGAGATCTATGTCCCCATGCTCTACATACTCCCGGATGAAATGATACCTTAGCTCGATATGCTTTGTCCGGCTGTGCGAGACTGGATTGTTGGCTATTGCAATTGCGCTGGAAGAGTCGCAAAACAGAGGGATATTCTTGAACATCATGTTGTAATCCTCAAATTGATTCCTTATCTAAAGTAACTATGCGCAGCAACTGCCTGCAAAGATGTACTCTGACTCGGCCGTTGAGATTGCGACACAGTTCTGCTTCTTACTGCTCCAGGAGATTAGCCTTCTTCCAAAGAATTGGCACGTCCCGGAGGTACTTTTCCTGTCATCTTTGCTACCTGCAAAATCTACATCTGAAAAACCAATTAGATTGCTATCATTACTTCTTGAGTACCATAAGCCAAGATTTGGTGTACCTTTAAGGTAACTCAAAATCCGCTTTACAGCAGCGTAGTGAGATTCCTTAGAGTTCACCTGAAATCTAGCACAGACACATGTTGAGAAAATTATGTCAGGTCTACTGGTAGTAAAGTAGAGCAAGGATCTAATTATGCTTTTGTACTTGGTTTCATCAAAAGGTTTCCCTTTTTCATCCTTGTTCAGAGACATAGTTGAGCCCATTGGAGTCCTCATAGAGGTTGCGTTCTCCATTCCGAATTTCTTAATTAGCTCTTTGGTGAACTTGGTCTGCGATATGAAAATTCCATCTTCAGATTGTTTCACCTGGAGCCCTAAGAAATACTTCAGCTCGCCCATACTGCTCATTTCGAACTTCCCTTGCATAAGTTTTGATAATTTTTTGCATAGGTTGTTGTCTGTAGAGCCAAAGATAATGTCGTCGACATAGATTTGCACTAGCAAAATCTTGCCTTTAATTTCCCTAAGAAATAATGTCTTATCTATCTTTCCCCTTGAGAACTTGTCCTCAAGTAGAAAGCTAGACAGCGTCTCATACCAAGCTCGAGGAGCTTGTTTCAGACCATATAGAGCCTTGTGCAGGAAATAGACGTAATCAGGAAAGTTAGGATCAACGAAACCTGGAGGTTGTTCCACATACACTTCCTCCTTTATGTTACCATTTAGGAAGGCAGACTTCACGTCCATCTGATAGACGGTAAAGCCTTTGAGTGCAGTATATGCTAGGAATAACCTTATTGCCTCCAGCCTTGCCACTAGAGCATATGTCTGGTCGAAGTCGATTCCTCCTTCTTGACGATAGCCTTTAGCGATGAGTCTGGCCTTGTTCTTTATGATCGTCCCGTCTTCGTACATCTTGTTCCTGTAGACCCATTTTGTTCCAATGATGTTCTTTCCTTTGGGTCTTGGAACAAGCTTCCATACATTGCAGCGCTTGAACTGATTTAGCTCTTCTTCCATTGCCATTATCCACGATGCATCTGAGTTTGCTTCCTCAAACTTCTTTGGTTCAACCTGCGAGAGAAAACTTAAATAAAGATTCTCGTTAGTTGTACCTATTCGAGTTCTAACACCGTCCCGGGGATCTCCTATGATCTGGTCCATGGGGTGATCCTTTAGATGTCTGAGCTCTAAAGTTCTTGCATCAGGATTGTCTTCAATCACTTGAGTGATTTCTTCCTCTTGGATGACTTCTTCATTTTGATCATCAGCCTCTCCAATAGGGGTTGGAGTGGTGATCTTGATGAACTTTTTGCCTTTGTCTTCGGACGGTTCATCCAAGCTAGTTTCTTTCAGCTTTGCACCTGCATCTTCAATGAGCACACTAGACGGATTGCTTTGCAGCAAGCTCGTCTCATCAAATACAACATGTATCGATTCTTCTACCACCAGGGTTTTTCTATTAAATATCCTATATGCCTTACTATGGCTACTATAGCCTACAAAAATACCTTCATAGCTCTTTTCGCTGAACTTGGTGGTATGATACTTACCATTGTTAAGTACGAAGCATTTACAGCCAAAGATTCTAAAGTATGAGACTGTTGGTTTCCTGCATTTCAGAAGTTCGTAAGGTGTCTTATCATTTTCTTTGTTTATGAGTGCTCGATTTTGCACGTGGCATGCAGTGTTGACGGCTTCAGCCCAGAAGTACTTCGATAGTGAAGCATCACTCAACATGGTCCTGCAGGCTTCTATGAGTGTTCTGTTCCTTCTCTCAGCCACTCCATTTTGTTGTGGAGTACGAGGAGAGGAACACTCATGAAAGATACCAAAGCTTTCATAGAATTCTGTCATGGCCCCAGATTTGAACTCTGTTCCATTGTCACTTCTGATTTTGACTATGGAGCAGTTGTATTCATTCTGGACTTGCCTGACAAAATTAGTAAAGATGTCGAAGGTATCTGACTTGTGTTTCAAAAAGAACACCCACGTAAAGCGCGAGTAATCATCAACAATTACAAACGTATAATCCTTACCTCCCAAACTTCTAATTTGCAGTGGTCCAAACAAGTCCATGTGCAATAGATGGAGACGTCTGTTAGAGTCTTTGCCAATAACGCTTTTAAAGGTAGCCCTTGTTTGCTTGCCTTTTACGCATGCATGACAAGGTCTATATTTGACGCACTTGACATTTGGGGCATCACGTACTAAGTTCATTGAAAATAATTTATTAATAGTTTTAAAATTAATATGTGCTAGTCTCTTGTGCCAATGGTCACCAAGAGATGCACTATCTTTTGCTAAAAGACACACTGGTGTAGAGGAATCTATACAAATGAAGTTTAAACAGAAAATATTCCTGCTTCGAGTGCCGGATAGAATTGTTTCCATATTGTCAACGGATTTTATCAAGCACTTATCAGCATGGAATTCAACTATGTATCCTTTATCGCAGAGTTGGCTTATGCTAATGAGATTGTGTTCCAATCCTTCGACATAGGCCACATCCGAGAAGGATACATTGCTGTTAGTAATCATACCACAGCCTCTAGTGATTCCACGGTCTGAACCTCCAAAGATGACCTTTGGTCCATTCACGACTGGGGTAAAGTTCTGAATGAGGCTTCTAGTCCCGGTCATATGCCGAGAGCATCCGCTGTCCAAGTACCAGATAGGCATTTTGTTGGCCTTTAGACATACTTGCAATCATAATCAATTTGCCTTAGGAACCCAAACACGTTTGGGTCCTTGGTCTCGGGTTAGAGTACTCCCCCTACGAGTGTTAGCATTATGAGCGGTCTTTCTCATATTGCTGACATGAGGGGTTGCAACTTTTCTGGAATTGAACCAGTAGTCTATGGAGAAGTGACCAACCTTGCCACAGCACCAACAGTCAAATATGTTATACATTTGCCTCATGATCTCCTGCTTGACCTTTTGGAGTTGTGGTCTAGCAGGGGCAGCATTCTTGGAGGAAGATGCCTCATAATGATGGCAATCACATGGCTTCTTCTCCTTTATGGGCTTCTCTACAACAGGCTTTGTCTTTGGTGCCTTCTTGAAGTTATGCCCATGATTGAAAGGGCCATAGCTCTGAATAATAACTTCTTCATAAGGAGCCTTAAAGACACTTTCGCTAAAGTCTCTGGGTCGAGTCCATCCTTGATAGCGGGACTTTGGCTCTACATAGGTAGGCCTGGCAAAGTGCTCGTAGGATGAGTCAAAATCAAACTCATTTGATGGAAAGATGACTTTCTTGAATGTAGTTTGATCTTGAGGGGCTTTCCCTTTCTCTTTGGCTAAGGCCTTTTTGGCGGCCTTATTCTTCCGTTGATTCTTATTTCTCCTAGAGGATTTACTAGGAGCTTATTCATGGCCTAGTCCAGCTCCCTTGGCCTTTGCTGAGAATTTAGCAACGAATGGAAGAACCATCTTGGGCTTCGAGAAACTTTCAACCAGTTTCTTTTCAGCTGCAAGTTGGGCTTCCAATTCCTTGATGATTTTCTCTTTGAGGTCAAGGTGCTCAAGAGCCTTGTTATATTCTTCAATTGCATTATTGAAGTTTTCTTTGAGAGAGTCAGTCTTTGCGACTTTCTCTCTCAAGATGCTCTCTTCGGCTTTTAGAGATTTGATCTCTTTAGCCCGAGTCTTCACGACTCGACGACATTTGTCGTAAGCCATGATTAACTCCTTGTACTGGGCCATTAGAACTGACTCATCGTCAGAGGAGCTTTCCTCACAATCATGTTCAGAGACTTCAGAATCTGAAAGAGGGGTATGAGAGTTTACCTTCCTAGTGAAGCGGGGCTCTTGATCATCATCTGTTTGAGCCATTAGTCCAAAATAAGCTTCTTCTTCTTCACTTGAATCAGATGAGTCGGATTCACTAAGAGTCTTGCTCTTTTTGCCTATGAGGCTCTTCTCTTTCCTCTTCTTGTTGTGTGAGGATTTCTTTTCTTCTCTTCTACCACCCTCCTTCTTCTTATGAGGGCAGACGGCGATGACGTGACCTGGCTTATTACAACAATAGCAAATGATGTCAGTCGAAATATATTTGTTCTATTTGGAGGAATACCTGTCATGGCTACTTGAGCCTTTTCTTTGTCGATCATCATCGTGTCGTGATCTTCTATAGTAGGCATCCTTGCCTTTCCATTTCTTTTTCTTGTTCAAGAATTTCATGAGCTGACGTGAGAGCAGTGAGAACTCTCCTTCTGATAGCTCAGAGCCTGAGGTACTAGGTTCAGAAGTTTCTTCTTCTTCACTAATCTCTGGAGCTGGAGCAGGGGAGGAAGCCTTTGTCTTTTTGGAGGTGTCTGCTTTTAGAGCAACAGACTTTTCTTTGAGATCAGACCTGCTCTTCTCTTCTTCAGCTTTCCTGGTGTTGAGTTGAAGCTCATATGACAAAAGCTTCCCGAAGAGATTTTGTGGGTCTGTCTCAGCCAGCTTCCCAAACTCCCTGATGGCACAGACCTTGTTGTCCCATTCTTTGGGCAGGGATCTCAGGAATTTGTCATTCAGTTCTCCATTAGTGAATACTCTGCCATAGACCCTTAGGTCATTCACTATCTTCAAAAAGTTCTCAAATGTATCAGCAATGGTCTCTTTGCTTCCCTGTCGGAAGGCTTCATACTTCTGATTGAGGAGGGATCTCCGATCATCCCTCACTTCTTTTGTTCCCTCCATTAAGGTAACCAAGGACTGCCACATCTCCTTTGCAGATTGGCAGTGGATTAAGTTTTGCAGCATTGAGTCATCAACTGCACTTGATATAATGTTTTTAGCTTTCTTGTCCAGTGAGACAAGTGCAATCTCGTCCTTGTCCAAATCCATCAGCTTCTTTGGAACCTTCTTGGTAGGATCTATAGTGGAGACAGTCATAGGGACATACGGACCTTCTTTAACTATCATGCAGATCCTTGGATCCACAGCTTCCATAAAATTTTTTATCCTTTCTTTCCACATGGGAAAGTTGTTCTTGTTGCACAGGGGAAGCTTGGTGAAATCCTTTGCCTTGTCCACGATAGATAGATCTCAATTAACAACTATATGCAAGAACTGATTAAGGTGTTAACCTTTTAACGATCAACCTCGCTCTGATATCAATTGAAAGATAATAGTTGTCAACCTAAATCACCTAGAGGTGGGTGAATAGGTGAGTTGTGCGTCTTTTGCGGAATAAAAAATCTTAGAACACAGCACAGATCTATCTACTAAAATATCACAGACGAGACATGATTTATAGTGGTTCCCCGATTTGGGTACATCCACTTTCCCTCACTGATCTAGCAACGAACTAGACTCGGCCACTCCACTATCTCGGATTGAAAAACAATCCTACCCTCGAAACAAAGTTCCTACAATCTCAATCCAATCCAACTGGATCTACAACTCGGAAGAAACACCTTCCTACAAACTCGGAGTGGAAAACTCCTACACTCGGAGACATATTCTCCTACAGAAATAAAATACAAGTATTGAAGAAATACAAACAGTAATTTTGTCTGGTTCATATCTGAAAACAGGAACTAGAATTTTCTTCGTGGCGTGCGGATTTATCAGAAAAATTGAAGAGAGATTGAAAGTGCAAGTTAGATCTGATATACTCTAGAGGCGGGTGAATAGAGTATGGTGCTTGCTAAAAACTTTTTACAACTGTTGTTGTATTCCTAAGTGAACAGGGAAGCAAATAACATAAAGTAAATCTAAACACAGAACAATCACAGATCAATCACAAAGCAATCACAAACCACAGCCAGAAACAAAAGTAAGACAAGCAACCAGAAGACACAAGGAGCTATAGTGGTTCCCCAACCAATCTGGGTACATCCACTCTTCTACCACCCTAGGTAGGAATCCACTGCAGGATGAGTTGATCGGGTGTCCTGGGCACCAATGAGCTTTTGATAAGGTGCTCAAAAATCAAACCAGATTTTTTGATCAGGTATCTTGCCACCACTGAGTTTTGATAAGGTCTCAGAAACCAATCACAAACTTTTGAAGGGAGTTTGAAAAACCCTTTACAGCAGAGAGAGAGAGAAATGGATGAGATGATCTTCTCTGTCAACAGTTAGAGAGAAGATAGTGGATGTTGTCAAAGCTCCACCTGAGATCTGTAGTAGTTCAGGAAGTGAAGCTTTGTAGTAGGGTGATAGGCCTTCAGATGATTTGATCTCCAGCAAAAGATGATTTCAGCAACAGCTGAAATGTGAGGTGTCTGGAGTCTTGAATGATAATGGCCTTTGAACACTTGAATCAAGAGAGATCTGAAAATTTTAGTTAGTTGATCTCATTTTGTGATGTGTGTTCTTGTATGAATTTTTGAGACTGAGAATGTCAGCAACTCTCTTTCTTTCTGTTGTGTAATTGTTGTTGTTGCAGAATATGTGTGTCTAACTCTGAGAAGAGAATGAAAAACTGATCTTTTATTGCTTAGGTCTGAATAGAAATGATCCTCTGTCCAAGATAGTCGTTAGTCTGTCATAAATGACTTCCTTAACTGCATTTTTTCTTCTGGAGGAAAGTCCAATAAAACATTCCTTAAAAATTCCTTGAAACTTGCTCCAGATTATTTAAAAACGGCTACAGGATCTCTGACATAAATGCTGAGAATAATTCCACAACTGTCTGAATTTGAATCTTGAAAAACGTCTAACTCTTCAGAAAAATGTCGAACTGAGCTCCACTATCGTTGAACTGAGCTCAGAGACTGAACTTAGATAGAAACAGAGATCGTCGATCTGAGCTCAACTATCGTCAAACTGAGCTCAGAGATAGAGAATCAAACTGGAGTCAAGAACGTCGATCTGAGCTCGAAGATCGTCGAATGGAGTTCGATGACTCGTTGAAGTTGAGCTCAGAGATTGTCGAATGGAGTTGGACGATTCGTCGAAGGGAGCTCAGCGATCGTCGAATGGAGTTCGACGATTCGTCGTACTGAGCTCGACGAAATGACTTAGTCTCCAGTACTGAAAACTCTGGTCTTGAGGGCAGCTTCCAAACCTAACTACTAACCTTTAGACTCAATTCTAATTGACCTTTAGATCTATACAATGAGGTCAAGACAGGTTTCCTAAGAGACATAGTGATCCTTGCCCAAATCAGTAATAGGGTGTTCCAACACTCTCCCCCTATTTGGGTTAGGATTACTATTTACAGACATTGGAAAAAATAAAAACATACAAAGCAGAAATATAACGAACAAGACATTGCAGAAACACAGACATTATCTCAGATAGTTCAGAAAACAAAATATACTGTCACCTTTCAGAATCATTCTTTTTCCTTGCTCTTTATAAGTACTATTTTTCTGTTGGGATTGAGAGCTTCCTTCTTAGATCTTCTATCATCAGCTGCACCTAGAGAGGTTTGTTGCTTTGGCCTGGGCACTACAACTTCTGGATGCAGCTTCATGTAGCTTTCTGAATCAAAAAATTTACTGGATGAATATCTTTCAAGTTCCTTCTTCCTTTGATCTGATAATGTAGTGATATTGGATGTGTCTTTTCCTTGTTCTCTAGCTTTCTTGATCTGATCTAAAGCAGCCAATTCTTTCATCCTAGCTGTCCATGAGGTGGGATTGTTTTCAGGATCCTCATATGGAACGGGAGGCTCATATCTATTTGAAGAAATATCTGGAGGAGCTCTGGAAGAGACTAAATCTTTCAACTTATAAGGAAAGGGACCAGAAGTTATGTCAGATGGACCTTGTCCTTCCCTTTGGTAAGGATGTTGCCTGGAATATCCTTTGGAGTAAACTTGAAATTCTCTTTTGATTTCCTTTGTAATTTCCTCTTCTTGACTGGTGGCCTCTAGATTGACTTCCTCTGTATTGGGATCTTCCTTAAGGTTGATAAGAGGTTTGGCTTCTGGCAGAAGATTGGAAAGCAGAACTACCACCTGCACCTGCATCAGGTGAAGGAGGAGGAGGAGGAGGATTGAACTGGGATGATCCTTTATCATATTTTCTCTTCTTCTTCATAGTCTTCAATTGATTTTTGGAGTATTGCATCCAAAGTTCTGTGATAGGGCAACTATGCAGTATATAGTATGGAATGTCATTTGTGTCTTTCACTTTTGTTGGGGGAACTCTCTTCATTACTTTGCTTCTAGCCTTTCTTTTCCTTGAAATTGTTGCAGAGGAATCATCTGAATCAGTCCTAAACTGATCACTATCTGAGCTTGGAGGATTATCATACACTGCATCAATCCATTTGAGGTAATCTTTTTGTTGTTGTGACTGAGCAGGAGAGACAACAGAAATAGCAATAGTAGCAGCAGCAACAGCAGGAAGAGGGGTGGAAGCAATACTGGCAGAAGAGATTACATCAGCAGATTCAGATACAAAACTTTCAGCAACAACACTTTCAGAAACAGAAGGTACAGCAACAGTAGTATCAGCAGCAGTAACAGCAGGCTCAAAATCAAATGCCTCTGTCATATGCATATCCTCAGAAATAGCAGTAACAGAACTAACACAAATATCAATATTAGCAGTAGGAGCAGCATCAGTAAGAGCAACAGAAACAGAAGGAGCAGCAGTATATAGGGAATTTACAAAAGAATTTATTAAACTGGTGTCACAGCTTGAAATAGGCACAATGGCCTTAGAGAGATCTTCAGATTGCTGGACTGTAGTGTGCTGGACTGGAAGACGGTTGAAATAAGCAGAATCAAAAACTGATAACAGTGACTTGAGGTCCACAGTGATAACTGCAACTGGAGGTACTGGAGCTTGAGCTTGGACTGAAGATACAGCAGCAACAAGCAATCTTTCAACTTCATGAGGCATCTCCCCCTGCCTAGATTCAGTGAGAACTAGATCAAGGCATCCATAAGAAGGGATTTCCTGAGAGGGAAGAAGAGAGGAGAGCCTGGCAGACAGTTCTTGGACTGTTTTTATAAGTGGAGCCAAAGAGGTCTCCATCAAGAGTGATAGCCTGGGAGCTATCAGCTCATAGAGCCTGTCTGCAAGAGCTGGAAGATCTACATGCTCAAGAGGGACTTGAGTAGTGGTAGGAATTGAAGGTGGGGCAGCAGGAGATGTTGGTGGAGAACTTGTGGATGGTGGAAATGAAGGTTGAGAGATGGGAATTGTGGAAATGGAAGATAATGGAATGGAAACAGATGGTGTGAAGGATGGTTGTGCAATGATATCCTGAAGTAGTTGTTGATAAGAGGTGGATGAAGATGGTGGCTCAGGAGGGGATGAGGGAGAATCATCCATATAGGAATCATCTATAAGGTTGAAAGATGGAATGTGAGAGGATGAATCAATATCTAGGTGTCTTGCCACCACTGAGTTTTGATAAGGTCTCAGAAACCAATCACAAACTTTTGAAGGGAGTTTGAAAAACCCTTTATAGCAGAGAGAGAGAGAGAAAGGGATGAGATGATCTTCTATGTCAACAGTCAGAGAGAAGATAGTAGATGTTGTCAAAGCTCCCCCTGAGATCTGTAGTTGTTCAGGAAGTGAAGCTTTGTAGTAGGGTGATAGGCCTTCAGATGATTTGATCTCCAGCAAAAGATGATTTCAGCAACAGCTGAAATGTGAGGTGTCTGGTGTACAACCCCGTGTCCGACGAGCAAGGCCGCCAAGGCCCAGACAGATCGGGCTAAAGGCGGTAGGCGAGCTCGGAAGTGGAGAGGCCGAGCCTAAGCTCGGCAGTCGTCGATCAGAGACTGGCGATCGTCGAACAGAGATCAACTTTCGTCCACCCAGAGCTCGGCATCAGCCGAGCTTGCCCCAGCTCGCGTCCTCGCAGTGGAGCTCGGCAGCAGCAGGCGAGCAGAACATTCCGAGGTGGTCAAAGCTCCCCAGCCCGCCTGGACGTATGAGGTACTTTTTACTGTTTTGCCCCCGCTGGTCTGCCCATAGCCCTTCAAAACAGCGGAGTTTGGCTGTTGGCAGACCCGACCAAGGGTTTTCTGGTAATTTCAGGTCAGTTCTTTTGGTTATTGGCAGTCCAGATTTTAAAAACTATAAATAGGACCCAAGGGGTACCCCAGAAAGCAGGTTCTCCCCTGTGCTCTCCTGCTCCAATCTTCAAGTGCTTTCTGAGGGTACCTTAGCTCGGCTTCTGGCTAAGGAGGGGAAGCACTCTGAGATCTTCCGGGTTTGTGGTGGGACCTCCCCCGCTGAGCCCTTGGGTCTGTGTCACCTTGTCTTCTTTGTTGTTTTGCTTGCAGGAGCGAAGTAGGTGCGATACCACCCCTTCCCCAAGGGCGAACTCCACAGGAGATCGAGGAATCGGTTTCAACATTTTGGTGCGGTGAGCGTGGATAGTGGTCAGTGCAGAAAAGCTTCAGCGAGTTCAATGACAGGAGGACAAGGATCTGACAGGCAGAACTCGCCACCCCCCCCCCCCCCCCCGCCTCTCGCAACGGTGGGGATGTTGGAAGACTTCAGGAACGAGGTGTTGGGCCTCGTCAAGTTCGCACTCGGCGCGCGGGCCGAGTGCTCGACTCCGACAGCCCAGATCGCGGTCGCCCCCTCTTTGGGCGAGGACGCTCTCGGCAGGCGAGCTGGGAAGGAGGTGGCCGAGGAAGGCCGGGGGTGCGAGCTCCCCGGGCGTGAGCTCTTCCCCGACTCGGCAGGTCGAGGCCGGTTCGGCGAGCTGGGCTCGCGAGACTCGCCAGCACGCCCAGTGGGGGGAGGCAGTCCTTTCAGCGAGCTGGTCTCCTCAGCTCCAGTCCCAGATGGGTTCAGGGAACCCGAGATGTCTTACTACACTGAGAAGGGAGACCCGGTCCAGCATGTCCAATGGTTCGAGGATGTGGTCTCCATCCGTCAGATGTCGGACGGATTCAAATGCCGACTCTTCGTCATCACCCTCCGGGAGAAGGCAAGGGAGTGGTTCCACCAGCTCCCGGCCAGCTCCATCTATTACTTCGAGGACCTGCGCCAAGGGTTCATGCTGAGATTCACCACCTCGAAGAAGAGGAAGAAGGAGTCTGAGTCTTTGTTCCACATTAGGCAGGGAGTGAGCGAGACATTGGGGAGCTACGTGGATTGATTCCAGGAGGAAGTTACTCAAGTCTAGGAGATGCCGGGCCATAGTCTGATGATGGCCTTTACCCTGGGCCTGCAGCAGGGTTTCTTCTGAATGGAGCTGAAGAGAGTTCCCCCCCCCCCCCCTCTCCTACGAGGAGTTGATGGAGAGGGCGGCGAGAGAGGTCGACGTGGAGGCGTCGAACCCATAGTTTGCAAGGAAGCTGGCCAGGTGGGCCACGGAGGAAGAGAAGGAGTCGAGAGGAGGAAAGGAACAGGAAGAGAGAAGAGGGGAGCCTAGGAAGAGGGAGCAAAGGCAGCTCCAGTGGCAGTAGAAGCCGAGGTGGGGGAATCAGGAGCCCGACTGTCGGCTAGGCTGGAGACCTGAGTGGCAGGGACAGGGGGCATAGAGAGGGTACTACGGAAGGGGTCACTACCAGGGGAGGCAAGATCAGTTCCACCCTCCGGGCTGGAGGCAGGGCCAGAGGCCCTGGCTCCCCGATCAGGAGGAGGCCATGGCCATAGCCCTGGGAGCAAGGAGGGGGATCATGAGGAGGAGGAGAAGAGAGGTCAGGGTGGAGCTGCCCTATTGCGACTTCCATCAGGAAGAGGGGCATGCCACAGCCACCTGCCCGGAGTTCCTCGAGATGAGAGGGAATCGGGAACAACAACAGCAGCAGCAGCAGGGAGGACGGTAAGAAGTGAGAATCGAGGAGGTCCTGCCTCGGGTGGAGGAGGATCGTTGCGAAGACCGGGTGGATGTTGGAACCCGAGGGGGAATCGGCGTGATCCACGGGGGGGTCGAGGCTTCCCACAAGGCAAACCTCCACACCATGTACCGGCGAAGCGTCGCCTCCACATCCCAAACTCCACCCCCGGAGGAGAGGATCACTTTCTCCAGAAGCGATATGCCGGACCACGAGGACCCATTCTGCGATGCGCTGGTCATCAGGGCAGCCATCGAGAATTTCACTGTCTCTCGGATCCTCGTGGACAACGGGAGCTCCATCAACGTCGTCTTCAAAAAGGCGTTTGACGCGATGAAAGTGGAGGCTAAGAGGATGCTGGCCTCAGACGGGCCCTTGTTCGGGTTTTCAGGAGAAAGGAAGAAAGTAGAGGGAGGAGTTGGCCTCCATATCACCTTGGGGGGGCAGTCCTGAAACTACAAGTTCGTCATTGTGGATGCCCCCAGCAGCTACAACGCCATCTTCAGGAGGCCCCTTATCATCGACTTCCACTACGTCCCCTCATCTTTCCATCAGTGCTTGAAGTTCAACGTTGAGGGGGTCTAGGTCAGGGTCAGGGGGGACCCAAAGGTGGCGCGGGAGTGTTATGTCACTTCGGTGAACACCATCTCCTGGCAGGAGGGAGCCGAGGAGATGGGGCAAAGGATGGAGGGGTCGAGCAGGAAGCAGGAGGGGAGGAGCTGGAAAGGAAGAATTGCGCAGAGGAGGAGGCGGCAGGAGGAGACCTGGAGGAGGTGGCCGAAGTGAGGGCCGGGGGAGAAGAGATGGAGGTAGAGGTCCCCGTTCCAGAGGAAGGGGATGCTGAAGGATTGGGGGAGCAGTCCAGGCTGGAGGCTGCAGAAGAAGTGGTGGAGGCTGAGGTGCTCACCTGGGGAGGCAGGATGGAGAAGATCCGCGTCAGCGGGGGGCTGACCCCTGAGGACCAGCGCAGGATGCTGGAGTGCATCCAGAAGAATGTGGACATCTTCGCTTGGAACGCCGCGGAGTTGTCGGGGGTTGATGCGGATGTGGCTTGCCACCGCCTCAACTTGGACCCGGGAACACGCCCCATTCAGTAGAAGAAGAGGTCCACTGCAGACAAGCTGGCGGAGCCCATCAGGGAGGAGGTGGCGAAACTCCTCAAGGCCGGCTTCGTGTCTGAGATTCAGTACCCCGGCTGGGTCTCCAACGTGGTTATGGTTAAAAAAGGAGACGGCTGATGGAGAATGTGTATCGATTTTTCCTTACTCAATAAAGCTTATCCTAAGGGCTGTTATCCTTTGCCTCGGATCGACGCGCTGGTTGACTCAGCCGTCGGTTTTTCTGTAATGAGTTTTTTAGATACTTTTTCAGGTTATCATCAAATCAGGATACACCCCCCAGACATCAAGGATGTCTAGTTCATCACAGGGGATGGATGCTACTGCTACATGATGATGCCCTTCGGGCTGAAGAACGTCGGGGCAACCTACCAGAAAATGATGGATAGGGTTTTCAAGGAGCAGAGGGGGAGGAATTTGGAGGTTTATGTAGATGACCTCATGATCAAAAGTCGGGATGTGGACTCCCACCTCCGGGACCTAGAGGGGACCTTTGGCACCCTGCGCAAATACAAAATGCGACTGAATCCCCTAAAATGTGTCTTTGGGGCCAGTCGGGGAAAGTTCTTGGGGCACCTCCTCACCCCCGCGGGGGTCGAGCCGAATCCAGATAAGGTCAGGGCTATCTTGGAGCTGGGGTCCCCGCGGAATGCTAAGGAAGTCCAACGGCTGACGGGGAAGCTAGCAGGGCTGAGCTGTTTCCTTTCTCGGGCATGGGAGAAGTGCTCCCCCTTCTTCAAAATGCTGAGGGGTGGCCAGATGTTTGAATGGACCAAGGAGTGCGAGGAGGCATTCCAGGCCGTCAAGGTGCAGTTGACACAGGCTCCGCTGCTCCAAGGGCCGAAGGAGGGGGAGGACATGTTCTTATATCTCGGGGTCGGGGCGGAGGCCTTGAGCTCCGTCTTGGTTCGTGAAGAGGGGAAGAGACAGCTCCCTATTTATTACGTGAGCCGGGTCCTGAGGAAGGCCGAGCTCCGGTATCCGATTTTGGAGAAGCTAGCTTTCGCCCTGATCGTCTCGGCAAGGAGGTTGCAACCTTACTTCCAGGCACACTCAATCCGAGTGCTGGCCGACCACCCTCTCCGCAACATCTTTGAGGGGGTGGAGCATTCAGGCAGGCTGGCTAAGTGGTCGGTGGAACTGAGCGAGTTCGATGTCTCCTTCGTTCCGCGGCTCTCGATCAAGGCTCAAGCGATGGCCGACTTCTTGGCCGACTACGTAGTTGAAGTGGCGGAGGAAGAAATCACCCGCCCGACTCCTTGGAAGGTGAGGGTGGATGGTGCCTCAGGGAGGCATTCCCTTGGAGTGGGGGTGATCGTAAAAAGCCCTCAGGGAACTCGAATTGAGCAGACGGTGGTGGTGCACTTCCCCATTACGAACAACCAGGCCGAATACGAGGCCGTGATAGCAGGGCTGCGCCTGGCCAGGGAGCTGGGGGTATTGGACGTAAAGGTCCTAACTGACTCCATGGTGGTGGCTTCCCAGATCAACGGAGAGTTCGAGGCAAGGGAGCCCACCCTGAGATCATACTTGGCCAAAGTGAAGGGGGTCATAGGCACTTTCCAGACCTTCTTCATCCGATACGTGCCCAGGGAAGAAAATGAACAAGCCTACCAACTAACAAAGCATGGTCCCCAGGCGGGGGGCACCATCACCGACCTGTTCCGCCCCTCCATCGAAGAGGGAGAGCTCATGCAAGTCAATCAACAAGCTTCGTGGATGGACCCAGTCGTGGTTTTCCTCTCCAAGGGAGAGTATCCGGAGGGGGTAGATAAGAAGAAACTAAGGCACAAGTCAGCATATTACCTCCTCCAGGACGGGCAGCTATACATGAAGACCCTCTCAGGGATGCTGGCTCGCTGCGTGACCGAGGACGAAGTAAGAAGGATCTTGGAGAAAGTCCACTCCGGGGAATGTGGGAGTCACTCCGGGAGTCGGACCCTGCAAGGGAGGATAGTCAGGCAAGGGTATTTCTGGCCCACCATGGGCCGAGATGCCGCAGAGTTCGCAAGAAGATGTCATAAGTTCCAGTTGTTTGCCCCTCTCCAGCTACAGCCGGCCCAGCGACTCAGGAGTATCACGGCCCCCTGGCCCTTCGCAATCTGGGTAATAGATTTGGTTGGACCATTTCCCCAAGCCAGCGGTCAGAGAAGGTTCCTCCTAGTGATGATTGACTACTTCTCCAAGTGGATGGAGGTGAAGGCGCTGGCCAAGGTAACCTCCCAGGTAATCAGGAACTTTGTTTGGGGGGAGATTATCTGTCGCCATGGGCTGCCCCAGGCCATCGTCACGGACAACGGGCCCCAGTTCGCCAGCGCCGAATTCACCAGCTTTTGCGAACAGCTTGGAATCGACCTTAGGTTCGCCTCGGTCCATCACCCCAGGAGCAACGGGCAGGTGGAGGCCGCAAATAAGATCATCGTCAACCACCTCAAGAAGAAGGTGGAGAATTTGAAGGGGAGCTGGGTGGAGCAGCTTCCCGCGGTTCTTTGGGCCCTAAGAACCACCCCCAACACGGCTACCGGAGAGACCCCATTCAAGCTCTCCCACGGGTGTGAGGCAGTGCTCCCCGTGGAATTTGAAGTCCAAACACCGCGAGTCGTTGCGGCCAAAGGAGGCCGTGAGGAATGGCAAGCGGAGAATGAGGAGGAGTTAAGGCTCTCCCTTGACATGGTGGAAGAGGTGAGGGACCTTTCCACTATCTGACAGGAGGAAGTGAAAAGTAGAATGGCCAAGTACTTTGACAAGCATGTCAGGGTCAAACAGTTCGTGGAGGGGGACTTAGTGTTGAAGAAGGTGGATGCAGCAGGGAGGTCGGCATCTGTAGGGAAGCTCAATCCCAGCTGGGAGGGGCCATTCATTGTAAAGGAAGCCTTGAAGTCAGGAGGCTATCGACTCCAAAATGTAGAGGGCGAGACCCTGACTCTCACCTGGAGCGGTGACGACCTAAAACGATTTTTCCCCTGAGCATGTAAGCGATACTTTGATTATAATAAATTTCTTCAACTCTCTAGTATTATCATAGCTAGCCTGCATAGAGGAATGGAATGTGTTTGGACCCCGAGAAGATCCCGCTTCCAGGCTCTCACCTAGCTGGCAGGGCCGGAAGTCACTCGGTGTCATCCTAGGCCTCGAACAGATCCCGCTGTCAGGCTCTCACCTATCTGACAGGGCCGGATGTCACTCGATGGAATGTGTTTTGGACCCCGAGAAGATCCCGTTGCCAGGCTCTCATCTAGCTGGCAGGGTCGGAAGTCACTCGGTGTCATCCTTAGCCTCGAGCAGATCCCGCTGTCAGGCTCTCACCTAGCTGACAGGGCCGGATGTCACTCGATGGAATGTGTTTTGGACCCCGAGAAGATCCCGCTGCCAGGCTCTCATCTAGATGGCAGGGCCGGAAGTCACTCGGTGTCATCCTTGGCCTCGAGCAGATCCCGCTGTCAGGCTCTCACCTAGCTGACAGGGGCGGATGTCACTCGATGGAATGTGTTTTGGACCCCGAGAAGATCCTGCTGCCAGGCTCTCATCTAGCTGGCAGGGCCGGAAGTCACTCGGTGTCATCCTTGGCCTCGAGCAGATCCCGCTATCAGGCTCTCACCTAGCTGACAGGGCCGGATGTCACTCGATGGAATGTGTTTGGACCCCGAGAAGATCCCGCTGCTAGGCTCTCACCTGGCTGGCAGGGCCGGAAGTCACTCGGTGTCATCCTTGGCCTCGAGCAGATCCCGTTGTCAGGCTCTCACCTAGCTGACAGGGCCGGATGTCACTCGATGGAATATGTTTGGACCCCGAGAAGATCCCGCTGCCAGGCTCTCACCTAGTTGGTAGGGCCGGAAGTCACTCGGTGTCATCCTTGGCCTCGAGCAGATCCCGCTGTCAGGATCTCACCTAGCTGACAGGGTCGGAAGTCACTCGATGGTGTCGGCCTCGAAACCGTCAGATAAAGATCAAAGTCTCAAAGTGCCAGGAAGCAAGGGGGAAGGGGTTCTGTCAAGACGAGCTCGGGCTCGGCAAATCCGGCTTGACATGATCAAAAAGGAAGGCAAGCCAGGCCTGAGGACTCTGCATGAGCGAGTATGGACTCGTCATTCCTGGCTCGGCATTGGCGAGTAGGTCGCGGACTCGGGCCTCGCCAAAGGAGGGCGAGCCAGGCCGGGGCACCTCACCCCTTTGCCCGTTTGACTTAGAAAATTTTCTCTTCTTTTTTCGGGCTCAACCTGGATGGCCCGCATGCGAGTTATGGTGGCGTGACAAGGGCAGATAGCAACTCGCCACCGAATCGCTTGGGGCTCGGTGAACACTCAAAACACATCCACTCGCGGGCGCGCTCTCATAACTACTCTACTCGCGGAACCTGTCTCGGCGAGGTCGCGTCGGGAAGCGCTCGCATATATTCAGAGCACAACAAACAGAGTAAAGAAAGAAAAGAAAAGGAAGTGGCACGGGTATGATCAAAAACTTTCATTAATTGTTTATAAAAAGTAATTACAGGGGGCTCGCCTCGGCGAGTGAACAAAAAAGGAAAAAAGAAAAAACGTACAGGCTATCCTCATGCCTCGCCCCCTCCGCCGGACTGGTCCTCGCCGTCACTCGAAGGATCCTGGAAGCTTTTCCCGAACATCGCATCCAGGCTGTCTTCCTTCTCGCTGGGCGGCGTTGCCGGGAACAGGCTCGACATCAGGTCTCGAGCCGAGATCCCCTCGCACCCCTCCACCAGCACCCCAGAATCCTTCATCATCTGGAGGGTGCACTCGGTGACTTAGATGGAGTTGATCCGCAATCTCTCGACGAGGTCGGCCTCGCCAAAGATCCGCGGGCTCTTGTAGGGGAGTGTGGGGTCAATGTCGTGAGGCGGGAAGAAGATCTCCGCCTGGAGACGGACCTCGCCGAGGAGGTGCTGATTCTCCCCCTTCAGCTTCGTGTTCGCTCCCTCCAGCTCGGCGAGGCATACGCGCAGCTGGCCGATCTCCTCCCCCTGCTCAGCATTGCGAGCCTGGAGCTCCCCTACAGCCTTAGCATCCGCGTCCAGGAGTGCGCGCAGCTGGCTGACCTCCTCCCCCAGCTCGGTGTTGCGAGCCTGAAGATCCCCAGTGGCCTTGGCATCCTGGTAAAGAGTCCATTTAGCAGCAGCACAAAATATTCTAAGTAAAAAAGAAGAACAGTGCTTGACACTTACCAGCCCGCCGGCGGCTTGGGCGAGTAGACCCTCCGCTATGCCGAGCTGCCTCGCCTGATCGGTGACCTTATCCTTGGCGAGGTCGCAAGCCTGCTCAGCCTTTTCAAGTTGGTGGCTGAGGGAGAAGCTGCGGCGTGCCAGCATGTGATGCAGCTCCAGGGTCCGCAGGTTGGACTGCAGGCCTTCATGGCCGAGCTGCCGGAGGGTCATCTTTTTGTAGGCATCGGCATCCTCCCGGCCATATAGGCCGAAGCTGAGGGCGTAGGCGTGACCGGTGGCGGTCTCGCGGTCGTGCCAGGAGGGGTGCAGAGTGAAGACGGAGACTCGATGAGCGAGCTCTTCCCACTACAGCATGGGCTCGCCCGCCGAGTCCTTCCACCGCGCGCCGAAGTTGAAGAGGGGTGTTGCTTTGGCGGCGCGCACTCGCGGGCGGCCCTCTTCACCGATGGAGGAGGGGAGATCGCCGTCGTGGAATAGGAGCCCTCGCCACCTTTCCGGCCCTTGCTGGTTATCTCCTTCAGCGGGCTCTCCGGCGACGCGTAGGGAGGGGTCTCCGACGAGCTGATGTACTTAGGGTCGGGCTGTTGTTGTTGTTTCCCCCGCGGAGCCAGCAGGGCTCTCCGCATCTTCTTTATTTGTCGCTGGCCGAATGGTGGGTTCGATCCCGCATCCTCAGGTCGCCTCTTGCTGGAAGAGGGTTGCGAGAGGGCCGCCTCATCTCGGCAGGCCACCGCCGCCGCCCTCTCGCGAGCAAGAGGGTCGGTATGGAGCCCCGGATCCGCGAACGGCAGGTTCACGGGGATTATTCGCTCCCCTGCAGGTAAACACTTCGAAAAAGTTAGGAATTCAGCAATAATATGGCGAGTTCGGCGGTCGGGCGAACTCGGCAAGATGAGGAGAGAAGCATACCTTCGCCGGGCAGAACAGGGGGGAGCGCGTCGAGGCCCCTCCGCAGGAAGGCCACTTCGAAGTCTTTATGGAGGAAGTATTTGTAGAGTTCGGCATCGTTGCCGGACACGACCGGCGGGCAATACACCTCCTCGCCCTTCTGCTGAGGCGAGTAGGGGATGTTGCCGAGATCGCCCTTGATGAAGGCGATCTTGGTCATCCAGGTATGGTGCTTGTTCGCGATCTCGCGAACTTTGATTAGCGATCCGCCGAAGTAGGTGACCCCGTCTGGCGTCGCCTTGTAGGAGAAGAGCTTCCTGAACACCGTCAGGTTGAACTTAATCCTCTCCCGCCGGAGGTAACTCGCGAACGCCACCATCATCGCGATGGCGTTGGAATTCAGCTGCGCGGGCACATATTTTAAGATTTGCCGGATCTCCGGCCACAGGGGGAGGCGTAACCCCACCTCGAAATGTGAAAGGGGGAAGGCGAGCTCGTCCTCATAAAAGGTATTGATGGCCACCCCCTGTCTTGGCCTGCGAGCCTCAAAGTCCAGCGGCACGCGCTCCGCCACAAACTCGGCGAGCTCCTCCTCGCTGGTGTGCCCCTCAAATAAACATTAGTCCGTGAAGTGCAGCGCGCACTTGGAGCGGTCGTCGGCATCTGGATTCGTTTTACCCATGTTCGCGGAGGCAGAAGGTGGAGTGCGAGCAGGAAATGGAAAAGCACAGGAAGAAGGGAAAAAAGCAATAAAGGCACAGTACGGGGTAGGTGAGGGGGGGTCTATTTATAGGAAATTAAATTTGGGGCAGACTGTCCAATCAACGCAGCTCGCCGCCCCAGCTCGCCACCCCAGCTCGCCACCCCGGCTCACCGACTTCTGGCGCATCCTGAAAGAACTAGTGCCTAAACACCTAGAGGGGGGTGAATAGGTGCACTTAATCTTTTTAAACTTTACAGGCAGACACACAGAATTATATGCAATTCTTCACAGCAATACAGCACAGCAATCACAGAATAAAGCACACACAGAGAACAACAGATTTTATAGTGGTTCCCCAAGGTCTGGGTACATTCACTTTCCCCCTTCGCCTATCTAGTAGTGCACTAGATTCGGCCCAACTTCTCCACTATTCCTCAGATCCTCAGATCTTACACTCAGAACCCCAAATAGGTTCCTACAGCTCAGAGTGATCCCACTCCTACAACTCAGGCACACAGCCCTACCACTCAGTCTTCACAAAGACCTACACTCAGCCTTCAACAAGGCCTACACTCAGAGAAATGAATCCCCTACACTCAGGCATACATGCCATACCACTCAGCCTTTATAATTTCAGGCTTACAACTCAGATCCCTTAGGATCCTACAAGAAATTAAAATTACAAAGTATATACCCACAACTCAGAATGAGAGAGAAGAGTTGACAGGTTTCTTGATGAGTTCTTGGAAGAACTTTGCTGAGATCAACCTCCCTTGGCTTTCTTCAAAGCTACTTGAATTAGAACATAGTAGGGTTGAAACTCTATGCAGATGATCTTCAATCACTGCTGACTTAAGAATCAGATCTCAATCTGAAACTTTCTTCACAGCCTGGTTCAACAGCTGTCTTCTTAGAAGGAGCTCTCTCTCTCCAACTTCTTAGATCTTCACTTGAAGGTCTTCTTCTTTTAGTGTTGTTAGATCTTCAATGAATCCAATACTCAATCTTCAATTAAGTTTTTTCTGTCGAAGGAGAAGGGTCTTTATATAGACTTTCTCCAAGGTAACCGGCTATTCCGGTTTCTAACAACTTTCTGACAGCTCTGACAATTGCAGTAGACCGGCTGGAATGGCAGCTGTCAAGTCATCCAGTCACTTCTTGAATTTTTTGTAACTGTCTGAAAGTGTCGAGACAGTCAGTCTTTAAGTGTCGACACTGATAGACTAAGTGTCGAAACAAGTAGACTAAGTGTCGACACTATCCTTCATGGTATCGACACAACTCCTTGTGTTGTAGAATCTGCTTCTCGACACTGCTTCTTCAACATGTATCGACAATGATCCTGTGTGTCGACACAAGTCCTTCTTCTTTTATACTTAGTTGATTTTTTGTAAGTGTCGACACAACTCCTTTGTGTTGACACATCTTCTTGTGTTGATACTTGTTAAGTGTCGACACATCTCCTTGGTGTCGACACATGCCTTTTGTGTTGATACTTTTGCTGAGTGTCGACACATCTCCTTTGTGTCGACACATACTTCATGTGTTGAGACTTTGATGAGTGTCGACACATCTCCTTTGTGTCGACACTTGTACTTAGATTTTGTTGAAGTTTGCTGAGTGTCGACACAGCCTCCTAGTGTCGACACTTGTACTTGAGCTTTGTTGAACTTTTGCTGAGTGTCAACACAGCCTCCTAGTGTCGACACTTTTGATGTCGACAAAGTTCCTCTAGGTGTCGACACTGCTTCTAAGTATTGACACTGATTATGTAGACACTTCTTCATTGTGTGTCGACACTGCCTGTAAGTGTCGACACTTTCCTTCTTGTGTCGACTCTGCATTCCTGGTGTCGACACAATTACTCCAAGTGTCGACATTGCTTCTCTGGGTGTCGACACAAGTCTTCTTAAGTGTCGACACTTTTCTTCTAGGTGTCGACACATGGACTTAGAAACTTTTAAGCTTTCCCTGCAATTACTTAACCTGCACAAGGTAACTCAAAATACATCAAATACACCTTGATGTATATCATTGAGTAGGGTGAGGCTTCTTCAAATCTGGTACATTTAATCCAATGTACCCAACAATCTCCCCCTATTTGGAGAAGTCATAACCCTTAGTCAATGATATACACCATACATAACAAATTCACAGTATGATGTAAAACAATATTAAATGACAGGGTAAGTACATAAACATGTATAAATAAAACATGTATACACAAATATCTCAGAACAGTAATGTAATAGATTTAACACATATCACATTGTTCTAACAACTTCAACAGTTTCATTATTCAAAAGTTTACAGAAAGTTGAATGCAACTTATTACACATAGTAAAATTAAGTAAAATTTTTATCCTAAGGCAGCTCAGGCTCCTTGATAACTATGCCCTTTCCAGATTGTATCTTTGCTTGAACTTGAGCATCAGTGTCTTCAGCAGCAACAGGCTTCTTCCCTTTAAGATCTTTCTTTTTCAATTCTTCAGCCTTTATCTTTTGCCTTTCAAAATAATGATAAGGCTTAGGGAAGTACTTGTTAGGCTCCTGTGCAGCAGGAGGTAACTTTCTCATCTTAGCCTTTCTTCTATATTGAACAATAGTCTTTTGCCTGTTCTCATGCTTCCTCCACTCCAGTTCAGAATACCACTTGCCTCTATCCTGGACATTGTCCTTAGCAGCCTTCCATGCAGTCAAGATGATATTCCTGGAAGTGGGGCTCCATTGTTCAAAATCAGGCCTTAGTTCAGCTTGCTCTCTGAATCTTTTCTTAGACAATTGAGTCTCTTGTTCTTTTAATAAGGACTCTTGTTCTTTCAGTATAGCCTCTGGCACAGGCTGGACTACTTTCTCTATGATGACATTCTGATTTCCCTCAGGAGGACTGTACATAGTCTGGATCTCTTGATGTATCATGTCAAAGTCTGCTGGAGGGTATATTACCTGAGCTACTTCAGCTTGCTCTCCTCCAAGATATGCAGGACTGATTCCAGACTCTGCCATATTGTCATCATCACATAAGGGTTGATATCCAAGGGTGGCTCTGATGTAATTTGAAATCCATTTGGCATGATCAGAGCCTTCCATGACAAATACCCTCTCCCCCTTTATGACTTCTCTCTCAATGTGATCTCTCAGATCATCTTTCTGAAACCTTATCTGTGCATTCAGATAGTTTACTCCATCTTTATAGAAGAGTTTTAATCTTTGAAGCTTGTCAGTAATTGCCTTCTGAGAGTCTTCAATAGCAGTTTTAACAGCAGTTAGGCTCTCTTGCAATTGTTTGTCAAATTCAGCCTTGGCAGTAGCACTTACTGTAGTCTGTGCAGTAGCTAGATTCTTCATTTCAGTTACTATTGCATTATGGGAAGCAGTGAGATTATCATTTATCCTTATCTGATTTTCCAGAACATAGCCTTACTTCACTTCTAGCTCATCAAGTTTTGTCTTTATTTTTTCTTGATGTGTGGCCAGATAGACTGCTGCATTTCCTCCCTTATGGAAGCAGTCAGTCATTTCTTTCTTATTCAGATTCATTTCAAATCTGATTGACTTAATGTCTTGGGCCAGATCAAATTGCAGTGACTTATGCCCTTCATCTATATACTTTTCTATAGCTTGCCTTTGCTCATCCATCTTTATCTGTAAAGCCACCATCAGTGAACTATAGTCAGTAGATGGGGCAGGTTGTGGAGCAATTGTTTGTAGGGCTTTCTTATAAGTCTGGCTCCTTCTCTTAAAGACTTGGAACTTTCTCTTCTTGGCTCTAACAGCCTCTTCATCTTCAGAAGCAGATGTGCTAGCTATATCTACTCTTTCCTTTGGGCTAGGAGGTAAATCCTTCCTAGGTAACTCCTCAGCATCCTTTGGCTTCTCAGTCTCTTGTGTAGCAGTTACCTCTACATTCTTCATATGCTCCCCCTCAATAGTGATCTCCTCCCCCTCAGCAGCAGCTTTCTCTTTCTCAAAATCTGTTTGTAGAAGATCTGGGAATAGCTCCTCTAAGGTAAATTCCTGTTGAGTATGAGCTGGAGAAACTCTTATCTAATCAACAACTTGATCAGCAACAGATGTGTCCTCCATGACAACATCTTGGGGTTGAGGTTGTATCTGTGTTTGCTGATGAATATCAGGTAATAAATCAGTCAAAACTTCTTCCTCAATAGTGAAATCTGATTGATTAATTTCAGTTATTACCTCTAGTATGGTTTGAGTAGCTTGTTCACTCTCTAGTGGAGTTGGCTCTTCCACAAGTAGAGGCTCCCCTGGATTGAATCCTGGTGAATTGGGCTTGCTGAGGGTAGTTCCCCCTGCCTCTCTGCATCTTCTTGTCTTGCTGGAGATTGTCCAGCATTTCCAGTTTCTTCCTCATCAGGAGTAAAAACAACTTGCTCTTCAGAGCTGCTTGAGGATTCTTGAGCCACAGGGGCTGTTTTCTTCTTCTTCTTCTGGGGTGTTTCCTTCTCTGGAGTTGGCATCTCTTTGGTCAACACTCTATCCCACCTAGAGAAAATCCTTACATCCATTCTTCTCATGTGATTTATCTTGGAACCTGCAGCTTGGTTCATTACCTCAGGTATACTTCCAGCTAGGTAAAGACTTAGAATTCTACCCATATTGGGTTTCTTCAGGCTCTCTTTAATCTTATCAAATAATACTGCAGACCAATCAGTATTAAGTTGGAAGATTATCCTTGTCATTAGACTGAACATGTGAGCTGAAATTTTGTCATGTCCACCAGGCTTGCTTAGTATGACCTTGCCCACAATCTCAGATAGAAACTTGCCTTGCATATTCATTCCCTTTCTATTGAACACAGATCCTATCTTCAGGTTTGAGTCCAAACCACACCATGTCAATGCTTCTCTAGTCTTAGAAGCAGAAACATCTTCTTCTTCCTTAGTCCTTGGTAGCTGAAGAACTTTTCTTAGACTTTTAGGTGAGACCTTCACCTTTGCCCCATGAACTCTGGACTTAATCTTGAGTCCTGATTTATCTAGAGTTGCTCCATTCAGAAATTGGAGGACTTCCTTCTTCCATATCTTGATCGGTTCTGATACAAGAAATTCTAACCCAGTCTCTGCTATTAGGGTTATCACGCCTTTGATCTCGGGTTCCGCGTCATCAAATGCGTGTCGCACGAGTTCATATCCTTCATTCACATTCTCTTCTAGCTTGGGCGCCATTAGGGTTTGAAGAAATTTTAATTTAGAGAAGAGAGATGTCGACACATAAGTTTGGTCTCGAAACTTTGGTGAGCGTGTCGACAAACAATGGAGAAAACCTATTTATACCTTTCTAGAATCGAAGATGAAAGGGCGCGTCAAAATACTTAAATTGTGTCGACACTGTTGAAAAGTGTCGACACTTACTGCGAATGTCTCGACAACAATGAGTCGACACAAGTATAGTCGACAGAATATATGTGTCGACACTTATATATGTGTCGACACCACTCAGCTCGACACTTAGTCGAGACTCTACAAGACTAATTCTGTGTAAAGTCTAAGTGTCGACACCACCTTGGATGTGTGGACACCTACACTACATGTGTCGACACAAATTCTCTGAAGTGTCGACACAGACTTCCTAGATGTGTCGACACTATTTCTCTAAAATGTCGACACCACTTCTATGTGTCGACACAGACAACTCTGTGTGTCGACACCTTTTTACTTAACCAATTTTTTGTAAACTATTCCAAGTTTATCATCTCTAATTCAATTTTGAATTTATTGAATTTGGTTTCATCTAAGGGCTTAGTATACATGTCAGCTAGCTGATTATCTGTACTAATATACTCTAGTGAAATATATCCTTTTTCCACATGTTCTCTTAGAAAATGTTATTTTATTTCTATGTGCTTAGTCCTACTATAGGAGACAGGATTGTTTGCAATAGAAATAGCACTAGTAGAATCACAAAATAGAGGTGTTCTACTTACTTGAATACCATAATCTTCTAGTTGGTGTTGTATCCATAGTAGTTGTGCACAGCAGCTTCCTACAGCAACATACTCTGATTCTGCTATGGAGATAGACACACTGGTTTGCTTCTTGCTACTCCATGATATCAGCCTTCCACCTAGGAATTGACAGGTTCCAGTTGTACTTTTCCTGTCTTCCTTGCATCCTGCAAAATCTGCATCTGAATAACCTGTCAGTTCAAAGTCTCCATTCCTAGGGTACCAAAGGCTTAGATAAGGAGTGCCCTTAAGATATCTCAAAATTCTTTTGACTGCTGTCAAATGAGAATCTTTAGGGCAAGCTTGGTACCTAGCACAGACACATGTAGCATACATGATATCTGGTCTACTTGCAGTCAAATATAGTAAGGAGCCCATTATCCCTCTATACAAGGTTTCATCTACAGGTTTCCCTGCATCATCTTTGCATAAAGACATTGTTGACCCCATAGGAGTTTTCATGGTAGTGGATGATTCCATACCATACTTCCTTAACAATTCTAGGGTGAACTTAGACTGGCATATGGATAAACCATCCTCGGTCTGTCTAACTTGGAGACCGAAGAAGAACTTAAGTTCCCCCATACTGCTCATTTCAAATTGTCCTTGCATTAGTTTTGCAAACTTTCTGCAAAGACTACTTTCTGTAGACCAAAATATGATGTCATCTATATATATTTGGACTAAGATGATCTTGCCTCTGGATTCCCTAAGGAATAGAGTCTTGTCTATTTTCCCCCTTGTGAATTTATTCTTAATGAGGAAACTAGACAAGGTTTCATACCAAGCCCTAGGGGCTTGTTTTAACCCATACAAAGCCTTCCTAAGTCTATAGACATAATTAGGTTTGATAGAATCAACAAAACCTGATGGCTGTTCTACATAGACTTCTTCCTTCAGATTTCCATTCAGAAAGGCTGACTTAACATCCATTTGGTATACTTTAAACCCTTGAGAGGTTGCATAAGCCAGGAACATCCTTATAGCTTCCAGTCTGGCTACTGGAGCAAAGGTTTGATCAAAGTCAATACCTTCTTCCTTCCTATAACATTTTGCAACCAGTCTTGCTTTGTTCTTTATAATAACTCCATGTTCATCCAACATATTCCTAAAGATCCACTTAGTCCCAATAATGTTGTGGTCTTTTGGTTTAGGAACTAGCTCCCAGACATTGCATCTTTTGAACTGGTTCAGCTCCTCTTGCATAGCCTCAATCCAATGAGGGTCTAGGATTGCTTCTTCAAATTTCTTTGGCTCTACTTGGGATAGAAAGCCGGAGTAGAGAACTGAACTTAGATTCCTGCTCATTATTTGTACCCCTTGTCTGAGATCACCAATAATTTGATTGGCTGGATGATCTTTTAGATGCCTATTTGTTGGAGGTAGCCTGTCTTCAGGTTGTACTCCTTCAGCTTCTTTAACTTGCTGCACTCCCTGGTCTTCTTCTGTATCAAGTGCATCTAGTACTCCCCCTAGACAACAGCCACTATCATCCACTTGCTGACTTGCAGTAGAACCTTCTTCAATAGTGAGCTTGTCCATCTTCTCAGTCACACCTGTAGAGCTGCAAACACTTCTAGACAATTCATTGTTAATGAGTCTAGCTTCATCAAACACTACATGTACTGACTCTTCTACAACTTGAGTAGTCAAGTTGTAGACCATATAAGCCTTACTGTTGTTGTTGTACCCAATAAAGATCCCCTCTTGGGATTTGGCAGCAAACTTAGTTAAATAAGACTTACCATTGTTAAGTATATAG
This sequence comes from Platanthera guangdongensis, assembly GCA_039583875.1. Classification (NCBI taxonomy): domain Eukaryota; kingdom Viridiplantae; phylum Streptophyta; class Magnoliopsida; order Asparagales; family Orchidaceae; genus Platanthera; species Platanthera guangdongensis. The sequence continues at coordinate 143,942,441 of CM077152.1, forward strand.
CATTTACAACCAAAGATCTTGAAATAGGATAGATTTGGTTTTCTGCCTTTCACAATCTCATAGTGGGTCTTATTGTGGCTCTTGGTAATGGTAGCCCTATTAATCACATGACATGCAGTATTAACTGCCTCAGCCCAGAAATATTCAGGGAGAGATGTGTCACTTAATAGGGTTCTACCAGCCTCAATCAAGGTTCTATTTTTCCTTTCAGCATTATCATTTTGCTGAGGTGTTCTTGGTGAAGAAAATTCCTGAAATATTCCAAATTCTTCACACAGTTTTGTCATACTGTCAGACTGAAATTCAGTACCATGGTCACTTCTTATTTTGACCACTGTACTGTCTAACTCATTCTGAATTTATTTGACAAAAATATAAAAGATACTAGGAGTTTCATATTTCTGTCTAAGGAAGAACACTCAGGAAAACCTTGAGTAGTCATCTACAACCATAAATGTGTAGACCTTCCTACCTAGGCTGTGAACTGGCATAGGACCAAAGAGATCCATATGTAAGAGGTATAAGCACCTCACAGCATCTTTGTTCTCAATGCTATTAAAGGTGGATCTAGTCTGCTTGCCCTTTTGACAAGCTGAGCATATCCCAACCTTTTTACACTTAACCTGAGGATCATTCCTCACTAACTCTTTACTATAGAGTTGACCAATTGTCTTATAGTTAATATGGGCTAGCCTCTTGTGCCATTTGACACAATGAGAGACTTTCTCATCAGCTACAAGACACACAGGAGAAACATTGTTCTCAAACATAATGTCTAGATAATAGACATTTCTCTTCCTATAACCTGTCAGAATGATCATTTGATCATTTGACCTTCTAATATGACAACCATCTTTGACAAATGAGATGTCATATCCTAAATCACTCAGCTGACATATACTAATGAGGTTGTGTTTCAAACCTTTAACATAAGCCACTTGAGTAATTGTAATAAGATTGCTAGAAATGTTACCAAATCCTTTGATGATTCCTTTTTCAGAACCACCAAAGGTGACTTTAGGACCATCCTTGATTGGTGTATAGTCCTTTAACAATCCCCTAGTTCCAGTCATGTGCCTAGAACATCCACTGTCCAAGTACCATATTGGGGCATGGCCACTTGGACTCACCTGCAAAACAGATTACTTTACCTTAGAACTCAAATAATTCTTGGGTCCTTGGTGCAAGTTAGTTTTACTCTTAACAAAATTACCTGTAGCTTTACTAACAGGCAGTTTGTTACTCACCTTGGCACTAGAATTGTGCCAACAGTTTATGGCAAAGTGGTCTACCTTGCCACAACACCAGCACTCAAATCTGTTGTACCTTTGTTTAGGTACAACCCTGGCTGATTTATCTACAGCAGGTTTCTTGTTGAGTACTGGGGCTTTGCCCTTAGACTTGGACTGTACAGTCCTGGCAGGTTTAGCAAACCCCAATCCAGTTTTACCCTTTTGAGAAATGAACTCATCTATCAAAGGTAGAATAGACTTTGGTTTAGAAAACCTTGCTACTATATCTCTCTCTTTTTGAAGACTAATCTTCAGATTTCTGATTTGATCATTTTTAAATGTTATAGTCCCCATCTGAATAACAGTAATGTGCTTCAGTCTGGCTATTTCATTTAGTTTCTGATCAAGCAACTTGTCAAAATTTGTTGCAACAACTTTAAGACTGGCAATCTCCTTAGCTTGACTCTTGGCCAAGGATTTGCTTTTTTTCAAAGCTTGCAACACTACTCTATATTCATCAATCAACTGATGAATATCTCCTTCAGATTCAGATCCACTAACATCACTTGATGCTGATGTATCTGAATCTGACTTAGTACTAGAAATTGAACCAACAGAACAATTTTGTACCTGACTTGGTCCAGGCTGATCCTGGATTTTGTCTCCTTCTGATAAGGCCATCAGTCCCTGACACTGATTGTCCTCTTGCTCATATATTGAGTTCATTAATTGTATGAACTCGTCTTCCTCTTCTTCAGCAAACAGTCCAATATAAGCTTCAGCTTCTGAATCTGATTCTGAAGATGACATATCAGACAGACTTTTGTCCTTCTTAGCAACAAAGGACCTTTCCTTTTTGCCCTTGATTTGAGTCTTCTTCTTATAAGTTGACTCTTTCCTCTTCTCTGGACAGTCAACAACAACATGTCCCTGTTTGTTACAACAATAGCAAACTATCTTTGAAGATGTAGTTTTACTTTGCCTGGACTTTCTTTTTTCATTCTTTGATGACTTCTGTGAAGTGGATGGCTTAGACCTCCACTGTTTCTTCTTAAGAAACTTCTGAAAATGTCTAGTGAAAGCTGCAAAATCTTCATCACTCTCACTGCTTTCAGAACTCTTGCTTTCTGACTCATCTGTCTCAGTCTCAGCAACTTTTGGAGGTGGAGATGGCGACTTACTTTTATATTTCCTAGTGGCTTCTGTCTTGAAAGCCACAGCTCTTTCTTTGTGCTCAACTCTGGTAGTCTTTTCCTCCTCCTTTCTTACCATTAACTGCATCTCATATGATAATAGTTTTCCAAACAATGTTGGAGGAGGAATGTCTACTAATTTGGCCATTTCCCTTATAGCACAAATCTTGCTATCTCAGTCCTTAGTCAGGGATCTCAAGAACTTATCATTCAATTCATAGTTGCTGAATTTTCTTCCATAAGACATCAACTCATTGACAATCCTATAGAATTTCTTGTAGCACTCAGTTATGCTATCAGACCTGCCTTTTCTGAAGCTTTCATACTCTTAATTCAATAAAGACTTCATGTCTTATCTTACCTCTTCTGAACCGTCCATATAGACTATCAGTGTATCCCACATTTCTTTTGATGTTTTACAATGAATCAGATTCTGAAATGTGGCATCGTCAATTGCACTTACAATTATATTCTGGGCCCTCTTGTCCATAGTGGCCAGAATAATCTCATCCTTGGTCATTTCAGAATAGCCTTTTTGAGTTCTATGATTTGCATCTAACACAGATACTTTCATTGGCACATATGACCCTTCTTTAACAGTAATATAAATTCTGGGGTCAGAGGCTTCCATAAACAGTCTAACCTTTTCTTTCCAAATGTCAAAGATCTCCTTCCTGCAGATTGGCAATTTCATGGATCCAAGCTCTTTGTGATTCTCTGTTGAACCCATTTTCTTGATTCTTGATTATGCTGATTCTACCTACAGGAACTTTACTCAGACTGTTATGGCCTTTTTGAGTAACCTCCCTCTGATACCACTTGAAAGAACTAGTGCCTAAACACCTAGAGGGGGGGTGAATAGGTGCACTTAATCTTTTTAAACTTTACATGCAGACACACAGAATTATATGCAATTCTTCACAGCAATACAGCACAGCAATCACAGAATAAAGCACACACAGAGAACAACAGATTTTATAGTGGTTCCCCAAGGTCTGGGTACATTCACTTTCCCCCTTCGCCTATCTAGTAGTGCACTAGATTCGGCTCAACTTCTCCACTATTCCTCAGATCCTCAGATCTTACACTCAGAACCCCAAATAGGTTCCTACAGCTCAGAGTGATCCCACTCCTACAACTCAGGCACACAGCCCTACCACTCAGTCTTCACAAAGACCTACACTCAGCCTTCAACAAGGCCTACACTCAGAGAAATGAATCCCCTACACTCAGGCACACAGGCCCTACCACTCAGCCTTTATAATTTCAGGCTTACAACTCAGATCCCTTAGGATCCTACAAGAAATTAAAATTACAAAGTATATACCCACAACTCAGAATGAGAGAGAAGAGTTGACAGGTTTTTTGATGAGTTCTTGGAAGAACTTTGCTGAGATTAACCTCCCTTGGCTTTCTTCAAAGCTACTTGAATTAGAACACAGTAGGGTTGAAACTCTATGCAGATGATCTTCAATCACTGCTGACTTAAGAATCAGATCTCAATCTGAAACTTTCTTCACAGCCTGGTTCAACAGCTGTCTTCTTAGAAGGAGCTCTCTCTCTCTCCAACTTCTTAGATCTTCACTTGAAGGTCTTCTTCTTTTAGTGTTGTTAGATCTTCAATTAATCCAATACTCAATCTTCAATTCTTTTTTTCTGTCGAAGGAGAAGGGTCTTTATATAGACTTTCTCCAAGGTAACCGGCTGTTCCGGTTTCTAACAACTTTCTGACAGCTCTGACAATTGCAGTAGACCGGCTGGAATGGCAGCTGTCAAGTCATCCAGTTACTTCTTGAATTTTCTATAACTGTCTGAAAGTGTCGAGACAGTCAGTCTTTAAGTGTCGACACTGATAGACTAAGTGTTGATACAAGTAGACTAAGTGTCGACACTAGCCTTCATGGTGTCGACACAACTCCTTGTGTTGTAGAGTCTGCTTCTCGACACTGCTTCTTCAACATGTGTCGACAATGATCCTCTGTGTCGACACAAGTCCTTCTTCTTTGATACTTAGTTGATTTCTTGTAAGTGTCGACACAAATCCTTTGTGTCGACACATCTTCTTGTGTTGATACTTGCTAAGTGTTGACACATCTCCTTGGTGTCGACACATGCCTTTTGTGTTGATACTTTTGCTGAGTGTCGACACATCTCCTTTGTGTCGACACATACTTCATGTGTTGAGACTTTGATGAGTGTCGACACATCTCCTTTGTGTCGACACTTGTACTTAGATTTTGTTGAAGTTTGCTGAGTGTCGACACAGCCTCCTAGTGTCGACACTTGTACTTGAGCTTTGTTGAACTTTTGCTGAGTGTCGACACAGCCTCCTTGTGTCGACACTTTTGATGTCGACAAAGTTCCTCTAGGTATCGACACTGCTTCTAAGTGTCGACACTAATTATGTAGACACTTCTTCATTGTGTGTCGACACTGCATGTAAGTGTCGATACTTTCCTTCTGGTGTCGACTCTGCATTCCTGGTGTCGACACAATTACTCCAAGTGTCGACACTGCTTCTCTGGGTGTCGACACAAGTCTTCTTAAGTGTCGACACTTTTCTTCTAGGTGTCGACACATGGACTTAGAAACTTTTAAGCTTTCCCTGCAATTACTTAACCTGCACAAGGTAATTCAAAATACATCAAATACACCTTGATGTATATCATTGAGTAGGGTGAGGCTTCTTCAAATCTGGTACATTTAATCCAATGTACCCAACACATCCCCACTAAGGCTAAGTCGAACATTGCAGCATTTTATTTAAGTAACATGATCAAGAATATTCTAGGAGTTATTTATTACAGAAATAAAGTTCAGGATTTAAAAAGTAGGGCGCGCAAGCAGGGAGGGCATCGGGATGCGAGTGTCGGTCGGCTCGGCAGAGGAGCCGCTCGCTTACCTACCCCGGCCTCGCGACCCCCGCCCCCCAGGCTGCGCACGCGGAGCAGCTCGCAGATCCTTCCGGAATTCCTCTGCGCAACCGAGAGACCGTCATCTATCTCGTCCAGGAGCCGGGAGGGGGATATCAGCTCGCCAGCTTGGCCACGGCGCACCTCGTCAGCAAGACGCGCATAGTCGCGCTGCAGCGTCTCGTTGACCCCCTGCACCTCGCGCAGCCCGCACACCAGCTTTTTGAGGAGCTTGACCTCCCTCCTCGTCAACTCGCCTTGATCCACCTCAGGACCCAGGTAAGAGTCCAGCGAGCTCAGGGAAGGGAGGGGAGAATAGTGGGCTGCCCGCGAGGATTCCTCGGCAGCCGATTAACTGGGAAGAGCTGTGAAGACAGGTGTTAGCAAAAAGAGGCAGAAAAAACTCATGAAGCAAGAAGTCAAGCAAGACTGACCAGACGAGCTCGGCAGATCGAGGGAGGTGCGGGGAGGGATGAACCTCAGATCCTTCCCGTGACCTGGGCTGCGAGCCCCCTGCGAGATGAGCTCGAATCCCGGGGTGGGAATGGTCCCCAGACCCGCCCCCGCGGCCACGTCAATTTGGAGAGGAGGGGAGGAGCCCACTGGCGAATTCGTCCTCTGCGAGCTCATAGGCAGGATCCCAAAGAGAAGAGGCAGGTCCAGGGGATGGTTGTTCAGTGCCGAGAATCGCGAGTTGGCGAGCGTGGTCTCGCCTCGCGGTGTGGGCTCTCGCGGCGCGACGCCCTCGCCATCTGGTTGACCGTCCAGGTCGTCGCCAACTACGACAACCTCCATATCCTTCTCAAGAATAGTTCGGGTGGAAGAGCCGATCTCGCGAGCCAGGGTGGCCCTCAGGTCGTTGAAAATGGGCTCAGCCGCCTCGGGGAATGGCTTTGACCTTTTGGAGCTGGTCTCGGCAGAGTCATTTGGGGGAGCTTTCGCGGGGACCACCGTCAGAGCGACAACGCGAGCTGCGAAGGCCTGGCGGGCTCGGTCTATGCGCTCTTGGATCTCCTTAGGAAGAGGCATCTTGGCAGGGTAGCAAAGGGAATGGCAAGAGTCAGGCAGGTGGGCAGGTGCACATATATATAGTCGCAGGTGGCCCCACCAGAAGATTCCCTCCAACTCGCCAACCAGCGCTCGCCGCACACTTGGGGTTGGATATTTCTTTCCGAGCTTTGACAAGCTCAAAAAGAGCGGGGATTGTGTACAACCCCGTGTCCGGCAAGCAAGGCCGCCAAGGCCCAAATAGATCGGGCTAAGGGCGGTAGGCGAGCTCGGCAGTGGAGAGGCCGAGCCTGAGCTCGGCAGTCGTTGATCAGAGATTGGCGATCGTCGAACAGAGATCAACTTTCGTCCACCCAGAGCTCGGCATCAGCCGAGCTAGCCCCAGCTTGCGTCCTCGCAGTGGAGCTCGGCAGCAGTAGGCAAGCAGAACATGCCGAGGTGGTCAAAGCTCCCCAGCCCGCCTGGACGTATGAGGTACTTTTTACTGTTTTTCCCCCGCTGGTCTGCCCATAGCCCTTCAAAACAGCGGAGTTTGGCTGTTGGCAGACCCGAACAAGGGTTTTCTGGTAATTTCAGGTCAGTTCTTTTGGTTATTGTCAGTCCAGATTTTAAAAACTATAAATAGGACCCAAGGGGTACCCCAGAAAGCAGGTTCTCCACTGTGCTCTCCTGCTCCAATCTTCAAGTGCTTTCTGAGGGTACCTTAGCTCGGCTTCTGGCTAAGGAGGGGAAGCGCTCTGAGATCTTCCGGGTTTGTGGTGGGACCTACCCCGCCGATCCCTTGGGTTTGTGTCACCTTGTCTTCTTTGTTGTTTTGCTTGCAGGAGCGAAGTAGGTGCGAGACCACCCCTTCCCCAAGGGCAAACTCCATAGGAGATCGAGGAATCGGTTTCAACATCTGGAGTCTTGAATGATGATGGCCTTTGAACACTTGAATCAAGAGAGATCTGAAAATTTCAGTTAGTTGATCTCCTTTTGTGATGTGTGTTCTTGTATGAATTTTTGAGACTGAGAATGTCAGCAACTCTCTTTCTTTTTGTTGTGTAATTGTTGTTGTTGCAGAATATGTGTGTCTAACTCTGAGAAGAGAATGAAAAACTGATCTTTTATTCCTTAGGTCTGAATAGAAATGATTCTCTGTCCAAGATAGTCGTTAGCTTGTCATAAATGACTTCCTTAACTGCATTTTGTCTTCTGGAGGAAAGTCCAATAAAACATTCCTTGAAAATTCCTTGAAACTTGCTCCAGATTAATTAAAAACGGCTACAGGATCTCTGACATAAATGCTGAGAATAATTCCACAACTGTCTGAATTTGAATCTTGAAAAACGTCTAACTCTTCAAAAAAATGTCGAACTGTGCTCCACTATCGTTGAACTGAGCTCGGAGATTGAACTTAGATAGAAACAGAGATCGTCGATCTGAGCTCAACTATCATCGAACTGAGCTCAGAGATAGAGAATCAAACTGGAGCAAGAACGTCGATCTGAGCTCGAAGATCGTCGAATGGAGTTCGATGACTCGTTGAAGTTGAGCTCAGAGATCGTCGAATGGAGTTCGACGATTCGTTGAAGTGAGCTCAGCGATCGTCGAATGGAGTTCGACGATTCGTCGTACTGAGCTCGACGAAATGACTTAGTCTCCAGTACTGAAAACTCTGGTCTTGAGGGCAGCTTCCAAACCTAACTACTAACCCTTAGACTCAATTCTAATTGACCTTTAGATCTATACAATGAGGTCAAGACAGGTTTCCTAAGAGACATAGTGATCCTTGCCCAAATCAGTAATAGGGTGTTCCAATAGAGATTCTCGGCAACAGTAGATCTGAACTCTTTGCTTCCACGATCGGATAGAAGATGAGTATGTGAAAATCGATCTCGATCTGGAGAGATTTTTCTGTTTATTTCCTCTGAATATCGAAACCCTTGCCGGAGAAGAACAGAGGCGGCGGCGGCTTTCGTTCTGTGAAGAGAGAGAGAGGAAATAGCGATTATTTTGGAAAGCGACAGCTGCAAAAATCAGAGGAATTTTCTTCTTGAAAGATCTGTTTTCTCATTAGGGTTTGTCGATTAGACAAGACCTTTTATAGGAGTACTAATAACGGTCATAATCGATTTTAATGACGTACACGTGGACCAATCATATCACGGAATTTGAAATTCTATCAAATCTAGACTTAGAAGAAATTTCAGGGAAAAAGAGGTCATATACATGAGTATGTATAAAAATACTCGAGTAGGTCAAGGACTACTCGAGTAACCAAAGAGATTTTACTCGGGTATATAAATCATGACTACTCGAGTATGTAGAAGAAAGCTACTCGAGTATTTATAGTCAACTACTCGAGTACTTTAGAAGACCTACTCGAGTATAAAGAAAAGTTTCTCGGGAGGGAGCAGAGCTACTCGAGTACAAGTTATACTACTCGAGTAGGCAGAATTGAACTACTCGAGTGGTTAGAGGAACTACTCGAGATAAACACTTAGAAATATTCTGCACACGGAAAAAAATAGCTACTCGAGTAGTTAGATTGAACTACTCGAGAGGAAAGAAAGTTATCTCGAGTACATGAAAGACTTACTCGAGTATATCTTAACTACTCGACACAGTGTCGAGACTTACTCGAGTATATAAAGTACCTACTCGAGTAAATGACTTAGAAAAAATTCTGGGAAAAATGAATTTGGAACAGGAAGAATATACTACTCAAGTATGAACTACTCGAGAGAGAATGAGCTACTCGAGTATATGACTTGGACTACTCGAGTAGAAAGAATGATCTACTCGAGTAGTTTAGTAAGCTAATCGAGTATGTCAATGAACTACTCGAGTGTTTTACTTAATTTCACGAGAGGAAAAATTTTCTTACTCGAGTATGCAGAAGTTTCACTCGAGTATATCTCAAGCAATCTACTCTAGTAGTTAAGGAGCTACTCGAGAGAAACTCTTAGAAAAAATTTCTGTCAGCAATTTTCTTCTTATATTAGAAAGGAATCAGCACCAAGTCTTTACACAGTCCTATAGCTTGAATATGAAGTGTATCCCAATAGAGAGGATACACATGATTCAACACTTTGGAACACACAATGAGGGATTACACTGTGTAGTCCTGTGTTTGATGACCCATTGTAGACTGACATTGGTCTACACTCCCATTGGAGTCCTGCAAACACATAACTCAAACAAAGCATCAAATACAACTTAATTCATCTTAGTTCCAGGGTGACTTCATCAAATCTGGGTTACTGTGGACATGGTTCCCAACAGTTATTGTAGATGACTTCTCTAGGTTCTCTTGGGTTTTCTTCTTGAGAAACAAGTTTGATAATTTCAAAGTTCTTACAGACTTTCTAAAATGCATAAAGATTGAGTACTCTACTCCAGTTGCATTGATCAGAAGTGATCATGGCACTGAGTTTGAATCTCTTCCTATGCAAGAATTCTGTGAGAAAGAAGGTATCAGGCACTGCTTATCTGCTCCCAGAACTCCTCAACAAAATGGGGTATTTCAAAGGAAAAAATAGAACACTCATTGAAACTGCAGGTACATTGCTTGCTGATGCTCACATGCCTCTATCCTACTGGGCAGAAGCTATAAGCACAGCAAATTATGTCCTGAATAGAAGTTTAATACACAAACTTAAAGGCAAGACTCCCTATGAATTACTCAAAGGGAAGAAACCTAAAATAGACTACTTTAGAATTTTTGGTTGTATCAGTTATATACATAATAACAACAAAGATTATCTTAGAAAGTTTGAAGCCAAAGCTACAATGGGAATCTTTTTAGGATATTCCCAAGTTAGCAAGGCATATAGGGTTCTCAATAAATCATCCTTGAAAATTGAAGAGTCAATACATGTTACATTTGATGAAGCTAATATGTTTTACAAGGAGAAGGAAGCTTCTACCAGTGATCATCTGCAGGTACCAAGTCTATGTAAAAAGTTGGATGACTTAAATCTCACCCAGAAGGTGATATCTCATCCCTCACCACAAGCAAATGAAGACAGTGAAGAAGACTCTATGGAAGAAACTGAACTTCCTCCAACAGCCGAAGTAATTCCACAAGAGGAATTCACTCCAATTATTGTTGCTGAACCAACTCCACCATCTGATTTTATCACACTTAGGGATCACCCTAGATCCCAAGTAATTGGAGACATATCAGTAGGTGTACAGACAAGGCATCAACTTAACCATGATGTGATACAGGCCTGTTTTCTCTCTCAAATTGAGCCTCAATCCATAACTAATGCTGAGCAAGATCCCCATTGGATCATTGCAATGCAAGAGGAACTAAATCAATTTGAAAGATGTAGAGTTTGGGACTTGGTTCTAAAGACTAAAGGCTATCCAGTAATTGGAACTAAGTGGGTTTTCAGGAATAAGCTTGATGCCCAAGGTGTGATTGTGAGGAACAAGGCTAGGCTTGTTGCTCAAGGATATAGGCAAGAGAAAGGAATTGACAATGATCAGACATTTGCTCCAGTTGCCAGGCTAGAAGCTATATGGATTTTTCTAGCCTATGCTGTTTTCAAAAAGTTCACAGTTTATCAGATGGATGTCAAGAGTGCTTTTCTAAATAGAGTACTACAAGAAGAGGTTTATGTAGAACAACCTCCAGGTTTTGTTTCTCCAACTTCTCCCTCTCATGTTTTCAAACTGCATAAGGCTCTCTATGATTTAAAGCAAGCTCCAAGAGCTTGGTATGAGACCTTAGCCAGCTGTCTTTTAAGGCATGGTTTTTCTAGAGGCATGGTAGATAAAACCTTTTTTACAAAATTGCATCATGATAAAATTTTATTAGTACAAATATATGTAGATGATATTATATTTGGTTCTACTTATCCCAAATTGTGCAAGAGATTTTCTAATCTAATGCATTCCAAATTTGAGATGAGCAGCATGGGAGAGTTATCTTATTTCCTTGGTCTCCAAGTAAAACAATATCCTGATGGTATCTTCATTTCCCAATCTAAATATGTTAATGAGCTTATTAAGAAGTTTGGGATGGCTGATGCATCTTCTATGAAGACTCCCATGGCTGCCAATGCTGTATTAGATACTGATGAACATGGAAAACCTGTTGATCAGACCAGGTATAGGGCTATTGTTGGATCCATACTATATCTAACAGTAAGCAGACCAGATATCATGTTTATTATATATTTATGTGCTAGGTTCCAGGTGAACCCTAAAGAATCTCATCTTATTTTCATAAAAAGGATTTTAAGATATATAAAGGGTTGTCCTAATCTAGGACTCTGGTATCCCACAGAGTCCGTATTTGAGTTGACTGAATTTTAAGATGCTGACTATGCTGGATGCAGAGTGGACAGAAAGAGCACTTCAGGAACTTGTCAGTTCTTGGGTGATAGACTTGTGTCCTGGTTTTGCAAGAAGCAAACCTCTGTATCAACATCTACTGCTGAAGTTGAATATATGGCTACTGGCAGTTGCTGTTCACAGATTTTGTGGATACAAAACCAACTCTTAGATTATGGTTTCAATCTAAATAATTCAACCATTTTCTGTGATAATACTAGTGTTATATCTATAGCACATAATCCAGTGCATCATTCTAAAAAAAGCATATAAATATAAGACATCATTTCATTAGAGATAATGTAGACAAAAAGAAAATTAATCTAGACTTTATCTCCACTGATTTTCAAAGAGCAGATATTTTCACCAAACCCCTTGATGAAAAGAAACACCTGTTCTTCCTGAATCAGCTTGGAATGATAATGGGAAGGATAAATTTAATTTTTGTCTTCTGTTTTTGGATCTGTTCCTAAATCGTCGAACGAAGATCGACGATCTTCGAACAGCTCTTGAGCTAAATTGTCAAACTACGTCTGACGACAGCTCTGTGTGAAGACAAAAATCGTCGACCAGAGATCGACAACTTTGCTTCAGTTAATTGATAGTCAAGCTATGCTCGACTATCAATTTCTGATTGAGATCAGAGACCAAAGATATTATTTGTTTATAAATTAATCTTTGACCTAAGATCGACGTTTTTGTTTTTATCGTCGAACAGAGATCGTCTTTTCATATTCCAAAAACCTATATGTAGGTTTCTCTTCGATCTCTGTCCCGCGTTTTCATATTTTATTTTCCCTTTTCCCTTGATCTCTTCTCTCTTGAGTCAACAGATCTTCCATGGTGATTTATATGGCAGCTCTTTCAAAGATGAAGTTCGACACTGGTTTCCACGTCGACTTCGAATCGATCAGTCACTGTGATCCTATCTTTCAATTGATCTTATTTTTCACGAAATGTTATAGCTATGTGATGATCAGGGTCTGAAGAATTTCATGTCTACACGGATCAAACTATCTGTTGCTGAGATCAAAGAATGGGTTTACTCTTCCTCAACAAATGACTACTCCCTTTCTACTTCCCTTTCTGCTTCCTCTGTCCCTTCTTCATCTAGGGGCATGCTTCCAGTTTTCACTGAAACCAGGCAGGAGGAGGTGTCCAATGAAGATGCAGCAGGTTCAGCCTCAGCAGACCTTCAAGCTCAGTCTCCTCCAGCAGTACAGGAAGAAGAAGTGTTTCAGAAATTTTGTGCAGAATAGATGACCAATGAAGCTGCAGCAGTTCCAGCAGCAGCAGCAATTCCAGAAATAACAGAAGCAGATTATGATGATACAGATTATAATGACACAGGTTTGGGCAAGGTTCAACATCAACAACAGCAGAAGCAAATGCTCCAGTTTATTGCTTTGTATTTTCTTTGTGTTATGTAAATAGTGTCCTCACCCAAATAGGGGGAGATTGTTAGAACCGTAGTTCTGATTTGGGTAAGGATCACTATTAGGTTTGCTTACACTGACCCAAAATGTATAGTAAGGGTCATATGTTTATTTCTTTAGTCTAGTCCAAGAGTCAACATCACATGGATCAGCCTACAACAGCCTGTCAGAGACTCAAGCAGTTGTGTCGACACAGACAATATCAGTCGACACCAGAATCAATTGTGTCGACACATAGAAAAGCTGTGTCGACACTAGTAGCAGAATTATGTCGACACACAAAAAGGCTGTGTCGACACCCAGAAGATTTGTGTCGACACACAGACTATCAGTCGACGCAGATAATATTAGTCGACACTAGCTCAATCGACACAAGAAGGATTTGTGTTGACACAGTTCACAGATTATTAGTCGACAGTATCAGTCGACACCAGAAGGACTTGTGTCGACACCCAAAACCATCTATCGACACAGTTCACAGAAGCTGTTTCAGAAGGATAAGTCAAATTCTCAAATCGACGAACCAACTTCTCAGCTCAACGAATTCCATTCTCAGCTCGACGATCGTGGATCTCCCATCGACGATCTCAGAGTCCTCTACTCTAAACTAAGCTTGACGATCTACGAGCTCAGGTCGATGATCTTGTGCTTCTCAGCAGTTATCTCAGATGTACGATAATTTCTCACTGGTCGACGATCTCTTAACCCAATTCGACGATCTCTGAGCCAAGCTCTGCGATTTTTGTCTGCCTTCAGTTATCAGTTCTCTCAGTTCGGTCAAAAGTATTTATTTTGGTTATGATAAATCATTTTAAGGCAAATATATTTTGATAATTAATGCTGACATTCTCAAGGCTGATAGTCGTATCTCATAAAGCATTAATTATGGTATTCACAGAATATTTTGTGAAGATAGTTATGGAAGTGCATTTATGATTGTCGGCCTTTCTACCTATTTGGGCTCCTAAATTCTTGCAGAGAATTAAGTACTGTATGGGAATTCAAATTCAGGCCGTTAGTCATTCCAAAAATATACAGAGAACTTAAAAAGACAGAGACAACAAGAATCACAGACAGTCAGTCAGAAATTCAATCCTTTTGCTCTCAAGGTTTCTTGCTTTGCCAAAATACAAGGAAGAAGAAGAACTTGCTGAACACACAAATCTCTTTAGTCTTCTTCCTTCATCAGGCTTCAACAATATACAGAGAGCTAGAATCAACATCAATCTGAAGACCTACACCCTGTACAAAGCTTCCATCTTCCTGAAACTACCGAATATCTCAGGGGGAGCTTTGGCATCATCAAATCCACATAGTCTTCTCATTGTGTTTGAGAAAGAGAAGACTGTCATCTATTTTTCTTTAACCTCTCGTATACAGGGTTCTTACTCCCTTCAAAAGTAAACTCCTTGGTGATAGCGCAGCTGATCAAAAACCTATTGATTTTTAGGCACCTGATCAAAAGCCTGAAGGGTTTCTACATCTACCTGAAGCAGATCTTGTGGTGATAGGGCACCTGATTAATAACCTAAGTGAATTCCGACCAGTGTGGTAGAAGACTGGATGTACCCAGATTTGGGGAACCACTATAAAATTTTTTGTGTCGTCTGGATTGCCTTGTGTTTTCTTTGTGTATTGCGTTGTGATAGTTTCTTGCTTTTACCTTTTTCATATAAGTACCTATATTTTAATTCCGCAATATATCTAAACAAATTTTTTATACTCTATTTACCCCCCCCCCCTCTAGAGTAAACTGTATTTATCCCTCACTTTCAAATTAGAAACACATGGGTCGAGTGGTGATGGATAGTGGTTGAAAATTGCGGTAATGAACGCAATTGTGCTATTTGTTTAAATTAGCAAGGATAACATGAAAACTTGAAAAAATGTAAATGATAGGAGAAAAACTAATCATACCAACCTCAAAGAGAGCAAAATTGGACCGCCCATCTAAATTTTCAATTGATAAGCCCATACACAACCTGATCAATGACACGGTGGTGAAATAAAAAACCAAAATCCCTAGCAAGTAATTGTGATAAGAAGACCTCAGCCGGTATCTCTTAAAGCCAAAATCGTTCTTTGTACTCCAAATTCTATAAACTGAGTAATAGAACTAGATAGGAGATGTCGACATCACGGTCATGATATGGCATGGTGTGTATGCACCGAGTGCATTATCCACAAGCACCCCCACACACACACACACACACACCTTCGACTCCCCGCCGGCGGCAATACCATGCCAATGGCTTAAACGCCATCGCTGTTATAATCTGGGATGTTTTTATTGTTCTAGTTATTTATATTTCTGACAACAACAAAAATGATTGTTCAGCTACTATATTCAAGCTCAATTTAACTTTTGGACCAATTCTTTATTATTCCTGCCTTTTCTGTCGTAATTATTAAAAAACTAACAAAGTGATTTAAATCCACTAAATCCATAAGGCCCGTAGCATGAAATTTCTTAACAAATAAGAAAATGAATACATAGTTTCAGCTGCATATAAAGAGAGATTACAAAACACTTATGGGGTCCATACTCTATAGAACAGATTTAACCACTCAATCTTACCATGGTTTCACTGCAGATCAAATCCCCTATTTCCTTTCATATTAAAAAACAAAATTGGAACAAAAATGGAAACTCATTGTTGTAGACGAATCAGCATTTGACACAGGCTCATCGAGTTCGATCTATTTTTTTTTATGAGCTTGAGCTCGAGTACGATTCGTTTGCAGCCCTAGTGATGCGTTTGAACGACAAGTGTACTGTAACATCCCATGTTACTTCTAGACCCCCTCAACTTAGATTGGGTTAGGCATGGGGTGGGTGATAGGGAATTTAGCTAGGTTTGACCCTAGGTAGTGGGTTGTAGTCATGTGGGGCCCACTAAGGGGCCAAAGTCAAACTAGGTCAAACTAGCCTAAATAGGAACCCTAGCCACACCATGACCGCACCACATTGTCCTAAACCTAAAACAATTTAAGTGGACCCTAGGGCATGCCATTAGGTCAACCCTTTGACCCTAATTGACCAAAGTCAACCATGGCCCTAATTTGGTCAAACCTATACCTATGGGCCCAATTAGCCCAAGTAGGGCACCACATTGACCCAACCCAAGTTGGGTGGTGCCATTAGACCCATGACCACCAAGTGAGGTCAGCCCACTCATTATGGTTGACCAAGTCAACCCAAGTCAACCTAATTAACCTAATGGAGAAAATGAGGGCTAAGCCCACTCCCCTTGGTCCAAGCCCACCAAACCGGAAGGATCAAGCGCATAACCAACTGTTCCAAAAGCCCGGACTGTTGGAAAGGGTGCTACTTAATTTCTTAAATAAGTAGAAGAGCGCCACGGGTCAAGTGAAGGAACGCCGGACCCAACAATCCCCCCCCCCCCCCGGCGTCCAGCACAACCCGTCGGCTCAGAGGTGGAGTTACCACATGGCCCACATGGCTCAGAGGTGGGGTTACCACATGGCCCACACGGCTTAGAGCTGGGGTTACCACATGTCCACGATTGCACGGCTCAGAGGTGGGGTTACCACATGTCCTTGGTTGCCTGACCCGCCGGACCCACACAGGTAGAAGGGAAAAATCGGGATTTAATTGCGCTCCCCAGGTCTTGAACCCGTGACCTGCTCTGATACCAATTGAAGGATCAAGCGCATAACCAAATGTTCCAAAAGCCCGGACTATTGGAAAGGGTGCTACTTAATTTCTTAAATAAGTAGAAGAGCGCCACGGGTCAAGTGAAGGAACGCCGGACCCAACAAAACCTGATCCATGGCTAGCCCAAATGGACAATGACCACCCATACCCTCTGGTTTTGAATAGGGGGACACATGCATGATGGTAAAGTGGGAATTTTAGGAGAGAGAAGGTGAGTTAAGAAGAAGAGGCCACTTGGCCTTGGCTCCATCAGCCAAAAATTGTGCTGGCTGGCCTCCTCAGAGAATTTCCAGAGAATTTGGCAGCATGGGGGCCACTTGGCACCAAGGGTGAAGCCTCCAAATCCCCAAACCGAGCTCACCTTGATTGCATCTCCCTACACAGCCACTCCCAGCTCAAACTGACCACACCATCACCTTTAGAGGGTAGAATCGAGTGGAGAACGAGTCCTGGAGTGAAGCTTTTGGTGGAGAATCAAGGATTTGAGCAGGAGATTGCCGGAGCAGCTCATCCATGGCCAACCGCCGCCAACCTCTCCGTCGTGCCACCATTTGGGTCCGTTTCGCCTCCCCTCTACTCATGCTAGATTTCTAGATCTTAAGGGAGAGATATCGGGCTCAATTGAGCCCGATACCATGTGAGGAAAATGGGAAATTTCCGATCATTTCTTCTTGCTCGGGTTTGCCGGAGGAGCCAATTCTGGTGGCCTCATCGCCGGAAACCGCTAGCCGCCACCTCAGTGAAGGTGGTGGCGACATCCGCCGACGGTGGTGGTGGCTCAGCTGGCCAAAATCAGCCAGCAAAGATGGCCAGCCAGAATCGATCTCAGCCATTGGATGATTGGGGATGATGACCGGATCCCGTTTATCTTTCTTTAAGATTCGTGCTCAGCAATAGATTAAATCAAATATTAAACTATAGAATTATGTATACTCTGTCACATTTATTCAGTAACTTTGCATTGATATTTTAGGCCTCTTATATGCATTTCCAGGACATGCACCTAACATGAAAGTTGTAGCTTAGGCTCTTAACTTTACTTTGCCACCATAATCATGTAATTTGGAGCAATATATTGCCCTGTAGGTCAGTTTTGCTAGGACTGGTCCTAGGCAAGGGCAGAACTTCAATTTGATGCCCAAGCCAAACCAGTAATCAACATGGCCCCAAATTTTGGGTGCATGCATGTTTAGGGCATGTTTAACCCCTTCCCAAAATTGAGCATTTATGGGAAATTCTTTCCTATAGTTTTATTCATAATACACAAATTTAAATAAATGAAATATTTGGAGTGTTATGGCTCCAAATGGCCCCAAATTTTGGTGTCATGTCCTTGGGGGCTATTCATGCACATGTTAAAAATTTCAGCACATTTGGACCACTGCATGTTGGGTAAATCCACCTGCATGTGTTTATTATGTATAGGCTTCGGGTGCAAATAGCCAATTTTAATATATTGTATATTAAGCCTATTTGGAACATCCAAAAATCATGGTATTGATATCAGAAGTTCATTAGGGTGAATTATACCGCTACATTGTAATAATGAGATTTTTGGAAGCAAAAATTCCATTATTTGGAATTTTTGGAATAATTGAACTTTTGAAAAACATAAATGCAAAAATAGGTCTATCATTGAGATAAAATCCCCAATTTTTGTCAAGGTCAATATTATGTTAGATTTAACTCCTGAAAAATTTTATGTCTCTGTTTGAAGAATTTTGATAGGGTTATGTGGAAATTACTTTTTTACCCTCATTTTACTTAATTAGCAAATTGGGGTAAATACTCAGTAGAAAATTTTGGAAAATTTCTTGATGATATATCTAAGTATTAATAACCTTGTATAAATTTCTCAGCATTTTTAGATTATTCAATAATTTTTAAAACCTTATAATGGCATTTTGGTAAATTATTAAGAATTGAAATTTGTAGGCCATTACAATGTGGAGGTTGATGAAACTTCGCCATTACCCTTAAATTCATGATATATAAGCTCTGTAAGTTTCCTAAAATTTTTAGTAATGTATTCCTTATACTTCATTTGGAAAATGACAATTGTGTGAATTTTGTATAAATTAAGGAATAAATAGAAATAATTAAAGGAAAATTATAAATTTTTGTAAACAACAATATTTTGCCAAGATATAACTCAGGAAAAAATTCCTTAGGTCAGTGGGTTATAAATTGTCATACTTCATGTATTAAATGACCTAGGGGATTAATTAAATGATTTAATTAGAGGCCTTAATGACTTAGGAAAATTATGAAAATCAATAGGCTCACTTCATTAGTCCATAAAATCATAGGATAAATAATTAGGGGCAGATGGCCCAAGGAATTGGAAGTTCCATTTCGGGGTGGTATTAGGTCATGAGTTGCGCATAGTGTAAGTAGATCATGTTATAAGGACCACCGGGGGATAGATCAATAAATGAGCTAGAGACTTCAATTGGAATATGACCCTGGTGGGTAGAGTTGTCTTAGTGATGAGAGTAAAGTGCAAGCCCTTGGGTAGCAACTGGAGTGGAGGCCGGCGGAAGACCGTCGCCCTTCTGAGAACATCTTAAGTCATTAGGATCGCTCAAGAGTAATAACGAGAGCTGGGGGTAAATTTTGGGTAGCCATCAACTAAAGTAAATATCCTTGAGAAAGCGAGCTTTGGGCGTAATCCCAGCATAGTTCCTACTGCCCCCGAGAGCCCTTCACCGGGTATACCCTGGGCAGTTCTGGGATTAACCTTAAATCACTAAGTATAATAATTCGTAGACAAGAGTAGTCTAATAGGTTAGGACATTGTGGTTCATTCTCTCCCATGTAGGGTTTGAGGGATTTGGAATAAAGGCACTATTGTGCGTTCTCACCCGTGTAGGGTTGGAGGGATTGTGATAAATGCTCACCCGTGTAGGGTTTGAGGGATTCAGGACAGGTCGGTCCTGCGAGCTGGAGGCTCGGGATGAAATACTTGCATGTGCATAAATTTAGTGGCGGGGCATGCGGTACTGTCCGTTCATCACACCGATGGCAGTACGGTGCACCAGGCGGGTGTGAGGGTTTGAAGGGCCAGTAGGTTGTTTTACACTGCGGTCTGGAGGACGATCCCCGATAACGCACACCCGACCCAACAAGACTGACGGGTTGTCAGCAAAGTACGTATGCATAGACTCTAGAGTGAACCTTGGACATGTACAGAGGTGTATGAGAGGGGTCTAAGGTTTGGTAGTGTGCATACCGGCCTAGAAGTGGAGATGCCCGCTCCGCTGCTGCCGCAGCCATAGCGGTGGTATCCGAGAGTGAAGCTAGCTCTAAAAAAGTGGGAACTAAAGGTCTGTAATCACGGAGTCATTGTGTGTGAGTTGCACTTGTCTGTGCATAAATTGCATCATAAACATTCGTTCATATTAGGTCATACGTTTCATAGATCCTTATCATATAAATTAGTATGGGCTCTTTTAGTTGATAAGTTAAATTTCCTGGAAACCTTAACTTATAAATTTGTATGGGCATTTTTATAAGTTAAGGTACGATTTGTGATGATAGAGTAGTGGTAGCATAGTTTTACTTTCCTGCTCTTACTTTCAGTTCTTTTCCTACTTTACCGTACTTCACTTTTTACTTACTTCAGTTTTATACTTCATTACTGCACTTGTATTCTTACATAGAACTGCTAGAGTAGAACTACTATTACTCATCATATATTTGTTAGGATAGTGCCACTACCACCTGTTTATACTTGATACCTCTTGTTGTCCTCCGCTTCGTCTTCCCGCACGGTGCCTAGGAGTTGTTGGGCGAGGTGTGGAGGAAATAACTTAGTCTTTTTGACTAATGGTCGGTGACCAAACTATTTTAGGAGCTCGAGGAGATGGAGCACCAGCACGACCAGCAGGACGAGATGGCAGGACGTGAGGAGTTGATACCACTGACTACTACTACTACTGTAGAGTTGCCTCAGGTGGGATTACTTGGTGATGATAGTTTTCTTCCGCTGTTTAGAGTTGAGAGAGAGAGAGAGATTTGATTTGATGTACTGGGCATAAGCCCTTATTACTCTCCATTTTATTTTTGTACTCATTTGGACTGATATTTTTCCTTTTATATATTATATATATGTGCTGTGACTGTGGACTAGTTGTGGTTTTATTTTACCGTTATACTTCTTTTCTCATATTGGCCTACAGGTTTATGATCGTACTAGCCGGCAGAATCGGCATGTTGTGGTGTCGACTAACCCGTGCGTTAGTGTCACCGTAAGACGGCAGTTCTGGGCATAAGACCTGGTAGCCTCCTTGGTAAGGGGGAGGGGGGTCTTACAAACTGGTATCACTTGACCAAACGATCATACGAGAAAGAAGTTCACAACACTGGACCACCCCGCGCGAGCATTTGTTTGCGGACAAACTATGCAGCGGAAGCAGTGGTGTGCCCATGTGTAAAAAGTCACATAAACAGTCCATTAAGTACAATGTGTTAGGCCAGTTTTGTTTTAACCTTACCTTTATGCAACCTCCACAGGTCGCCGCGCCAGAAAATGTGGTTCCTCCCCCTCCAGATGCCACTCCATTTCTACAGACGGAGATGGGGCAGACTTTGACGGCAATCCTGGTTGCCTTCAAAGCCCAGCAAGTCCCGGCCTCGCATCCAAATCCGGGGTCAAGCTGGCTAAGTGCCTTCAAGAGCCTATCCCCACCGATGTATCGTGGGACAGAGGATGCTGTAAAGATGAAGGAATGGCTGGAGGCCATACATGAGATTTTGGCAGACATTAGCTGCCCAATCGGCCAGGAGGTACCTCTAGCCACCTCTACACTAGAATCTCATGCGAAGAGATGGTGGAAGTCAGTGCGGGAGTCTACAAATGCGGACTGGGAGCTATCAGACATATCTTGGGAGGAGTTCGGCGATGTATTTTGGATCACTTCGTATCTACTACGGACAGAGATGCTTTGGGGGAGAGGTTTCTGAACCTCAGGCAGGGGAGCAGATCAGTGATTGAGTACCAGAGGGAGTTCTCCCACCTTGTCAGGTTCGCAGGGATACAGGACACAGACGATAGGAGGTATGCCAAGAGGTTCTATCGGGGCCTTAGAGACGACTTGAGGCAGGATTTGTTATTCATTTCTCACAGCACATCAGCCCATATTATCGAGATGGCAAACAAGCTGGAAGCTGACCAGCTGATGGTGCAAGGCAGAGGGAAGAGACCATACGATGGGTCGACATCAGGAGAGAGCAGCAGGGGCTCTCAGAGAGGCAGGACTATTGGATACATGAAGGGTGGGGGACGTCATCGTCCCAACTTCAGGCAGGAGCAGGGGACTCCTCCAACATTAGCTCCCCCACCTCTATAGGTGCATGCTCCGAGGATATAGGATGACCATGGACATCGGCCAGTAGTTTGTTACGGATGTCGCCAGCCCGGGCACATTAGATTGGAGTGTCTGCATCGATTCCATCCTCCTCCTCCTCCACCTTCAGTGGCCCAGTACAACATGGTCGAGGCTGAGGCCGAGGACGAGGTCGAGGCTGAGGCCGGGGATATCACGGCAGAGGACGCAATCAGGAGCAGATATACGCTTTGGACCTCACGGAGCAGAGGAACCCAGAGGAGGTGATTACAGGTACTTAAATTGTTTTCATTTAGAAATTTCAACCTTAGTAGTGCCTTGAAAACCATAGAAATAACATCCATTATACCTCAAATAAATCTCAGGCATAGTTATGATCAGCGGCAAGCCCGCACATACCCTCTTCGACATGGGTGCTTCCCACTCATTCGTGTCGGACACTTTCATTGAAGGACTAGAGGGTGTGGAGAGATTCTCTGGCATAGAGATGAGGGTGCGTCTTCCTGATGGCTCGGAGCTACGGACCACGGATAGCTGCAACATGGAGGCCGAGATAGGAGGCAAGACATTCGAAGCTCCGGCGGCGATCTTGAGATTGTCGGACTTTGATTTGCTTTTGGGCATGACCCGGATTCATTGGTGCTGGATCCCTAGTTTGATTTGGGCTAGGTTCACTAACTTAGGATAATGTGACCCAACATGTATAGCAAGGGTCAAAGTTGTGTCCTAGAATCTAGGTCAAGTCCTAAGTGTCAACATCACATGGACAAGCCAACATCAGACTGCCAGAGACTCAAGACATAAAGTTTTCCTCAAGATTCAGAGAATTCTAAAGATACTAAGTAAAATGAGTTCGACGTTCGTCGAACTCAAGTCGACGATAGTCATTCTCAGCTCGACGATCTTAGAGAAATATTCTCTGAGTTGAGCTCGACGAACTTCAGTCCAGATCGACGATCCTTGGATTTCATCTTCAGAATTCTAAGTCCAGACTGTTCTCTTGACTCAGGTCGACGAACCTAGTTCTCAGGTCGACGAACTTCATTCTTTGATCGACGATCTCTGGACTCAGTCTTTAGCATTTCAAGTTCAATTGATTCTCCTGACTTAGGTCGACGAACTTAGTTCTCTGGTCGACGATCACTGGACTCTCTACTTCACCTTTCTGATTCCAGAAATTATAAATTTGGCCAAGTCCAGAATCATTCTCAGCCCGACGAATTTAAGGTTCTCAAGACTCAGCTAGATGAACACCATTCTTCGGTCGACGAATCTTTGGAGTATCACGGCATTCTGTCGAGACCATGTTCTCCAGTCTCAGGTCGATGAACCATGTTCTCTGCTCGATGGATTCTGGAACCAGAAGAGATATGTCTACACTAGAAGAACTTGTGTCGACACCAAGATCATCAGTCGACATTGTGGAAAGGCTATGTCGACACAACACAGAAGATTTGTGTCAACACATAGGTGCAATTGTGTCGACACAGGATATTTGACAACTCCAAAATAATTGATGAACTCTAGTCGAAGAACATATTTACCAGATCGACGAATAGGCAAAGATCAAAAGAGACAGCAGTTCAGTTCTCAGTTCGACGATCATGGAACTCAGCTCGACGAATAGAAGTCATCTGGTCGACGAATACAACATCTCACCTCGACGAACTGTGAACTCAGTTCGACAAATTCTGCCATCTGCTCGACGATTCCAGACATAGTTATTTCCAGCCTTCTGTCCCAACTCTAATGCTATAATTCCTGGGTAATTAATGCTCTAACATTCTCTGAATGTATCTGTTAGAAAGAGCATTAATTATGATCTTCTCCAAGGATTATTGCTTGCCGTTTTTCTACGGGACAGTTGGGGAAATAAATCAATGCCGATTATTCTCAAGGCTGTCATCATTAATTACAGAAAATTCAAATGTTTGGAAGATACAAAAGAAGAGAATAATACAGACAGACAGATAGATACACAGAAATTAATCAAGAGAGATACAGAAAACGCTTCATACAGAATACTACTGACTAAGAAGCATACAGAAAATTGAAGAAGAAACAAGAAGAACACATTTTTGAAATCAAGAGTCTTCCTGTTCTTCTTCTCCAGGACCTTGCTAAAGACATTCAATCACTATCAGTCTAAAGCTCTTGGATTAAGTCTCTCAATTGAAGGCCTATCACACTGTGCAAAGCTCCAGTTATCCTGTACCCTTTTTCATCTCATGGGGTGCTTTGACAACATCATTGAATCTACATAGTCTTCTCATTGTGATTGAGAAAAGAAGACTTCCATCACTCTCTCACCCCCACCTTTGTAAAGGGTTTTCATCTCACTTCAAAAGTGATTCCTTAGTTGCAAGTCTCCTGATCAAAAGACTTGGGTTGGTTTTTGAGCACCTGATCAAAAGCTCATTGGTGTCAGGCACCTAATCAAAAATCTGAGTGGATTCCTACCAAGGGTGGTAGAAGAGTGGATGTACCCAGGTTGGGGAACCGCTATAAAATTCTTGTGTCGTCTGGTTGTCTCATTTTCTTTTGTTCTTGATGTGCTTGTGATTTAGGTTATTAATTTCTGCACTTTTGATTTACAGCATAAGTTATAACAGTAGGTAGGAAATTTTAAATACTCTATTCACCCCCACCCCCCCCCCCCCCACCCCTCTAGTGTATTTCTGATCTAACACTCACTTTCAATTGGTATCAGAGGAGGTTCCTTTGGTTGTACAAGTTAAATCTTAAACCAAAAGATCATTTGTTAGATCTACACAGTATTTTATTTTCATCAACATTATAAACACAGCATGGCACAGAACAAGGACTATGCAAGCACCAGACCTCCAGTTTGCAATCTCAACAAGTTTGCCATCTGGAAGGCAAGAATTAGGCTATATATGAATTCTATTGATGAAGACATCTATAATTCCTTTTTGCAGGTCCCCCACAGGCATCTACAGCTACACCATCTTCCAGCAACAATGCAGTCCCACCACCTGAGTGGATTGATGCTCAGAAGAAAGCAAAGATTGCTGATGCCAAAGCCATAAACATATTGGCTCAGACCATGTCAGATGATATCTTTCAGAAGGTGGCTGAATGCACCTCTGCAAAAACAATCTAGGATTCACTCAATCAAATGGTTGCTGGCTCAGTAGATGAGAGGAAAGATAGAAGATCACACATCATCACCCAATATGAAAACTTCAAGAAGGATGAGGCAGAGACAGTTGAAGTGATGTACAATAGGCTTAGCTCTATCATCAGTGAGCTAAGGACCTTAGATAAAGAAATCACTTTGACTGAAGTTAATGACAAGATCCTAATGTGCTTCCCAAGCTCATGGGAAACCAGGATCTGGCCTATCAAGGAGTCCAGATGCCTGAATGAGATTTCAACTGAATCTCTATTAGGAAAACTGAAGTCATATGAGCAGCTAATCAACTCCAGAGAGGTAGTGGAACACAGGACTCCTCCCCAGCAAGGAAAGAACAATCCATTGTATTCAAGGCTGCTGAAGAAACTGAAGCCCCAACAGTTAATGAAGATCTGATGAGTCTCTTTGCCAAGAGATTCTACAAACTAGCAAGGAAAGACTTCAGAAGGAAGTCATCCAGAAATGACAGTCAGCCAAGGTATGATAAAACCCCCACTAAAGAGGTAGTGTGTTATGGGTGCAGGAAGCAAGGACACTTCATATGTAAATGTCCTAAAAATCAAAAGAAGAAAAGAAGAAAAGAAAAAGAATCAAGAAGCAAGCACTACAGCAAGCCCTCTTCCAGCAAACACAAAAAGAAGGACAAAGGATTTGTGGCTGAAACATGGAGTGACACAGAAGATGAATCTACATCTTCCAGCTCCAGTGAAGAAGAAGAGGAGGCCAAGGCAAAGGAGGTGTGACTCATGGCAATTGGTGCAAGCAGTATCAGATCAGATACAGATGAATCTAATGATGAAGAAAATCTGTCAGCTGAAGATCAGGTAATAGCATCTTATGATTTTGAATCAGATGAATTTAAATTTGAATTTAAAAACTTATGCTTAGATTTGATAAGCTCTGAGAAGAAAATCAAACTTCTCAGAGATAAATTGAATGATTTAGATAAAATCACCTATGAAAATGAAACTCTATCTAGTGAACTAAAAACTGCAAATGAACAAATCACTTTTCTGAAATCAGAGCTTAGCAAAGCTAAGATGTTAGAATAATCATTAAATGGCAGAAGTTTGAAATTGCTAGATATAACCAGCACAGTTAATGCTAGAACAAATAACTGCATGTTAGGATTAGGAGCCACATCTAGTGAACCAACCCTAATCCAGAGGAATCATCTTTCAAAACCAATAAATTTCATCTCTGATAAAGGAAAGAAGAACACTGAACAAGTAAATAAAGTTAATAAAATTCTGGAACAAATTGAAGCGAAGGATAAAATTAAAAATCAGAAGAATGATAAAACTAATAATGTTCAGCAGTTATCGTCGAACCCAGATCGACGATATCGGAACAGATCATCGAATTCAGAACGATGATCTCTGAACGCAAACTACAATAATAATCATTCGTCTAACTGCGATCGACGAACTATATATGGTTCGTCGAGCAGAGGTCGACGAACGTGGGGCACAGAGAATGAACATGTTCATTCTCTGGGCAGAGATCGACGATCTCAACCCAATTCGTCGAACTCTGGTCGATGAACATACAATAGTTCATCCAACCCAGGAAGACCTAATCAAAATTATAACAGCTACTCACATGTTCCTAATAAACCATTTAATCCACTAGCTGATTGGGTCATCCCACCTAGGAGATATTACCTCCTAGGATATAGGTCCAAACCTGAATTCTCTATCATTTCTAGTTTTTCTTATCAGCCATACAAAGGACCCAAGGTAACCTGGGTCAAAAACCATTAACTGTGTTTATTGCAGGTGAAGAATTGTCCAGGGGTAAATCAAACTTGGTACCTGGACAGTGGCTGCTCCAAACACATGACTGGCAGCAAGGACATCTTAATCAACTACAAGTCCAAGCTGGGGCCAAAAGTTATCTTTGGTGACTCCAAATGTGGTCAGTCAGAAGGATTTGGAGAAGTGAGAATAGGAGCTGTCACATTCAAAAAGATGACATATGTAAGTGGACTCAAGCATAACCTCATCTCCATAAGGCAGTTACGTGATGATGGTTATCAGGTACATTTTAACCCATCCACTTGTTCTATTATTGATAAAAACAACCAAACTGTTTTAACTGGAAGTAGACAAGGCAACATATACTTAGTAAATTTTCTTTTTGCCAAAACTGATATATGCTTATTTAACATAACTAGTAATCAGAATGACTTATGGCACAAAAGACTAGGTCATGTAAATCTAAAAAACATTGCTAGGCTATCTAAGCACAACCTTGTTAGAGGTCTACCTTCTGGTCCCTACAAGAAGGAAGGTCTCTACAGGGCTTGTCAATTAGGCAAGCAAGCTAAAAATAGTTTTAAATCTATTAATAAGAGTGATTCACCTATGATTTTGTACTTGCTACATTTGGATCTTTTTGGACCCATTGTTGTACAAAGCCTAAGAGGGAAATCCTACACTCTAGTTGTAGTGGATGACTTCTCCAGGTTCAATTGGGTATTCTTTCTGAGATCAAAGTCAGATACATTCAAAGTTCTTACAGATTTTCTTAGGACCATACAGATTGAGTTCTCTACTCATGTTGCATTGATCAGAAGTGATCATGGCACAGAGTTTGAGTCTCTTCTTATGCATGAGTTCTGTGAGAAGGAAGGTATCAGGCATTACTTCTCAGCTCCTAGAACTCCCCAACAAAATGGGGTAGCTGAAAGAAAAAATAGGACACTCATTGAAGCTGCAGGTATATTACTTGCAGATGCTTACATGCCCCTAACCTTTTGGGCAGAGGCTGTCAGCACAACAAATTATGTGCTGAACAGGAGCTTAATTCACAAACTGAAGAACAGGACTCCCTATGAATTGCTCAAAGGGAAGAAACCTAAAATAAAATATTTTAAAGTATTTGGTTGTACCTGTTATATACACTATAACAACAAGAAATACATTAGAAAGTTTGAGGCCAAGGCTGAAGTGGGAATTTTTCTAGGATATTCCCAAGTAAGCAAGGCCTATAGGGTGTTTAATAAATCAACACTAAAAATTGAAGAGTCAATTCATGTAAGTTTTGATGAGGCTAACATGTATTGCAAGGAGAAAGAAGTTTCTACCAGTGACTCTTTGCAGGTACCTCACTTATGTGAGAAGTTGGATGACCTAAACCTTACCTAAGGGGCTCCAACTCATCCCTCTCCACAAGTCAATGAAGACAGTGAAGAAGAAAGCATTGAAGGGATTGACTCTTCTCCAACAGCCAACATAATTCCATCAGAGGAATTGGTTTCAACTGTTGTTGCACAACCAACTCCACCCACTGACCTTGTCACACTTAGGGATCACCCCAGATCTCAAGTGATTGGAGACATAACAGCAGGTGTACAGACATGGCATCAGCTCACCCAAGATTTGATGCATGCCTGTTTTCTCTCTCAGACTGAACCTCAATCCATTCATGATGCAGAGCAAGATCCCCACTAGATCATTGCAATGCATGAGGAATTAAACCAGTTTGAGAGATATAGAGTTTGTGATTTGGTTCCAAGACCACAGAACTACCCAGTTATTGGAACAAAATGGGTTTATAGAAACAAGCTAGATGCTCAAGGAGTCATAGTGAGAAACAAGGCTAGGCTTGTGGCTCAAGGATATAGGCAAGAAGAAGGAATTAATTATGATCAAACCTTTGCACCTGTTGCAAGGTTGGAAGCCATAAGACTATTCCTTGCATATGCAGCATACAAGAGGTTCAAGGTCTTTCAAATGGATGTGAAAAGTGCTTTCTTAAATGGAGTGCTACAAGAAAAGGTGTATGTAGAACAACCTCCAGGTTTTGTTTCTCCAACTTACCCCTCTTATGTTTTTAAATATCATAAGGCTCTTTATGGTCTAAAGCAAGCTCCAAGAGCTTGGTATGAGACCTTAGCTAGTTTTCTATTAGAGCATAAATTTACAAGAGGAACTGTAGATAAAACTCTTTTCACTAAACATCATAAGGACCAAATCTTGTTAGTACAAATTTATGTGGATGATATTATATTTGGCTCTACAGATTCTAAATTATGCAGGAGGTTTTCTGACCTCATGCATTCCAAATTTGAAATGAGTAGCATGGGTGAGCTTTCCTACTTCCTTGGTCTCCAAGTGAAGCAGCTCCCTGATGGTATCTTCATCTCTCAAGCAAAATATGCTAAAGAGTTTCTAAAGAAGTTTGGGATGGTTGATGCCTCAGCAAAGAAAACTCCCATGGCTACAATGCTGTTGTGGACTCTGATGTACCAGGGAAACCTGTGGATCAGAAACTTTATAGGGGCATTGTTGGATCCCTATTATACCTCACAGTAAGTAGGCCAGACATTATGTTTGCCACATGTCTTTGTGCTAGGTTCCAAGTGAACCCTAAAGAATCTCATCTAATTTTGCTAAAAAGGATTTTGAGATATATAAAGAGTTGTCCTAATCTAGGCCTATGGTATCCTGCTGAATCAGAATTTGAGTTAACTGGATACTCTGATACTGATTTTGCTGGATGTAGGGTAGATAAAAAAAGTACTTCAGGGATTTGCCAGTTCCTAGGTATGAGATTAGTATCTTGGTTTTGTAAAAAGCAAACATCAGTGTCAACCTCAACTGCTGAAGCAGAATATATTACAGCAGGCAGTTGTTGTTCACAGATGCTTTGGATACAAAATCAGCTACTAGATTATGGGTTCAACTTAAATAATTCAACTCTACTCTGTGATAATACAAGTGTTATAGCCATAGCCCAGAATCCAGTTCACCATTGTAGGACAAAACATATTGATATAAGACATCATTTCATTAGGGAGTGTGTAGACAAAAATAAAATTAAGTTTGTCTATTTCTACACTGATTTACAAAGAGCTGATATATTCACTAAACTTCTGGATGAGAGAAATCATATGTTCTTTGTGAATCAACTTGGAATGATCAATGGAGAAGACTTTATTTGATTTATGTCTGCAGTCGATGAATTTTTCAGAGTTCGTCGAACGGAGTTCGACAAACCGTGGAAAGTTTGAGATACATTCGCCGAACGGAGATCGATGAACTCCCTGTGAGTGAAACAATATTCGTCGAACGGAGTTCGACGAACTTACTTCAGAAGATATTCGCCGAACGGAGTTCAACGAACTATTTTCAATTCTTCAGGACAAGATCGACGAATTATTTCAGTCAAACTTCTTTCGTCGATCTCAGCTCGCAGAATTAATTTCATTTTCGTGGAACGGAGTCTGTCGATTCATATTCTTGAAAACCTTATATCTAGGTTTTCTTCGACCTTCATCCCTCGCTTTCTGTTCTCTTGCACTTGATCGTTTTTTCTCTCTTTTGCAGGTGATTCAATGGCGATTCCAGCAGGATCTCTCGCCGCTATGAAGTTTGACACTAGCTTTGATGTCGACTTCGAATCGTTCGAGCAATCAGACCCAATCTTCTTGTATATTCTAGAACTTCTGGAAGAACAGAATCTGAAGAACCTGATGATTACCAGGATAAAGTTGGCCTGAACAGAAATCAGGGAATGGGTGTATACATCATCCGCTTATGAGGACAATACCATGACTGGATGAATTGCGGGTAACACTGTCTCCTTAACTCCCGCAGTTTTAACTAAAATATTTGGTTTAACAAATGGTGAAGAGGACTTAGAAATTGATTCTGAAGAGTTTAATATGATGCTCAATCTGATGGGTTATGTTGGTGACAACCCAAATAAACTGTTGAAGAAGCATTTGTCTGTAGCATATAAGTTCCTGGCAGACATTGTTGGGAAGGTCCTGCTTGGCAAGCATACTGCCCACGACTACATCACAAGACATCAGTTCTTGGTCATGTGTGTAGTCATAAATAAGAAGCAAGTTGACTAGGCTCAGATCCTTTTGATCTGATAAAGAAAACCTAATCAAAATTATAACAGCTACTCACATGTTCCTAAGAAACAATTTAATCCACTAGCTGATTGGGTCATCCCACCTAGGAGATATTACCCCCTAGGATATAGGTCCAAACCTGAATTCTCTATCATTTCTAGTTTTTCTTATCAGCCATACAAAGGACCCAAGGTAACCTGGGTCAAAAACCATTAACTGTGTTTATTGCAGGTGAAGAATTGTCCATGGGTAAATCAAACTTGGTACCTGGACAGTGGCTGCTCCAAACACATGACTGGCAGCAAGGACATCTTAATCAACTACAAGTCCAAGCTGGGGCCAAAAGTTATCTTTGGTGACTCCAAATGTGGTCAGTCAGAAGGATTTGGAGAAGTGAGAATAGGAGCTGTCACATTCAAAAAGGTGACATATGTAAGTGGACTCAAGCATAACCTCATCTCCATAAGTCAGTTATGTGATGATGGTTATTAGGTACATTTTAACCCATCCACTTGTTCTATTATTGATAAAAACAACCAAACTATTTTAACTGGAAGTAGATAAGGCAACATATACTTAGTAAATTTTCTTTTTGCCAAAACTGATATATGCTTATTTAACTTAACTAGTAATCAGAATGACTTATGGCACAAAAGACTAGGTCATGTAAATCTAAAAAACATTGCTAGGCTATCTAAGCACAACCTTGTTAGAGGTCTACCTTCTGGTCCCTACAAGAAGGAAGGTCTCTACAGGGCTTGTCAATTAGGCAAGCAAGCTAAAAATAGTTTTAAATCTATTAATAAGAGTGATTCACCTAGGATTTTGTACTTGCTACATTTGGATCTTTTTGGACCCATTGTTGTACAAAGCCTAGGAGGGAAATCCTACACTCTAGTTGTAGTGGATGACTTCTCCAGGTTCAGTTGGGTATTCTTTCTGAGATCAAAGTCAGATACATTCAAAGTTCTTACAGATTTTCTTAGGACCATAAAGATTGAGTTCTTTACTCATGTTGCATTGATCAGAAGTGATCATGGCACAGAGTTTGAGTCTCTTCTTATGCATGAGTTCTGTGAGAAGGAAGATATCAGGCAGTGCTTCTTAGCTCCTAGAACTCCCCAACAAAATGGGGTAGCTGAAAGAAAAAATAGGACACTCATTGAAGCTGCAGGTACATTACTTGCAGATGCTTACATGCCCCTAACCTTTTGGGCAGAGGCTGTCAGCACAACAAATTATGTCCTGAACAGGAGCTTAATTCACAAACTTAAGAACAGGACTCCCTATGAATTGCTCAAAGGGAAGAAACCTAAAATAAACTATTTTAAAGTATTTGGTTGTACCTGTTATATACACTATAACAACAAGAAATACATTAGAAAGTTTGAGGCCAAGGCTGAAGTGGGAATTTTTCTAGGATATTCCCAATTAAGCAAGGCCTATAGGGTGTTTAATAAATCAACACTAAAAATTGAAGAGTCAATTCATGTAAGTTTTGATGAGGCTAACATGGATTGCAAGGAGAAAGAAGTTTCTACCAGTGACTCTTTGCAGGTACCTCACTTGTGTGAGAAGTTGGATGACCTAAACCTTACCTAAGGGGCTCCAACTCATCCCTCTCCACAAGTCAATGAAGACAGTGAAGAAGAAAGCATTGAAGGGATTGACTCTTCTCCAACAGCCAACATAATTCCATAAGAGGAATTGGTTTCAACTGTTGTTGCACAACCAACTCCACCCACTGACCTTGTCACACTTAGGGATCACTCCAGATTTCAAGTGATTGGAGACATAACAGTAGGTGTACAGACATGGCATCAGCTCACCCAAGATTTGATGCATGCATGTTTTCTCTCTCAGACTGAACCTCAATCCATTCATGATGCAGAGCAAGATCCCCACTAGATCATTGCAATGCGGGAGGAATTAAACCAGTTTGAGAGATATAGAGTTTGGGATTTGGTTCCAAGACCAAAGAACTACCCAGTTTTTGGAACAAAATGGGTTTATAGAAACAAGCTAGATGCTCAAGGAGTCATAGTGAGGAACAAGGCTAGGCTTGTGGCTCAAGGATATAGGCAAGAAAAAGGAATTAATTATGATCAAACCTTTGCACCTGTTGCAAGGTTGGAAGCCATAAGAATATTCCTTGCCTATGCAGCATACAAGAGGTTCAAGGTCTTTCAAATGGATGTGAAGAGTGCTTTCTTAAATGGAGTGCTACAAGAAAAGGTGTATGTAGAACAACCTCCAGGTTTTGTTTCTCCAACTTACCCCTCTCATGTTTTTAAATATCATAAGGCTCTTTATGGTCTAAAGCAAGCTCCAAGAGCTTGGTATGAGACCTTAGCTAGTTTTCTATTAGAGCATAAATTTACAGGAGGAACTGTAGATAAAACTCTTTTCACTAAACATCATAAGGACCAAATCTTGTTAGTACAAATTTATGTGGATGATATTATATTTGGCTCTACAGATTCCAAATTATGCAAGAGGTTTTCTGACCTCATGCATTCCAAATTTGAAATGAGTAGCATGGATGAGCTTTCCTACTTCCTTGGTCTCCAAGTGAAGCAGCTCCCTGATGGTATCTTCATCTCTCAAGCAAAATATGCTAAAGAATTTCTAAAGAAGTTTGGGATGGTTGATGCCTCAACAAAGAAAACTCTCATGGCTACAATGCTGTTGTGGACTCTGATGTACCAGGGAAACCTGTGGATCAGAAACTTTATAGGGGCATTGTTGGGTCCCTGTTATACCTCACAGTAAGTAGGCCAGACATTATGTTTGTCACATGTCTTTGTGCTAGGTTCCCAGTGAACCCTAAAGAATCTCATCTAATTTTGCTAAAAAGGATTTTGAGATATATAAAGAGTTGTCCTAATCTAGGCCTATGGTATCCTGCTGAATCAGAATTTGAGTTAACTGGATACTCTGATACTGATTTTGCTGGATGTAGGGTAGATAAAAAAAGTACTTCAGGGACTTGCCAGTTCCTGGGTATGAGATTAGTATCTTGGTTTTGTAAAAAGCAAACATCAGTGTCAACCTCAACTGCTGAAGCAGAATATATTACAGCAGGCAGCTGTTGTTCACAGATGCTTTGGATACAAAATCAGCTACTAGATTATGGGTTCAACTTAAATAATTCAACTCTACTCTGTGATAATATAAGTGCTATAGCCATAGCCCAGAATCCAGTTCACCATAGTAGGACAAAACATATTGATATAAGACATCATTTCATTAGGGAGTGTGTAGACAAAAATAAAATTAAGTTTGTTTATTTCTACACTGATTTACAAAGATCTGATATATTCACCAAACTTTTGGATGAGAGAAATCATATGTTCTTTGTGAATCAACTTGGAATGATCAATGGAGAAGACTTTATTTGATTTATGTCTGCAGTCGACGAATTTTTCAGAGTTTGTCGAACGTAGTTCGACGAACCTTGGAAAGTTTGAGAGACATTCGCCGAACGGAGATCGATGAACTCCCTGTGAGTGAAACAATATTCGTCGAACGGAGTTCGACGAACTTGCTTCAGAAGATATTCGCCGAACGGAGTTCGACGAACTATTTTCAATTCTTCAGGACAAGATCGACGAATTATTTCAGTCAAACTTCTTTCGTCGATCTCAGCTCGCATAATTAATTTTATTTTCGTGGAACGGAGTCTGTCGATTCATATTCTTGAAAACCTTATATCTAGGTTTTCTTCGACCTCCATCCCTCGCTTTCTGTTCTCTTGCACTTGATCGTTGTTTCTCTCTTTTGCAGGTGATTCAATGGCGATTCCAGCAGGAGCTCTCGCCGCTATGAAGTTTGACACTGGCTTTGATGTCGACTTCGAATCGTTCTAGCACTCGGACCCAATCTTCTTGTATATTCTAGAACTTCTGGAAGAACAGAATCTGAAAAACCTGATGATTACCAGGATAAAGTTGGCCAGAACAGAAATCAGGGAATGGGTGTATACATCATCCGCTTCTGAGGACAATACCATGACTGGATGAATTGCGGGTAACACTGTCTCCTTAACTCCCGCGGTTTTAACTAAAATATTTGGTTTGACAAATGGTGAAGAGGACTTAGAAATTGATTCTGAAGAGTTTAATATGATGCTCAATCTGATGGGTTATGCTGGTGACAACCCAAATAAACTGTTGAAGAAGCATTTGTCTGTAGCATACAAGTTTCTGGCAGACATTGTTGGGAAGGTCCTGCTTGGCAAGCATACTGCCCACGACTACATCACAAGACATCAGTTCTTGGTCATGTGTGTAGTCATAAATAAGAAGCAAGTTGACTGGGCTCAGATCCTTTTGATCTGATAAAGAAAAAAATAGCAAGAAAGAAGTGTGTTTTGGAAGGATCCTAGGGATCTTCCTCAAGGAAAAGGCTGCTGAATCCCTGGTCTCCCAGACCATATTCATTAATGCCAGTAAAAGGCTTACCTGTGCCTTATTTGGCAGGTGGGAAAGGACCATCACCAAGCCCACTAAGGCTTCTACCTCTTCCACCCCAGCTTCTAAAGGCACCAGGGCTGTAAAAGCCACTCCCCTACCTGCTGAAGAGCTTCATCCCACACCACCATCTATTCCAGGACCCCTTCCAGCAAAACAACTCACTTCCTCTTCCATTATCTCTTCCACACCAGAACAACAACAACATCCTCATATTCCTACTCCATCTCCATCTCAACATACTTCACCAGCTTCATCTCCACCACCTGACATCACTGACATTCCATCTTCCCCCCTTCAAGAACAACAACCAACATCTCCTGATTACCCCCATGACACTTACATTCCTACACCACCACAATCCCCTCTTCCCCCACATCTATCTTCAATACCATCCTACCATCTCCCAACAGACACCATCATGCAAGATGTCACCCATACATCTCCATCAACATCCACCATTCCTCCAGATGTTCAACTTCCTAATGCTTCACTCTCTATCCCTCCCATAGTTCCCACTTCTACACCTTCAGCAACTCAATCTACCATTCCATCCCTGGACCCCTCCACCATTTCTTCCATCCTTTCCATACTCACTCTCCTCCTCAAGTCCCTTATAGCAGAGGCCATTACACCTCTTGCTACCACCATATCTTCTCTCTCTGATCAAATCTCTGCTCTTACTGCTGCTCCCTCCTCAGTCAGGGGCATGGCTTCAGGCCCTACTGAACCTATGCAGGGGGAGATGCCTGATGATGAAGCAGCAGCTCCAGCTCCAGCTCCAGCTCCAGCTCTAGCTCCAGCTCCAGCTCCAGCTCCAGCACCAGATGCTTTATCTACAGCAGCAGCAGCAGCTTCAGACACAGCAATAGAATGTACAAAATACCTAGATACAAATTTGGTTGATAAAGATTTAATTGATTTTATTGAGACTGATATAGATTTTGAATCAGACTCTGAAGAACCTAATACTGTTGGTGATTTCATTCTTAATCCCACAGTTAATTTAGGAAAATTGTTGAGTATTTTTGATACTGTACATATACATTTTCTTCCAGCTGAGATCACTAAGCCATCCTTGGCTATTATACCATATACTGCCCCCATCTCTTCCAAAGTTGTTAATCAAATTAAGGACAGTCTTGCTATTGCACAGTCAGAAATTACTTCACCTCCAGAAGTAGTAGTTGTTCCCTCTTCCTCAATAGTATCTTCAACACCAACTTTTGTAATGGATGACTCTCCAATGCCAGATCTAGATGACTTGATCTTATCTGATATTGCAGAAGAAACTAAGGCAGCAGCTGAAAGCTCTGTCCAAATCAGTTCTGATTTTTGTGTAGCCTCTCCTCCTGTTCCTGCTGAAACTCCAGCTCTTGTTGCAACTCCTGCTCCTGCTCCTGCAAAACCTGTTATCTCTATTAAATATTTGAAGGCTCTGGATTCTCTATATGATAATCCTCAGGATTCTGACAATGATGATGATGAAGATGAGGATGATGATTCAGATGAGGAGGATGCAAAGAAGAAGAAGCAAGCTTCAAAGAAAAAGAAAGCTCCTCCTCCTCCTGCTCTCAAGCCCAATCCAAACAATGACACCCCTTTCTATATCCTTCAAAAGATAACTCCATACAAGGGGATGTCAGCATGGATGTGGCTATTCAAGAATCAGCAAAAGGAAAGGAATAAGAGTAGAAGGTACTCTCCTCCACCAGTTCAAAGATATAGGAAAGATCCACCACCTCCTCCTCCTGCAGCTGGTGCTTCTGGTTCTAGTTCTCAAAGATCTGCCCCTATGCAAACATATCAAAGACATCAAGGGAGATCTCATCATGAAAGCAGCCAGCACAAGCAATAACCTTCAGGAAAATAACATCAACAGCAACAACATCAACAAGCTGAAAGTCCTAAAAGGCCACTCTCTCCTCCTATTCCTTATGAAGATCCAGAAACAGCCAACACAACTAAAATGGCCAGGTTCTAAGAACTGGTAGGCCTCTATATGATCAACAAGGCAAGGGCTGAAGGAAAGGATACTTCTGAATACACTACAATGTCCAAGTACAGGAGAGAAGAACTGAAAAGGTTTGATAAGGCTAACAAAATTTTTAATGTTGATGATTATATGAAATTGCATCCTGAAGCAGTGGTCCCTAGAGCTACATCTCTGAAGATTATAGGAGCTGCTGACATGACAATGACTATGGCAAAAGCTTCAAATCCAAACAGGGAAATAGTCTTCACCAAGCCAAGAGACAAGGGCAAGGACATAAAACATCACGAGAAAAAGCAAAAGAAGTGAAATTTAAACTATTTTATTTTTGTCTTTCTATCTTAAATTATCTCTTATTGTCTAAACAAAGCTTTTATGTAAATATATCTGCTGCATGTGTTAATTATCCCTGCCATATATATCTTTTTCCTGCTTTGTTTACTTTATGTTTTTTTGAGTCTATTAATGACCTCACCCAAATAGGGAGAGATTGTTGGATCCCTAGTTTGATTTGGGCTAGGTTCACTAACTTAGGATAATGTGACCCAATATGTATAGCAAGGGTCAAAGTTGTGTCCTAGAATCTAGGTCAAGTCCTAAGAGTCAACATCACATGGATAAGCCAACATCAGACTGCCAAAGACTCAAGACATAAAGTTTTCCTCAAGATTCAGAAAATTCTAAAGATACTAAGTAAAATGAGTTCGACGTCCGTCGAACTCAGGTCGACGATAGTCGTTCTCAGCTCGACGATCTTAGAGAAATATTCTCTGAGCTGAGCTCGACGAACTTCAGTCCAGATCGACGATCCTTGGATTTCATCTTCAGAATTCTAAGTCCAGACTGGTCTTTTGACTCAGGTCGACGAACCTAGTTCTCAGGTCGACGAACTCCATTCTTTGATCGACGATCTCTAGACTCAGTCTTTAGCATTTCAAGTTCAATTGATTCTCCTGACTTAGGTCGACGAACTTAGTTCTCTGTTCGATGACAACTGTACTCTCTACTTCACCTTTCTGATTCCAGAAATTATAAATTTGGCTAAGTCCAGAATCATTCTCAGCCCGACGAATTCAAGGTTCTCAAGACTCAGCTAGACGAACACCATTCTTCGGTCGACGAATCTTTGGAGTATCACAGCATTCTGTCGAGACCATGTTCTCCAGTCTCAGGTCGACGAACCCTGTTCTCTGCTCGATGGATTCTGGAACCAGAAGAGTTATGTCGACACTAGAAGAATTTGTGTCGACACCAAGATCATCAGTCGACATTGTGGAAAGGCTATGTCGACATAACACAGAAGATTTGTGTCAACACACAGGAGAAATTGTGTCGACACAGGATATTTGACAACTCCAGAATAATTGCTAAACTCCAGTCGATGAACATATTTACCAGCTCGACGAATAGGCAAAGATCAAAAGAGACAGCAGTTCAGTTCTCAGTTCGACGATCATGGAACTCAGCTCGACGAACAGAAGTCGTCTGGTCGACGAATACAACATCTCACCTCGACGAACTATGAACTCAGTTCGACGAATTCTGCCATCTGCTCGACGATTCCAGACTTACTTATTTCCAGCCTTCTGTTCCCACTCTAATGCTATAATTCCTGGGTAATTAATGCTCTAACATTCTCTGAATGTATCCGTTAGAAAGAGCATTAATTATGGTCTTCTCTAAGGATTATTGCTTGTCATTTTTCCACGGGACAGTTGGGTAAATAAATCAATGCCGATTATTCTCAAGGCTGTCAGCATTAATTACAGAAAATTCAAATGTTTGGAAGATACAGAAGAAGAGAATAATACAGACAGACAGATAGATACACAGAAATTAATCAAGAGAGATACAGAAAAAGCTTTATACAGAATACTACTGACTAAGAAGCATACAGAAAATTGAAGAAGAAACAAGAAGAACACATTTTTGAAATCAAGAGTCTTCCTATTCTTCTTCTCCAGGACCTTGCTAAAGACATTCAAGCACTATCAGTCTAAAGCTCCTGGATTAAGTCTCTCAATTGAAGGCATATCACCCTGTGCAAAGCTCCAGTTCTCCTGTACCCTTTTTCATCTCAGGGCAAGCTTTGACAACATCATTGAATCCACATAGTCTTCTCATTGTGATTGAGAAAAGAAGACTTCCATCACTCTCTCACCCCCACCTCTGTAAAGGGTTGTCATCTCCCTTCAAAAGTGATTCCTTGATTGCAAGTCTCCTGATCAAAAGACTTGGGTTGGTTTTTGAGCACCTGATCAAAAGCTCATTGGTGTCAGGCACCTGATCAAAAATCTGAGTGGATTCCTACCAAGGGTGGTAGAAGAGTGGATGTACTTAGGTTGAGGAACCACTATAAAACTCTTGTGTCGTCTGGTTGTTTCCTTTTCTTTTGTTCTTGATGTGCTTGTGATTTAGGTTATTAATTTCTACACTTTTGATTTACAGCAAAAGCTGTAACAGTAGGTAGGAAATTTTAAATACTCTATTCACCCCCCCCCCCCCTCTAGAGTATTTCTGATCTAACACTCACTTTCAATTGGAACTATGCCCAG
Organism: Platanthera guangdongensis; assembly: GCA_039583875.1. Lineage (NCBI taxonomy): Eukaryota > Viridiplantae > Streptophyta > Magnoliopsida > Asparagales > Orchidaceae > Platanthera > Platanthera guangdongensis. Next base: position 143,982,623 of record CM077152.1, read on the forward strand.
ATCGACTGCCCCTCTAAGAGAATCACGCTCAGGCATGGAGACTCCTACATTACTATTGAAGGTATCTGACATATCCCTTATCTATCATTATCTTCTGTACAGGCCGTCAAGGCCTATGAGCAGGGAGAAGAGGTGTACCTCATCTACTTCGATATGGTGGCAGCGGAGAGTTCCATAGCTGATATCCCGGTGGTTCGGGATTTCTCCGATGTATTCCCGGAGAAATTGCCCGGACTACCACCAGCTCGGGACTTGGATTTCAGGATTCAGTTAGTACCGGGGGCGAGACCAGTGTCCCGGGCACCTTACAGGATGGCTCCCAGAGAGTTAGCAGAATTCAGGACTCAGCTTCAGGAGCTTGTGGACTCAGGATTTGTGCGGTCCAAGTTCGTCGTCGTGGGGAACACCAGTTCTCTTTGTAAAGAAGAAAGACGGATCATTGCGGCTATGCATAGATTACAGGGAGCTGAACCAGTTGACGGTCCGTAATACCTATCCACTGCCTCGGATATATGAGTTATTTGATCAGCTTCAGGGGGCCTTCTGGTTTTCTAAGCTGGATTTGAGATCCGGTTACTATCAGCTACGCATCCGAGAGGAAGACATCCCGAAGACGACTTTTAGCTCACATTATGGGTTATACGAGTTCACGGTGATGCCTTTTGGGCTCACGAATGCCCCTGCCGCATTCATGAGCCTAATGAACAGTGTATTCGATCCCTTCTTGGACTGCTTCATGATTGTATTCATCGACAACATTTTGATCTATTCCCGGACTCAGGAGGAGCATACAGAGCATTTGACACAGGTTTTGCAGAGGCTGAGGGAGTCCCAGATGTATGCAAGTTTTCAAAGTGCCAGTTCTGGCTACAGGAGGTGGCCTTCTTGGGGCACACGATCAGTGGAGCTGGATTGGTGGTGGATCCAGCCAAGATAGAGACAATAAGGGATTGGCCACGGCCGAAGACAGCATCCAACATTCGCAGTTTCTTGGGATTAGCATGTTACTATCGTAAGTTCGTGGAGGGGTTCTCGAGGATAGCACTCCCACTCACGACCTTGACGAGGAAGGATGCAGAGTTTACATGGACAGAGCAATGCGAGATAGCATTTCAGGAGTTGAAGGACTGACTTACCTCATCCCCTATCCTTGCACTCCCATCTGGAGTGAGGGATTTCAGATTTACATGGATGCCTCATATGAAGGGATGGGTGTTGTACTGATGCAGCACGGACATATTATCGCTTATGCTTCGAGACAGTTGAAGAAGCACGAGCATAACTATTCGGTACACGATTTGGAGCTCGGGGCTATTGTATTTGCGCTAAAGATATGGCGGTATTATCTGTATGGGATTCATTGTGATATTTTCTCAGATCACAAGAATCTCAAGTACATCGATACGCAGAAGGACCTGAACCTGCGATAGAGGAGATGGCTAGAGTTTCTCTGTGACTATGATTACCAGATTCATTACCACCCAAGGAAGGCAAACACAGTAGCAGATGCATTGAGCAGGAGGGTCGGCACCTCTGGACTGGAGCCCCGGGTGATGACTATGGAGCTGATACAGGTGATGGACGACATGCATATTACTATGGTTTCTGAGGCCGAACAGTTGGATACCGAGAGTACTTTAGCTCTATGATCAGTGATGATGACATTTGGGAGATCATTATGGCGCATCAGAGGCTGGATGCTGCATTAGAGCCGATTTTCAGTGCCTTGGAAAGGGGCAAGCTTGAGGACTACACGCTGCAGGATGATCTCCTTCGATTCCGTGGATGCATTTATATACCAGCAGGGGGCGGTATCCGGGATGATATACTTAGAGAGGCACATTGCTCTAGATATTCAGTGCATCCCGGCATCACCAAGATGTGGGCAGATTTACGGAGGACTATGTATTGGCCTGGGATGAAGAGGGAGATCACCAACTTTGTGACACACTGTGAGACGTACCAGCACGTTAAGGCGGAATGCAAGAGCCCGAGAGGTTTATTACAGCCATTGCCAGTCCCAGAGTGGATGTTCGAGGACATTGCCATGGATTTTGTGCACGGACTACCTCGCTCCCATTTTGGGCATGATTCTATATGGGTCATAGTAGACAGACTGACCAAGGTGGCGCGCTTTATTCTAGTCAGGAAGGATGCTCCAGTTGCAGTTTTGGTGATATTATTCGTGGAGCAGTTCGTCAGATACCATGTCATCCCCAGGACGATTGTTTCGGACCGTGATGGTCGGTTCACTTCGAGCGAGTGGAGGGTCGTGCATGCTTACTTGGGCTCTCGGCTTACTTTTAGTACTGCCTTCCACCCGCAGACCGACAGACAGACCGAGCGGACCATCCGGACCATGGAGGATCTACTCCACCTATGCATATTGGATACGGGGAAGCCTCGGGAGAGGCTGCTACCATTGATCGAGTTTTCCTACAATAACAGCCACCAGGCTAGCATCAGGATGGTTCCATATGAGACACTTTATGGGAGGAAGTGTCGGACACCGCTGTCATGGGTTCAGGATGTGGATACCAAGGCTCTTGGTTCTGATTATGTGAAGGATACGGAGGCTCTGGTACATTTGATCAGGGATCGGTTGCTAGAGGCCCAGAGCAGACAGGCGAAGTATTATGATGCTCGGCACCGGAAGGTGGAGTTCCAGGTTCGAGACAGAGTTTTCTTAAAGATACATCCAGTACATGGTGTCTCTCAGGTGCGGAGGCACAAGAAGCTCAGTCCTCGATACATGGGGCCATACTTGATCCTGGAGCAGATCGGCCCCTTAGCTTACCGACTGCAGCTGCCACCGGAGTTGGGTACCCTACACGACGTCTTCCATGTCTCTTCCTTGCGAAGAGCTCTCCTATGGTCGGAGCAGCATGTTACTACTACAGCCGGTCTGATAGCTCCAGACAGATCTGACAGATTGCAGCCGATCCGGATTGATGATACAGATGTCCGTGTGTTGCGGAAGAAGAAGGTCCCTCTCGTGAAGGTGTTGTGGTCCAATCATGGATAGGAGGAGCACACCTGGGAGCCGAGGGATCTAATGCTGGAACGACAACCGGAGCTGTTCACTTCAGGTATACTTTAGTTTATACGTTTAAAATTTCTTATAATTCTTGCAAGTAGAACCCCGTAGACCCGAACTTAAATTTCGTGGACGAAATTATTTTCTTATTTATTGGGATTTATAACATCCCATGTTACTTCTATACCCCCTTAACTTAGATTGGGTTAGGCATTGGGTGGGTGATAGAGAATTTAGCTAGGTTTGACCATAGGTAGTGGGTTGTAGCCATGTGGGGCCCACTAAGGGGCCAAAGTCAAACTAGGTCAAACTAGCCTAAATAGGAACCCTAGCCACACCATGACCCCAGCACATTGCCCTAACCCTAAAACAATCTAAGTCGACCCTAGGGCATGCCATTAGGTCAACCCTTTGACCCTAGTTGACCAAAGTCAACCATGACTCTAATTTGGTCAAACCTATACCTATAGGCCCAATTAGCCCAAGTAGGGCACCACATTGACCCAACCCAAGTTGGGTGGTGCCATTAGACCCATTACCACCAAGTGGGGTCAGCCCACTCATCATGGTTGACCAAGTCAACCCAAGTCAACCTAATTAACCTAAAGGAGAAAATGAGGGCTAAGCCCACTCCCCTTGGGTCAAGCCCACCAAACCTGATCCATGGCCACCCCAAATGGACAATGACCACCCCTACCCTCTGGTTTTGAATAGGGGGACACATGCATGAGGGTAAAGTGGGAATTTTAGGAGAGAGAAGGTGAGTTAAGAAGAGAGGCCACTTGGCCTTGGCTCCATCAGCCCAAAATTATGCTGGCTGGCCTCCTTAGGGAATTTCCAGAGATTTTGGCAGCATGGGGGCCACTTGGCACCAAGGGTGAAGCCTCCAAAGCCCCAAACCGAGCTCATCTTGATTGTATCTCCCTATACAGCCACTCACAGCTCAAACCGACCACACCATCACCTTCAGAGGGTAGAATCGAGTGGAGAATGAGTCCTGGAGTGAAGCTTTTGGTGGAGAATCAAGGATTTGAGCAGGAGATCGCCGGAGCAGCTCATCCATGGCCAACTGCCGCCAACCTCGCCGTCGTGCCGCCATTCGGGTCCATTTCGCCTCCACTCTGCTCGTGCTAGATTTCTAGATCTTAAGGGAGAGACATCGGGCTCAATTGAGCCCGATACCATGTGAGGAAATGGGAAATTTTCGAGCTTTTCTTCTTGCTCGGGTTCGCCGGAGGAGCCAATTCCGACGGCCTCATCGCCGGAAACCGCTAGCCGCCACCTCAGTGAAGGTGGTGGCAACATTCGCCGGCGGTGGTGGTGGCTCAGCTGGCCGGAATCAGCCAGCAAAGATGGCCAACCAGAATCGATCTCAGTCGTTGGCTTATTGGGGACGACGACCGGATCTCGTTTATCTTGCTTTAAGATTCGTGCTCAGCAATAGATTAAATCAAATATTAAACTATAGAATTATGTATACTCTGTCACATTTATTCAGTAACTTTGCATTGATATTTTAGGCCTCTTAGATGCAATTCCAAGACATGCACCTAAAATGAAAGTTGTAGCTTAGGCTCTTAACTTTAATTTGCCACCATAATCATATAATTTGGAGCAATATACTGCCCTGTAGGTTAGTTTTGCTAGGACTGGTCCTAGGCAAGGGCAGAACTTCAATTTGATGCCCAAGCCAAACCAGTAATAAACATGGCCCCAAATTTTGGATGCACGCATGTTTATGGCATATGTAGCTCCTTCCAAAAATTGAGAATTTATGGGAAAACTTTTCCTATAGTTTTATTCATAATACACAAATTTAAATAAATGAAATATTTGGAGTGTTATGGATCCAAATGACCCCAAATTTTGCTGGCATGTCCATGGGGGCTATTCATGTGTATTTTAAAAAGTTCAGCAGATTTGGACCAATACATGTTGGGTAAATCCACCTGGATGTGTTTATTATGTATAGGCTTGGGGTGCAAATAGCCAATTTTAATATATTGTGTATTAAGCTTATTTGGAACATCCAAAAATCATGGTATTGATATCAGAAGTTCATTAGGGTTAATTATACCCCACATTGTAATAATGAGATTTTTGGAAGCAAAAATCTCATTATTTGGAATTTTTGGAATAATTGAACTTTTGAAAAAAAATAAATGCAAAATAGGTCTATCATTGAGATAAAATCCCCAATTTTTGTAAAGGTCAATATTATGTTAGATTTAACTCCTGAAAATTTTTATGTCTCTGTTTGAAGAAATTTGATAGGGTTATGTGGAAATTACCTTTTTACCCTCATTTTACTTAATTAGCAAATTGGTGTAAATACTCAGTAGAAAATTTTGGAAACTTTCTTGATGATATATCTGAGTATGAGTAATCTTTTATAATTTTCATAGCATTTTTGGATTACTCAATAATTTTTAAAACCTTATAATGGCATTTTGGTAAATTATTAAGAATTGAAATTTGTAGGCCATTACAATGTGGAGGTTGGTGAAACTCTGCCATTAGCCTTCAGTTCATGATATATAAGCTCTGTAATTTTCCTAGAATTTTTAGTAATGTATTCCTTATACTTCCTTTGGAAAATGATAATTGTGTGAATTTTGTATAAATTAAGGAATAAATAGAAATAATTAAAGGAAAATTATAAATTTTTGTAAACAGTAATAATTTGCTAAGATATAACTCAAGAAAAACTTCCTTAGTTAAGTGGATTATAAATTGTCATACTTCATGTATTAAATGACCTAGGGGATTAATTAAATAATTTAATTAGAGGCCTTAATGACTTAGGAAAATTATGAAAATCAATAGGCTCACTTCATTAGTCCATACCATCCTAGGATAAATAATTAGGGGCAGGTGGCCCAAGGAATTGGAAATTCCAATTCGGGGTGGTATTAGGTCATGGGTTGTGCATAATGTAAGTAGGTCATGTTATAAGGACCACCGGGGGATAGATCAATAAATAAGCTAGAGACTTCAATTGGAATATGACCCTGGTGGGTAGAGTTGTCTTAGTGATGAGAGTAAAGTTCAAGCCTTTGGATAGCAACTGGAGTGGAGGCCGGCGGAAGACCGTCGCCCTTCTGAGAACATCTTAAGTCATTAGGATCGCTCAAGAGTAATAACGAGAGCTGGGGGTGAATTTTGGGTAGCCATCAACTAAAGTAAATATCCTTGAGAAAGGGAGCTTTGGGCGTAATCCCATCATAGTTCCTACTGCCCCCGAGTGCCCTTCACCGGGTATACCCTGGGCAGTCCTGGGATTAACCTTTAAATCACTAAGTATAATAATCCGTAGACAAGAGTAGTCTAATAGGTTAGGACATTGTGGTTCATTCTCGCCCATCTAGGGTTTGAGGGATTTGGAATAAAGGCACTATTGTGCATTCTCACCCGTGTAGGGTTGGAGAGATTGTGATAAATGCTCACCCGTGTAGGGTTTGAGGGATTCAGGACAGGTCGGTCCTGCGAGCTGGAGGCTCGGGATGAAATACTTGCATGTACATAAATTAAGTGGCGGGGCATGCGGTACTGGCCATTTGTCACACCGATGCCAGTACGGTGCACCAGGCGGGTGTGAGGGTTTGAAGGGCCAGTGGGTTGTTTTACACTGCGGTCTGGAGGACGATCCCCGATAACGCACACCCGACCCAACAAGACTGACGGGTTGTCAGCAAAGTACGTACGCATAGACTCTAGAGTGCACCTTGGATGTGTACATAGGCGTATGAGAGGGGCCTAAGGTTTGGTAGTGTGCATACCGGCCTAGAAGTGGAGATGCCCACTTCACTGCTGTCGTAGCCACAACGGTGGTACCCGAGAGTGAAGCTAGCTCTCAAAAAGTGGGAACTAAAGGTCTGTGATCACGGAGTCGTTGTGTGTGAGTTGCACTTGCCTGTGCATAAATTGCATCATAAACATTCGTTCATATTATGTCATACGCTTCATAGATCCTTATCATATAAATTAGTATGGGCTCTTTTATATGATAAGTTAAATTTCCTGGAAACCTTAACTTATAAATTTGTATGGGCATTTTTATAAGTTAAGGTACAATTTGTGATGATAGAGTAGTGGTAGCATAGTTTTACTTTCCTGCGCTTACTTTCAGTTCTTTACCTACTTTACCGTACTAAACTTTTTACTTACTTCAGTTTTATACTTCATTACTGCACTTGTACTCTTACATAGAACTGCTAGAGTAGAACTACTATTACTCCTCATATATTTGTTAGGATAGTGCCACTGCCACATGTTTATACTTGATGCCCCTTGTTGTCCTCCGCTTCGTCCTCCCGCACGGTGCCTAGGAGTTGCGGGGCGAGGTGTGGAGGAAACGACTTAGTCTTTTTGACTAATGGTCGGTGACCAAACTATTTTAGGAGCTCGAGGAGATGGAGCACCAACACGACCAGCAGGACGAGATGGCAGGACGTGAGGAGCTGATACCACCTACTACTACTGCAGAGTTGCCTCAGGTCGGATAACTTGGTGATGATAGTTTTCTTCCGCTGTTTAGAGTTGAGAGAGAGAGAGATTTGATTTGATGTACTGGGCATAAGCCCTTATTACTCTCCATTTTATTTCTGTACTCATTTGGACTGATATTTTTCCTTTCATATATTATATATATGTGCTGTGACTGTGAACTAGTTGTGGTTTTCTTTTACCACTATACTTCTTTTCTCATATTGGCCTACAGGTTTATGATCGTACTAGCCGGCAGAATCGGCGTATTGCGGTGTCGACTAACTTGTGCGTTAGTGTCACCGTAAGACGGCGGTTCTGGGAATAAGACCCGGTAGCCTCCTTGGTAAGGGGGAGGGGGTCTTACATGTACCGGTCGCACAAGTAATATAAAATGGGCGAATGTCCACAAGTATCAGTCTCTTAAGGAACACAGTAAGATGTAGTTAATTTTGAGGACTTGAGATTGAAGTCCTTAGGTCGGTGTTTACGAAGGGGGTTTTGATTATTGCGGAAAAATAAAGTAAAACACTAACAAACTGCTACTATACAACGCCGCTACGTGATGCTTCGCCAGGCGGGATGGAAGACTAGACGGGCAGCTATGCACGGAATCGCTGGGAGGATGGACGAGTGTCACAACCCGCATTTTTCTCTGAATTCAAGAAGTATCAAAGTTTGAGAAAAACACGCGTCGTGAAGCCACGTCGAGCAGGGATAATTGTCGACGCTCAGGCGAATACCATCTAACTAGACTATGAAAATTCATAAGTTTAATGATTAGAAAATCAGATATAATTTTAAGGGTCGTATCCCTCGGCTTGGTGGATCATCTAGTCCACGGTATAAAAAAACTATACTTATACGCAACGAAAAATACTTTATTTATTTTTTGACATCCTAAGAGAGTGCATAAGTGACCCCCGAGGTCAACTTATACTATGCAAGACTCTAGATTTTTATTATATTATAAGTAGGAAAACGATCTTTTTACGTTTCTTAGAAAGTAATGTATGATCTTTATAAAACATCCTGATCATGAGATATATATATACATAATAGTGTTTGTTAGGTTTTAAAGTAACTAACAACCTAGCATAAAACTTTCCAAGAGCAAGTAGACTATCTCTAGAAAAGGTAGCAGCAAAAGAAACATATCTAGTATCAAAAGGTAAAACTACAGTGGGCACCAACAAACTGACACGAACCCACCGGCAAGTATGTATGTCTGTAAGAAAACAGGAAAACTACCTCACAACAGCAAGAGAAAGATCCCTACAACTCAAGGGATCACCAACAATACCACAGTAAAACTAGTCGTCTACTCGGCTACTAGTCAGAACCTGAGGCATTCAGAAAAGAAAAGAATACCTCAGCAAGTAAAACAAGAAAAATCTGAATTAGGACATTAAATCAAATGGAACAGGAGAGTAAGTAAACAAGACAGTAAAAGCAAACACTGTCCAAAGTAAGCAAAAGTACACCAAGTACCAAGCAACAACACCAAGCCCTGCTCAATTCCTGTAGAGGCTACAAGGCAAATGACAAGAAAGAACTTGTCACTATATGTTGCATTTAACCAGGAAGAAACACCTAACAATCCTAATTTGTGAGTTAATGGCAGTAGTAAATCATCATGGACCTGAGTTGGTGACCAAAAACAGTCCCCCAAACAAAACAGTTCCACCAAAAAAATAAAATTTCACTGTCAGCACAAAACCACCACAAACACAGCCCGTACCTGGGATAAAAAGGGTGGCGGCCACAGCAAATGCCCAGCCCGTACCTGGGACTAAAAAGTGGCAGCCACGGCTTGCACACAAAACATCCCGCTCCTTTAGAGCATCAAAACACCAATACCTGCCATAACCCACGATTCGGCCCTCAAAATAAAGGAAGAACGAAAGGCTGACATGACATTTCCCTTAGGAGGTAATCACTCGGGAAGAAAAGTAACTGAAAGGAAATAAACTTCTGCCTACAGGAATCGTCGAACGTAGCTCGACGATTTTCGTCGAGCGTGGGAAAAATTGTCGAACTCAGGAACATCGTCGAACGCAGCTCGACGATTTTCGTCGAATCACAGGACACGGGAAATCGTCGAACTCCGTTCGACGATTTGCCTTTCGTCGATCACAGGTCACGGGAAAAGTCGTCGAACGCCGTTCGACGATTTTCCTTAACCGCAGGCCACAGGAAATCGTCGAACTCTGTTCGACGATTTTGTGTTAAAAGCGGGCCATAGGAAAACGTCTCTAAAACAGGCCACGTACTATCACGTACGGACCGCTCATATGCAAAGAAGACAAGGAGCATGGAGGATCAAGGAGCAGCTCCTAGGTGGAAGACGAAAAATCGTCCAAGGCAATTCGACGAGAATCACCAAGTGATTCTCGCCGAATCGGCGAGAATCACTGGTGATTCTCGCCGAATCGACGAGAATCATCAGTGATTCTCGCCGACTCCTTCTGGCCATCTCAAATGGTGCCAAGTAAGATTCGGCGAGAATTGCTTTAATTCCCGCCGAACCAATGGTCATGCAGCCCATGAATACAAGTTGAATTCGTTGAGAATCGACAAGTAATTCGACGAGAATCACAATCGATTCTCGACGAATCGTCGAGAATCACTTGATGATTCTCGCCGATTCGTCGAGAATCGTCTGCGATTCTCGCCGATTTTTCTTGGCGTTTTCTCAGTTAATTTCCTGAACCGATTCTGCCGCTGTTTAATATCTGGACCGGGACTTGGGGGCTACCTCTGTGGGTCCCACAAACGGTCTTATTGGGGTAGCTACAGTATAAATACATGGGTATTTTGAACAGTACAGACACAGAAAAATACGCGAGCTCACGGAAACCCTAACAATCGCGAAATCCTTCCGCCGCCTCCGTCGCCGCTCGCGCAAGTCCGTCGCCGCCCTGATAGATCTTCTTCCCGATCTCCGGCGACAGTAGCTTAGCAAGGCTTGAGTCTCACGCGTCTATCCAGAGATCCTTTGTCTCTCGATTTGTTGATCGGAAACACTTCCCATCCGAATCGATCGAGACGACCGATCCTCGTGTGACCGTTGGTAGACCGAGCTTGCTTCGCAACGAAGTTTGGATCTCCAAGTTCAGCAGCTGCTCTTCTTCGTAGCCGCCGATCCCGAAGCTAGCCGCCGCTCGTGTGCCGCCGCCGGTTCCGGGGAGATCTTCTCCAAGAAGACCAAGGCGTAGACTCTTCATCGACTTCAAGAACACGTCGTCGAACAAAGAGGAACACCGGAGTCTCCAAGAGAAGTTTGTATCACGTGTACATTCTACTTTTATTTTAGTTTAAAGGAACTTTTGTTCCGTGTTGTAAGGGTTGGGTGCAACCCGATTTGTGGGAGTGTTGACTCTCACGTGTGGAAGGGCTCCTTCCGTTAGTGAAGGGATTGGATTTCAATCCTTGGAGAAGTGACCGAGTCGTCCCTTGTTGGGAGATAGGTCGAAGGGGGAAAGTGGATGTACCCAAGTCGGGGAACCACTATAAATTTGCTTTGTATTCTGTGTGCTGTGTTTGTTATTTTATTGTGCAGGTACATCTGTAAATTCCGCAAAAGAACCACACGTCACCTATTCCCCCCCCCCATAGGTGCACATAGCCGACACTAGGTGGACTTTCAAGTGGTATCAAAGCGAGGTTACTCAACAAAAACTAACACCTTGAGGTGAATCCTGCCACTAGTGTCAACAAGGAGACAACATCTACTATGGACGGGCTCAAGTACTCCGGCAAAATCCCAGTATGCAACAGACTCAACTTTCCTATCTGGAAGGAAAGAATCAGTTCTACATGGAAGCAGTGGACCCTCGACTGTTCATGATCGTGCTGGAGGGACCTTATGTCCCCACTAAGGCCTCCACCATTGATCCCACCAAAAAGTGCGAAGACACTCTCTGAAATGGACAAGGATGAGATGGTTCTAGTGGGCCTTGACATGAAGGCTAGAAACATCCTGGTCAGTGCAGTTGATGACTCGATGATGCAAAACTTCAGCAACTGCAGGACAGCTCAGGAGAATGGCAGTGTCTGATCATCTAATGGAGGGCACAGATGAAGTAAGGGATGATCGGAGATCCCTCCTGAACCAGAAGTATGAGGCTTTCCGGCAAGGGCCTAAGGAAGAGATCGGAGTCACATACGAGAACTTCCTGAAGATTGTCAACGCCCTCAAGGGATATGGAAGAGTGTTCACCAATGGTGAACTCAATGACAAATTCCTTAGGTCCCTTACTAAGGAATGGGACACAAAGATCTGCGCCATCAGAGAATTTGGCAGACTAGCAGAAACTGATCCTCAAATCCTGTTCGGGAAGCTGATGTCCTATGAACTTCAGCTGAACACCAGGAAGGCAGAGGAAGAAGCAGAGAAGCTGCTGCAAAAGAAAAGACTGTGGCCCTAAAAGCCAGTCACTCCAGAAAAGGGAAGGGTGCGGTGTCCTACCGTGCCAGAAATAAGGAAGAAGAGGAGGACTCCGATCCATGCTCCTCCAGCTCAGAACTGTCGGAAGAGGATTTCTCCCTCATCACTCGAGAGTTCAAGAAATTCCTCAAGATGAGGAATCAAAGAAAGAGAGACGGCTCCTCTTCCAGACATCAGAAGAAAAACTATCTTCTGACAGGTATGCATCTAAACCTAACAAACATCGTTCTTCTGATATTATTTGCTTTGGATGCAATAAGCCAGGTCACGTTGTGGCCGACTGCCATCAAAGCAAAAGAGATAAAGGGAAAGGAGAGGAGCTCAAATCCTCCAGAGATAAGAACAAGGAGCGGAGCTAATCGCCAGAAGACCAAAGACACTAAGTGAGTCTGATTCCTCAGACTCCAGTGATGATGAGGAAGCCTACTTCGGGCTGGTGGGTCGATCGACTCAGAAGGAGAATGCCCCCCATTCACTGGGAAGGTAAAAACTCACACCCCTCTTTCCGACTCCGACTCTGATCCTGAGTCTCAGGATGATGAACCTGAGGATGGCCCTTCGGCCCGTGAAGCTGAGCTCCTCGAGAAGTATGAGCTTCTGCTCAACACTTTTGACGAGTGCCGCAAGAGACTGAAGGCTGAGAAGAAGGAAGTAAAATTCCTTAAGGGTGAGTGTGTATCCCTAAGGGAAGAGGTCACTAGCTTGATCTCTCTCAGACAGGAGCACATTGACCTAACTTCAAAGCACTCAGAGTCTTTGAAGCTCCTTGATCTCAAGCAGGAGGAAGTCAACAAATTGGAAGAACTACTTGCGGCAGAAAGGAAGATCGTACAGAGCTTCTCTATGCCAAAAACAGTGCTTCCAGTCGTTGACACACCTTCTCTGCTCAGGCCAAAGGAGCTGGCTTGGGGCATGTTGGGGCATCTGGTTCTTCATCTCGGAGAAACAAGAACCAGAGGAAGAATAAGGCCGCCAAGAAGCCTCTGCTGATGAAAAGGGGAAGGCTCCTCTTAGTCCTGTTGCGTTCAGAAAGCCTGGCTTTCCTTGCAACCAACATGACTTTGAGTCAACATTTGGGCATCATTTCCGGCCCTCGGTTGCAAAGCCTAAGAGCCGGTATGAAGGTTGGAACTTCCCCCGGAACTTTGGGGAGAGTGCCTTCAAGGCACCTTATGAGGAGATCCACATAGGAAATTATGGTCCGTTCTCTAGCGGCCATAATGGAAAGCAGGCGCCAAAAGTCAAGCCTGTTATTCAGAAGGTGACAAAGTCATGTGACTGCCATCACCATGAGGCCTCCACCTCCAGATCCAAGGCCCCAGCTGTACCCGTTGTTCCCAGGGTAAGGCAGGAGCCTCGGAAGAGATACAACAGGTTCGACTGTTGGTGCTGTGGCAAAGTCGGTCACTTTGCCGTGGATTGTTGGTTTAATCCAAGGAACTACGAGACTCCCCATGTTAACAATGCGAGACCGACCACTCGTAGGGTTAACCAACCGAGGGGGAGTGTGCTAACCAGGAATCTAGGACCCAAGTTCGATTGGGTTCCTAAGGCAAATTAATTTTGTTTTGCAGGAATGTCCAAAGGCCACCAAAACGCCAATCTGGTATTTGGACAGTGGATGCTCCCGGCATATGACCGGGACAAGAAGCCTGCTGCGTGATTACACTCCAGTCGAGAATGGACCCAAAGTCATCTTTGGAGGGTCAGATCGAGGAGTCACCAGAGGTTATGGTATGATTTCCAACGGTATAATCTCTATCACCGACGTGGCTTATGTTGAAGGGTTAAACCATAACCTGATCAGTGTAAGTCAGTTATGTGATAAAGGTTATGACGTTAAGTTCTGCAAGGATAAATGTCTGATAATTTCACGTACCTCCTCTGAGACGGTATTATCAGGCATTAGGAGCAGAAATATCTTCTGCTTAGATTTTCTTAGTATAGATTCATCTACCCCCGTATGCCTTGTGGCAACAGGCAGTGCTTCTCTTTGTGAACAATGGCACAAGAGATTGGCACATATTAATTATAAGACAATTAGTATGCTATTTTCTAAGAATTTAGTAAGAGATGCTCCCAGTATCAAGTGCATCAAGGATAGCCCCTGTCATGCATGCCAGATGGGCAAACAGACACGGGCTACCTTTAAGAGCATTGCAGACAAAGACTCTTCCCGATGTCTTTACCTGCTACATATGGACTTGTTTGGCCCAATGCAAGTTCATAGCTTGGGAGGCAAGTCTTATACGCTAGTGATAGTTGATGATCACTCACGGTTTACATGGGTGTTCTTTTGAAACGAAAGTCAGATACTTTTGACATCTTCACTAATTTTGTCAAGCAGGTTCAGAACGAATTTAACTGCTCCGTGGTCAAAATCCGAAGTGACCATGGAACAGAATTCGAATCTGGTGCTATGACAGAATTTTGTGAAGAACAAGGTATCTTTCATGAGTTTTCCTCCCCTCCGCACTCCTCAGCAAAATGGAGTTGCGGAGAGGAGAAATAGAACTCTCATTGGCCTGCACGACTATGTTGAAAGAGCTTCTCTCTCCCGAATACTTCTGGGCAGAGGGTGTCAATACGGCATGTCATGTACAAAACCGAGCGTTGATCAACAAACATCATCGTAAGACGCCCTACGAGCTACTGAAAGGCAGGAAACCAACCATGTCCTACTTGAGGATCTTTGGTTGCAGATGCTATGTACTAAATAATGGGAAGTATCCGCGTACTAAATTCGGTGAAAAATGCTTCGAAGGCATATTCATGGGATATAGTTCCCATAGTCGGGCATATAGGGTCTTCAATAAGAAAACCTTAGTGGTAGAAGAATCAATAAATGTTGTATTTGATGAAGGAAGCTTGCTTAACAGCAATTCTTCCAGTTGTATTCTTGAAGATGCAGGTGCTAGACTTGACCAGCTGAATCTGGATGAGACCCCTAAAGATGACGCACCCAAGTACGTCAAAGTTTCCACCTCCACGTCATCTGAAAATGTTGAAGATCAAGATGGAACAAATCTTTTAGAAGAACGAGAAGCACAAGAAGTAGCTGAAGCTCCAGACGCCAGACTTCTAGAGCTCCGTCACGTGAGGGATCATCCTAGAGAACAGATCATCGGAGATCCTCGTGTAGGCGTCAGAACTCGAAGAGGTACAACTAACGAAGTATTGCATCTCAGCTTCCTGTCACAGGTTGAGCCAAAGAAGTTCGATGAGGCGAACAAGGATGCGGCATGGATTCTGGCCATGCAAGAGGAACTACATCAATTCGAACGTTGCAAGGTTTGGACGCTGGTTCCCAGACCATACAAGCAGAATGTCATTGGCACGAAGTGGATTTCAGAAACAAGCTGGATGAACATGGTGTCATCATAAAGAACAAGGCCAGGCTGGTGGCTCAAGGTTACAGACAGGAGGAAGGGATTGACTTCGACCAAACCTTCGCACCAGTCGCAAGGCTCGAGGCAATCCGGTTGTTCCTGGCATATGCTTCACACAAAGGATTCACTGTCTACCAAATGGATGTGAAATCGGCATTCCTGAACGGAGACCTGAAAGAGGAAGTATACGTCGCTCAACCCCCAGGTTTTGTCGACCCTACTTATCCCAATCATGTTTATTTTCTTAATAAGGCCTTATATGGGTTGAAACAAGCTCCCCGAGCTTGGTATGAGACTTTATCTAGTTTTCTTCTTGAGAACAAGTTCTCCAGAGGTAAAATAGATAAAACATTGTTTCTCAGGGAAGTCAAAGGCAAGATTTTGCTGGTGCAAAATCTATGTCGATGACATAATATTCGGCTCAACGGACAACAATCTTTGCAAAAAGTTTTCTAAACTTATGCAAGGAAAGTTTGAAATGAGCAGTATGGGAGAGCTCAAGTATTTCTTAGGCCTTCAAGTGAAACAGTCTGAGGATGGAATCTTCATCTCTCAGACGAAGTTCACAAATGAACTCCTTAAGAAATTCGGTATGGAGAGTGCAACCTCTATGAGGACTCCAATGGGATCCACCATGTCTCTGGATAAGGATGAGAAAGGTAAACCTTTCGATGAAACCAAATACAGAAGCATCATTGGATCCCTGCTCTACCTTACTGCCAGTAGACCGGATATTATGTTCTCCACATGTGTATGTGCCCGATATCAGGTGAACACTAAGGAATCTCACTATGTCGCTGCAAAGCGAATTCTAAGATACCTTAAAGGTACTCCTAATCTTGGCTTGTGGTACCCGAGGAACAATGATGTCGAGCTAATAGGCTTTTCAGATGCTGATTTTGCAGGGAGCAGGGATGACAGGAAAAGCACCTCCGGACGTGTCAATTCCTCGGCAGGAGGCTTATCTCATGGAACAGCAAGAAACAGAATTGCGTTGCAACCTCCACAGCAGAGTCCGAGTATATCTCGGCAGGAAGCTGTTGCGCACAACTCCTTTGGATCAGAAATCAGTTAGCCGACTACAACCTTCAGTTCAAGGAAGTTCCAATGTACTGCGACTCCTCCAGTGCAATTGCCATTGCCAACAATCCGGTGTCGCACAGCAGAACGAAGCATATTGAAGTACGCTACCACTTCATTCGGGAGCACGTGGAGAACAAGGATATCTCTCTCTGTTATGTCCCCACGGACAAGCAGATTGCCGATATATTCACAAAGCCCCTAGACGAGGCCAAGTTCAATCTTTCAAGACTGAATTGGGATGCTCAATATGAGGAGTGAAGACTACAGAAGCTCCAGGCTAGTGCAAGAACCGAGGGGGAGCAAGGAACTCAGCGTGCGTACAGCTGCAAGAACTGAGGGGGAGCAAAAGTCAATCCTACAGACCCCGATTGTAGAAGCCGAAAGGGGGAGATTACCCTCTCGGTCAAGGCTAAGGTGTGGCTCCAGCTTGCTCCCAAGAAAGCGGTATTGGTAAGGGATAACTCCACCCAATGTCAAGTTTATGAATTTCATTTGCTTTCATTTTCATTCGCTCCATTCACCTTAGCTTGTAGGGTTTAGGCTTCTTCAAATAGGGGGAGATTGTTGGGTATTGTATCCACAATGTACCTGATTTGAAGAAGCCCCTGGACAAGCTAAGGTGAATAGACTATGTATTTGATAAACTTTTTCAAGTTGTACTTGCAGTTCTCCACGCTAAGTGCACACCAATGTCAGGGTGCAGTAGGTCAATATACACGGGTCTGCACGACGTAATCCCTCGTTGAGCAGATCAGTGTGTTGGCCTACGTGTACTCTCTCTATTGGAGTGCACTTACTTCAAGTACAGGGCCGCTCATATGCAAGAGAAGACAAGGAGCATGGAGGATCAAGGAGCAGCTCCTAGGTGGAAGACGAAAAATCGTCCAAGGCAAATTCGACGAGAATCACCAAGTGATTCTCGCCGAATCGGCGAGAATCACTTGGTGATTCTCGCCGAATCGACGAGAATCATCAGTGATTCTCGCCGACTCCTTCTGGCCATCTCAATATGGTGCCAAGTAAGATTCGGCGAGAATGCTTGTAATTCCCGCCGAACCAATGGTCATGCAGCCCATGAATACAAGTTGAATTCGTTGAGAATCGACAAGTAATTCGACGAGAATCACAATCGATTCTCGACGAATCGTCGAGAATCACTTGATGATTCTCGCCGATTCGTCGAGAATCGTCTGCGATTCTCGCCGATTTTTCCTGGCGTTTTCTCAGTTAATTCCTGAACCGGATTCTGCCGCTGTTTAATATCTGGACCGGGACTTTGGGGGCTATCCTCTGTGGGTCCCACAAACGGTCTTATGGGGTAGCTACAGTATATATACATGGGTATTTTGAACAGTACAGACACAGAAAAATACGCGAGCTCACGGAAACCCTAAAATCGCGAAATCCTTCCGCCGCCTCCGTCGCCGCTCGCGCAAGTCCGTCGCCGCCCTGATAGATCTTCTTCCCGATCTCCGGCGACAGTAGCCTAGCAAGGCTTGTGTCTCACGCGTCTATCCAGAGATCCTTTGTCTCTCGATTGTTGATCGGAAACACTTCCCATCCGAATCGATCGAGACGACCGATCCTCGTGTGACCGTTGGTAGACCGAGCTTGCTTCGCAACGAAGTTTGGATCTCCAAGTTCAGCAGCTGCTCTTCTTCGTAGCCGCCGATCCCGAAGCTAGCCGCCGCTCGTGTGCCGCCGCCGGTTCCGGGGAGATCTTCTCCAAGCAAGACCAAGGTGTAGACTCTTCATCGACTTCAAGAACACGTCGTCGACCAAAGAGGAACACCGGAGTCTCCAAGAGAAGTTTGTATCACGTGTACATTCTACTTTATTTTAGTGTAAAGGAACTTTTGTTCCGTGGTGTAAGGGTTGGGTGCAACCCGAATTGTGGGAGTGTTGACTCTCACGTGTGGAAGGCTCCTTCCGTTAGTGAAGGGATGGATTTCAATCCCGTGGAGAAGTGACCGAGTCGTCCCTTGTTGGGGAGATAGGTCGAAGGGGGAAAGTGGATGTACCCAAGTCGGGAACCACTATAAATTTGCTGTGTATTCTTGTTCTGTGTTGTTACTTTCATGTGCAGGTACATCTGTGAATTCCGCAAAAGAACCACACGTCACCTATTCCCCCCCCCCCCCATAGGTGCACATAGCCGACACTAGGTGGACTTTCAAGTAGCTCGACAATTTTCGTCGAGCGTGCGAGAAAAATCGTCGAACTCAGGAACATCGTCGAACGCAGCTCGACGATTTTCGTGGTCGAACTTCGTTCGACGATTTGCCTTTCGTCGATCACAGGTCACCGGAAAAGTCGCCGAACGCCGTTCGACGATTTTCCTTAACCACAGGCTATAGAAAATCGTCGAACTCTGTTCGACGATTATGCATTAAACGCAGGACATAGGAAAAGGTCTAAAACAGGCCACGGGGAATATTGTCGAACGCCGTTCGACGATTTCCGCCAGACCCAGAACTAAGGCGCATCGTCGAGCTCAGCTCGACGATAATCGTCGAACCCAGATCGACGATTTCCGTCGATCTGTCTGCATTGAGTGTACAACATACCTACACCTCCAACTTCTTTCCCGACCAACTTCTTGGCCTAACTCAAACCTATTACTGGTAATATAAGTATAAAATCTCACTGCTATTAAATTCTAGGGTTGAAAGGCTAGATACTACCCAAACAGAGGTTTTAACAGGGAACACTTTGAATGATTATCAGGGAGCAATTTGATAAAAACAAACAAGACTACAGTACTCCAGCCGAAGATTTGAGTTTCAGAACTTGAGAGAATGCAAACAGAAACATAAAGGGGCATAATGGTTAATGATTCACATGCTTTTGACGGAAAAACAGAGTAAAATATTAATCTCAGGTAACAGGGAAAATTATAGCAAATATGACCATGAAAAGGAGAAGAAAAGTTGGCAAGGGTAGAAGCACCACTTTCCTCAATTCCAGAATTTAACTTGCACATCCCTGCCTCTCTCTCTCTCAGCTCCAGCCGCAACAGCACCTAAACAGGAATCTAAGGTTTAATGGCGGAAAAGGATCAAAGTAAAAATTCTGAGACCTCTAGAAACACCACGAAAATTGAATCTCTTACCGTAGGAATGAAGGTCTAGGCGAGAGCACTCCAAATCCTCTTTCGGAATCGAATTCCGTCCACTAACGCTCCCAAAATCAGCGTCTGAAGGGTACAGGGTTGGCAGTTTTACTTCCTCTCAACAGGCAGCGGTTATAACCTCAAGGAAGGAGATAATGAAAAGTCTGGATTTTATCTAAGGCTTTATATATAAATGCATGGACGCGTCTAATCAGCCCTACCACCTCTGGATTCAATTCAAGTTTCATTAATTAATTATTTGCATTATTATTATCAACACATCAAAACGACGCGAAAACCAAACTACCTCGGAATCCGACGAAATTCACACTGTAGCTAATTACCCACGCTACGAACGCAACGACGAAGTCAAAATCAACTTTCGACGAACAAAACTGGGTTTATCACTACCCGAAGCCAAAACACAAGCATCCCCCGAGAGGCCTCACCGGTCACCAAAACAGACCCGGCTTGCTAGGGAATCTCGCCAAAAAGGCTACTAACAACCACACAAAGAATCTAGAGAGCTAAGACCACGCTCTAACAAACGGCACATGCCGGAAACACGTCAACATAATGCCAAACGAGAATTAAATAATCGCAGAAGAATCGGGGGCGTTACAACGAGTAGGCTTGCGGATGAGGTGGTGAGAACGGCGGAATGAGGGTCAAGAGCACCTCTTCGCTACGCACGCCACTAGCAATTGCTAGTGCGGCAATGTATGGTGGAGGATGAAAATGGCGCACCTCAAACAAATAACGTAAATACAAAATCACATAGACATGATTGTATACAAACACATATCAAATTAAACATACTTCATCACAACAAAAGAGATCAACTACACTATCAATCAACAAGAGAAGAAGAGAGCGCGAGATCGACCGAATCCGAAGTCTTGCTGAGGATTCACGGAAGGATTTGTCGGGTTGTCAATCCGCGTCCTAGCTCGGTCCTCAACTGCGTTCGGGGTAGAGGAGGCTGTCACTAACTCCCTATGGATCGGTCTTCTTCATGTCATGATCCGGTGGAGAATGGCACAAACTTCTCCTAGTTTGATGGATAAAGCTAGATCAAACTATTCTTGAAGATCAAGGATGAAGGAGGAGGCCGAGAGGATGCTCCGGCTTAAATTTGACGTTGAAAGCTTGCCGGGAACCCGCTCCACGGTGGAGAATGAAGGGAAATGGCAGAACTTTGCCCTAAAAAGGCAGTTGGAATGGCTGAAATCCGGTCCTCCAAAATGGTGAGGAATTTGCGTTTAAATATAAGCACGTCAGAAAAATAGGCACGCACAGTTTGGCGCACGACCGTGCATTAACCATACGTTATTAACTTCCTGGACAAGCTCGCGGGAGAAGAAGCGTTGACCCGTGCGTTTTACTCGCGCACGGGCGCTTCCACCAGTGCGTGAAGGAAATCGCACGGGTAAACACAGAGCGCAGGAAATCAGGATACCACAGGGGAATCGTGCATTTTACACGTGCACGGGCGCTTCCGCCCGTGCATGAACAAAGCGCACGATTAACCATAGACTGGAACAAAGAAGAAAGTTACAGGAAAACCGTGTGTTTTCTTCTCGCACGGTTCCGAAGAAACCGTGAGCGAGGATCGTCGCGCTCAGCTCGACGAAATTCGTTAAGCTCCACTCGACGTTTCTCCAGGTCAACAAAACGTACGCCACTAGCATCGTGCGTTTTGTTGAGCTGGAGAAATGTCGAGTGGAGCTCGACGAATTTCGTCGAGCTGAGCGCGACGATCCTCACGCACGATTAACGCACAGTTTCTTCAGAACCGTGCGCGAAGAAAACGCACAGTTTTCCTGTAGCTTTCTTCTTTGTTCCAATCTGTGGTTAATCGTGCGTTTTGTTCACGCATGGGCGGAAATGCCCGTGCGCGTGTAAAACACACGGTTCCCCTGTGGTATCCTGATTTCCTGCGCTCTGTGTTTACCCGTGCGATTTCCTTCACGTACGGGCGGAAGCGCCCGTGCGCAAGTAAAATGCACGAGTCAACGCTTCTTCTCCCGTGAGCTTGTCCAGGAAGTTAATAATGCACGGTCAATGCACGGTCGTGCGCCAAACCGTGCGTGCCTATTTTTCTGACCTGCTTCTATTTAAGCGTAGATTTCTCACCATTTTGGAGGATCGGATTTCATCCATTCTAGCCGCCTTTTAGGGCAAAGTTCCACCATTTCCCTTCGTTCTCCACCATGGAGAGGGTTCCCGACAAGCTTTCAACATCAAATTTAAGTTGGAGCTTCCTCTCGGCCTCCTCCTTCATCCATAAGCTTCAAGAAGAGTTTGATCTAGCTTTCTCCATCAAGCTAGGAGAAGTTTGTGTCATTCTCCACCGGATTGTGACACGAAGAAGACGGGTCCATTGGGAGTTAGTGACAGCCTCCTCTACCCTGGACGTAGTTGAGGACCGAGCTAGGACGCGGATTGACAACCCGGCAAATCCTTCCGTGAATCCTCAGCAAGAGTTCAGATTCGGTCGATCTCGCGCTCTCTTCTTCTCTTATTAATTGATAGTGTAGTTGATCTCTTTTTTATGTGATGAAGTATGTTTAATTTGATATGTGTTTGTATACAATCATGTCTATGTGATTTTGTATTTACGTTATTTGTTTGAGGTGCGCCATTTTCATCCTCCACCACACGTTGTCGCACTAGCAATTGCTAGATGCGTGCGTAGCGAAGAGGTGCTCTCGACCCTCATTCTGTCATTTTCACCACCTCATCTGCAAGCCTACTCGTCCATCCTCCCAGCGATTCGGTGCATAGCGGCCCGTGTGGTCTTCCATCACGCCTGGCGAAGCATCACATAACGGAGTTGCATAGAAGTAGTTTGTTAGTGTTTTACTTTCTTTTTCCGCAATAATCAAAAACCCCTTTGTAAACACCGACCTAAGGACTTCAATCTCAAGTACTCCTCAAAATTAACTCCATCTTACTATGTTCCTTGAGAGATCGATACTTGGGACATTCGCCCATTTTATATTACTTGTGCGACCGGTACACTTGCCATTCAAACGCATCAAGTTTTTGGCTCCTTTGCTAGGGAATACAGGTGTGTGAGTTTTTGGAGCGAGAGATAGGAGATAGAAGCCCTTTTCTATTTGTTCATTGCATGTGTTTCTTCTTTACTTTACTTTTTAGAATTTGTTGCTTATTTTTCTTTTTGCTCTTTTCTGATTTTTTGTTTAGAAAGCAGATCTGTGTTATTTTATTATAGTTGTGTAGCACCCTTTTGGTAAATATTTTTGTTCGTGATGTATTCCGTAGTCGAGGGTCGTCTCTATGACACTTTGTGCCAATACATCGATGTCATGGCTGTTTTAAATGTCGAGCATTGTATTCGATGTTTGCTATGTCAAGGTATAGGCCATATGGGGAAGGATTTCCCTCGCTTGTGCGAGCCTTCTCCCTCTGAGGGCGTGTGCGTGGTAACCTCCCGTTCGCGGAAGACTGTTGTGGGTAGGCCTACCAGGGTATTGCCCGGCCCATACACTGCCATCGCTCATCTGGCTCGTTCTTTACCCGTTGAGATTACCGAAGAATCTCTCGCAGCATACAGATCCTTCATGAGTCCCTCGCTCCCTTTTTATGAGCTTCCCTTAAGTGATGACGATCACTCTGGTGTTAGCCAGCAAAACGAAGATCAGGAACTCATGGGCGCTCCTGTATGGGACTCAGAGATTGTTCCTGTCGACGGGGTGGCATCTGCGAATGATTTTGCGATGAGGCCTGCTCATTTAGTGCTTGATTTTAAGAGTAGTTTTGCCCCTCCGCAATTTTTTTCCAGAGTTTGCTACTCCTTTTTCTTGTGAGTTGGCTGATGATGTCGTATTCATGGGTGATTCGGTGCCTGAGGTTGCGCCGACGTGGGATGAGGATTCTTCTATCTCCGACGGAGAATGTGGATCTATAGAACACTCTTACGCACCCCGGTGGGATGAGGAATATCCTCTTTATGATGCGGAGGTTTGCACCTCCTTATTGGATGAGGTTATCCCCCTTACCACCGTGGACCTCAAGTTCTCGGATTGCCCACGATACGACTCGTATGACACCGACGGTGATCTATGCTTGGATCCTGCTGGGAGTGAGATCGGGACCACTCCCCCTATTTTTGAATATTTTAGTTCTTCATCTCCTTTACTTCTTGCTCCCCTTTCTGTATCTGAGCTTGTGCGGGTTGAGTCTTCGTAGGTGCTTCAGGAGGAATTGGAACTCTCTGCTCGAGTCATGGATTATAGCATCCTCTTTCGCAAGGAGGTTGATTCCTCCTCAATTGAGGAAGCTCCATTTATTGCTCTCTCCTCCTGCCGTCGCCCCGTAGACGATACCTTACTGAGCAAGGATTTATTTTGTAGTGAGATGAGCGAGGACCAGTGCTCATCCTCTTCTTACTTCCTATTTCTTCTACCTATGTTGTGCACGTATTATTATTTAGGTAGAGGGGTAACTGCTTTATCGCCGTATCGGTACTTGCTACCGCAATGGATATTAGGCCAGTTACCTGTGCATTTTTCATTTCATAGGCCCATTAGCTAGGACTTTTTATCTTTCGAATAAGTCGTGCTGGGATGACAATAACCCCAGTACTTATCAAGGAGTAGGATTAGTCAGTTAATTTTTACTATTTTAGAAACAGTTTTCCGTGTTGTTTATTTTGTTTTTGCCTTAATACACGCTTGCGAGATTTTTGTGTGTTTGCGCCTAATTCGGAAGATTGCATAGTCACTCAGGAGGTTCTTTGTTCCATTTGCTTTGTTTTTCTCGCTGTTGTTGCAGGATGAGACTTCTCGGAGAAGATGAGGCGAATCGGGTTATTTTTGCAAAACACACGGTTTGGGGAAAACGTGCGCAGCAAAAACGCACGGTCGTGCGTTTTTTATCTATAAAAATGCTGACCGAGCGATTTTGTCACACGCTGGCCCTAATTCTCGTGCGTCTGCTGCAATTGCCCGCTTCTCCTCCAACTTCTCCGGCAAGATCTATTTCTCCTCCTCCAAATCCTCCATCATTCCTCATCTCTTTCCCTTTCTCTCTCTCTCCTCATTGTCATGGGATATAAGAAGGTGATTAGCAAGTTGCGCAGCTTCGGTGGTGCCTCCTCCTCCTCTACGCAGACTGCAGTTCCGGCGGAGCCGGATGATGCTCTGGATGCTCCGGTGAATGCTGAAGATGCAGAGTAGATGCTTTCGTTTGGGGCGACCTGAGGTGATCACGAGGTTTGATCACTTGGTCCAAAAACCATTTTTGGATTTTAGTTTCATTTCGGGCGAGAAGCTCGCGGTCGTCGGTCTAAAGCTGGAGGAGGACCATTTACTCGACGTGGGTTCGTGGCGTCATCTCTTCTCTATTGTGGAGACCGGATTTCGCGAACTCACACTCGAATTCCTCTCCACCTTACGCATTCTAGAATGACGTGACGCAGCTACCAGTGAGTCCACTGCGGTGACATTCCGGTTGAACTTACGTCCTTACACTTTTAGTGTGGGTATGCTTGTTGTTTATGCGAGGGTATACACGGTTGACGAGCTCACGGAGTCGGACGTTGTTGCCCGACCCGTTGAGTTCCCAACTAGTGCTTCTCCCCACAATTCTGGCAGGAGATCACTGGGCTGTCACAGCAGTACGAGGCGCGGTCAGTCAAGTCGTCCCATATAATCTCGCCCGCGCTCCATTATGTTCAACAATAGATCAGGCATAACATCAACGCCCGCTCGATGAGTCAGAATGTAGCAGGGTGGTCGGATCTTCTCTACCTCTACAGCATGCATCATGGCGTCCCTTTCCACCTGGGCTAGATTCTTGCAGATTACTTCATTCACCGGACCACGTACGTGCCTTTGAAGGCCATCAGTGGTTCGCACTTTATTACGCGAATCGCCAAGGGATTAGGAGTTTTTGACACTTTGCCCGCCATGACTCCCGTTTCTTGTGGCGATTTTATTTCGGCCACCATGATGACCGCCTTCAGATTTGTACGTTGCGTTTCCTCTAGCGGTACGTGACGCTACGTTATTCATACTGTGGAGCGTGAGCAGCCAGATAGGGCTTCTTCTACGGATGCGGGATCCTCTTCGGAGTCCCGCCGGCCTGACGATGTCGCACCAGTCCATCCGGTGCCCGTGGCCCCAGCGCCTTCTTTTGCCCATGCCTCGCATCGTAGGAGTTTCGCGGAGGATTATCCTGACTTCTACGCGCGGCATATGCAGATGTAGGAGCTGTTGCGCTAGCAGCACGGCATGACGACGCACATTGTTGACTTTTTTCAGGTTCCCCCTACTGCCCCTGCTCGAGTTTCTACTTCTCGGGCCCGTACTCCGCCTCCGCCTCCATCTTTTCCCGATCAGCCTGAGTGACTGCTGCTTTTATCCTCTGATGGGGTTGTTTGTTGCTTCTCTTCATTGTTTGTGTTTTTGTTCATTATATTGATTATGTACTTTATTTTATTCAGCTAGGGCTTCGTCCCCAGGGTAGTTAGTAGATATATTGTTTGTAGTGCCTTTCGTTCTTGTGTTATTGTGTTTAGTTTCATTTATATACATGATGATTATGTTTAGTTTAATAACTCGCGAGCATTGCTAAGATTAAATTTGTTATGGCTTTGTGTATATAATTTCTTTTTGCTGGAGCTATTTTGTAGTGTGATTTTCCCTTGTGCGGCGGAGGAGTATATTTATTGTAGGATTGGCTTCATGCTTTATTGCGAGCTTCTGGTATGCTCATTTGCTAAGCATGGAGTAACCTCTCCCCCAACTTTTATTTCTCTATCTTTATTGTAAATCTTGGAGAGGTTGCTTAGTTTAAGTTTGGTGGGGGAGAGTTATGCGGGTTACCTATGCACATGCACTATTAGCACTTTCATACCAAAAGTATATTTTCATTTTCTATTTCTATACTATCATGTCTGCGTTGTGCACCTACACCCACATGAGCGCGATCTTAAGCACGAGCTCGGCTCAAGTCAAATTTATTTATTTTGTGTTAACTTCAAAATAGTGGTGTTGGCTTAGGATTTTAGGATAGAGTAGTTCGAAACTCGTGCAGTGCTCCTAATCGAGTACTCATGGTGTGTAGAAATAGTATAGATTTAATTTTTCTTTATACTCGTAGATTTATACTTTTCTTGTATTTGTAAATATTATTTGTACTACTCAAAAGTGTTGAATCTGGAGTAATCGAATGGTGGTGTAGGAATGTGTGTAGCCGTCACTAGCCTCGTTTTACTCGAGTCGGGAGGAAGGATCATCTTTCTCGGTGGCTAAGAACTTGCCCCAAGCTACTCTCGAAGCATTGGTGCATGGTTAGTCTAGCGTGAGCGTGATGTAGGCCGTCTTTTTGGCCCGATTGAGCTTTATATCGTTCCTAACATCTTATCCTCGCTATCCTCATTGTGCCTACCCTTCTTTTGATTCAGCTCCACCATTTTTTTCACCATAACCTCATAGGTTATCCTAGTCGCACACCCAAGTTGAGCTTTAGTGCTTTACATTTTCATTTTGGGGTGTTGATGCGGTGATATTACTTGTGAATATGTGGATGTGCTCCAAAGTTTTTATCCGTTGAGGTTGTTAAAATAAAAAGATGATGAAAAAAGAAAATATATGTATAAAAATTAATTATGAAAAAGAAAAGTGAAAAGAAATTGTGTAATTGAAAATCTTATTTGAGATTTTGTGGCTGATGGCGTGCCCCCTCCACCAGTTGAAGACGATGCTGACGATGCTGATGATGATCCGGTTGATAAGGCAATACAACTCAAGGACGTGAGGCGGCACGATGACGCTAACGGAAGGCTACGCTACAACCTCCGCCCGCGGCGTGCCACAGCCACTGTAACGAATTATCCTTATTTATTTCATTTTCTTGCACTCTATTTTATATTTGGAATATAAAATTATCCTATGTTTAAGTGATAATTTTATATTCATTGCATGTTTTATTATTTTTAATTTTGAACAATTTTAATGTTGGTGTGCATTTAACCATTCGGATGGATGAGATTACATCTCCATCATGAATGGTTAAGGCTTGTTTGTAACTCTTATATAAGGAGGCTTTCTTATGAGATAATTAGAAAAGATTGAAACCTAATCTCTCCTTGAGAAATTTCGGCCAAGAGGAGTCTTCTCCAAGCCGCCGCCCCCCCCCCCCCCCCACTTGCTAGTGGTGTGAAGCCGCCGCCCCTCTTGCTCCCTCCATCCGTTCGGTGCGACTCCGGTGCGGCTTCCTTCGGTGCGACTCCTTGGAAGAAGGTTGCAAACCCTTCGGTGTGACGCCGGTGGATCCGTGGAGAGAGTGATTCTCCCACAGTTATCTTGTGTGAAAGCTTTCCGATTGGGTAATCTCTTCCCTCTCCATTGTGTGATTCTCTTCTTTAGTTGTGGTGGTTTCGCACTCGTTTTCTATGAAAAGTTAATTCAATCGCTGCAAGTTTTGAATCGAAATCGCCGTTGCTAGGCTTTTTATTTCCGTATCGGGTGGATCCTATTTGCCTGAGCGGATCTTGGCCTATAGTCTTGGTCTTGTTCTCAAAAAGGAGTGACAACCTTTGTGTTTTCTTGGAGAATATTCCGACTCAAATTTCTGATCGTTGTTTTCGAGTCGACCATTCCTCCTTTGTTATTTGTGCTGCGTTCTTGCGACGAGAAACTATTGTGGGCGATAGGTGTTGTGTAGGTGCGGTAGATCTACGACGTGTAGTGCGTAGATAGAGTGTTATCTTCGTGGAGGTCTCCGATTCCGGACACCCCTACATCAATTTGGTATCAGAGGCGGTCGTTTAAACTTTCACGTTGCAAACATCCTCTCTGCGTTCCTTGTTGGTCGATCGGATCTTTAGAAAATCAAAAAAATTATCTTCTGTGGTCTGCCAATAGAGGCTAAAATCCTTATTTTTTAGCGAAATTTCAAAAAAAAAATTTAACGATCTAAGTGTTATTCACATTGGGAATCTATAAAAATATCTTATTTTCAACATAGCTACAGCCCTACGAAAAATCATCTTTTCAAAATTTTTCTAAACCTGAATGCGCACTAGGCTCGGATCGGAATATTCGACTCTGTCTACGTCTAGGATGGCTGCGAATGAGCGTGTGGATCCCAACACCGAGGCCATAGCAGGTCTGCGTAACGAAATAACGGAGCTTAGGGACATGTTAACACAGATCCTACAAAATCAAGCTAGGCCACCCCCGCCACCCGTTAATGTTGACCGGCCCAACCGGCACCAACATAATTCTGATTTGGATTCTGATGGGGACTCTCCATGGGTGCCCCCTAGAGGACACCGCCCCGAGCGAGACTTTGATATTACTAGGACCATTAAGATAAATGCCCCCACTTATGATGGCATGGGAGATCCCCAAATCTTCCTTAACTGGACCGTGGATATGGAGTGTTACTTTGAGTGGCACAACCTGACGGATCCCCAAAAGGTCCAGGTTGCCCGGATGAAGTTAACAGGTCGTGCAAAGACGTTCTGGCTGAATGAGGAGCGAAGATTAGGAACCGGACACAGAGCCCCCCTTATAGGTTGGCCAGTAATGAAGAACCTGTTGACCGGTCCGTACGTTCCCGCGTACCATCGGACACAGATGTTCGATGAGCTTGCCACTCTGCGGCAGGGCTCAAACTCGGTAGCTAAATATATGGGTGAACTTAAGGACCGTATGGTGCGATGTGACCTTAGGGAGATCCCCGAAGTCACTTTATCTAGATTTCGAAAAGGCCTTCACCCTGATATCCAAAGGAAGCTCTTGTGATATGGGCATACGGACTTGAACACGACTTTCAATGTCGCCTTGGACATTGAAAAACACCTAGCCTCTAAGGCTTACTCCCGTTACGCTCATGCGAAGAACAAGTCCACCACTGGGGCATCTTCTTCCACATACCCTGATAAGGGAAAGTTCAAATCCACCGAGTCGAAGTCAATCGTGATCACCGCTAGGAACACCAAGAACCCTGCGAGTGAGTGTATCCCTATATGGAAGGTTAGCAAGGCTAACACCACTTGTTACTCTTGAGGCATTCAAGGCCACTATGCCTACGAATGCCCAACAAAGACAAAAACCCTAGCCTTATTAGAGCCAACTACCGACCATGACGATTATGTATACGAGGCCGCAGAGGAGAGTGACCCCGAAGGAGTCCCTAGTGACTTAGAGGACGATCACCCCCTTATGGTGATGCATTGTATCTTGACCACTCCTCGTCCATTAGATGATTGGAAGAGGACGAGCATATTTTCTCTGATTTTTAAGAGTGGTGAGAAGCTTTGCAAGCTGATTGTTGATAGTGGTAGTTGCGTGAATGTCGTATCTGAGAATGTCGTTGCACGTATGTCCTTGATCACGGAACCACACCCGACCCCATATCAGGTCGCTTGGATCAACAAGATCTCTGTACCCGTTACCAAGCGATATCTGGTCCCACTTTCAATCAAATCCTACATTGATGAGGTGTGGTGTGATGTCCTTCCGATGGACGCTTGTCATGTGTTGTTAGGCTGCCCTTGGCTATACGACCGTGATGTTACACATTTTGGTAGAGCCAACACTTATGAATTCAAATTCAATGGCAAACCCATCACTTTGAGGCCGACCATCCCAAAGGAGCCCGTAGTCTTGGCTAAGGACACCACTATTCCGGTAGAACGGAAGACGTTGAATCTAGTTGGTAGGAAAGAGTTTGAGAGAGATCTGTTCTTTGATGGAATTATGTATGCGCTAGTCCTCTTAAGTGTGAAGCCCGATTCTAGCATTTTGGATGAGTTACTTAGTGAGTTACGGGTACTGTTGGAGGAGTATAGGGACGTGTACCCGGATGAGTTGCCGCCCACGTTACCCCCGCTTAGGAATATCCAGCATGCGATCGATCTCATCCCGGGGTCTTCCTTGCCAAATCAGCCCTATTATCGACTCCACCCCGCAGATCACCTGGAGTTGCAGTCCCAAATAGAGGGCTTGCTTGAGAAAGGTTTTATTAGGACTAGTATGAGTCCATGTGCTGTACCAGCCCTACTTGCCCCAAGAGGGACGGTACATGGAGGATGTGCGCTGATAGCCGGGCTATCAACAAAATCACCATCAAGTATCGGTTCCCCATTCCCCGCCTAGATGATTTGTTGGATGTCTTGTCTGGAGCCACCGTATTCTCCAAATTAGATCTTCGGAGTGGCTATCACTAGATTAGGATACGGGAGGGCGACGAGTGGAAGACGACGTTTAAGTCAAAGGATGGCCTGTACGAATGGCTTGTGATGCCCTTTGGGTTGTCCAATGCCCCTAGTACCTTCTCCCGGATGATGACACATATCTTTCAGCCATTCATGGGGAAGTTCGTTGTCGTCTACTTTGACGATATTCTGATATATAGCACCTCTACTACCGAGCACATCTCCCACATGAGAGTGATCCTTTCCACCCTGCGGAAGGAGACTTTATTTCTCAATCTTAAGAAATGCACGTTCTATGTCTCGGAGGTAGAGTTCTTAGGCTATATAGTCGGCTCTAAGGGTATTCGAGTTGATCCGGGAAAGTTTCAGGTCATTAAGGACTGGCCCGTGCCAACCACCCTACGTGAGGTACGTAGTTTCCATGGGTTAGCCACGTTTTATCGTTGTTTCATACGAGACTTCAGTAGTATTATGGCGCCTATCACAGACTGTATGAAGAAGGGAGAGTTTACGTGGACGAAGTCCGCCACCTATGCTTTTGAACGAATAAAGGAGCTTATGACTGAAGCATCTGTCTTACGTCTACCTGACTTAGCTAAAGTCTTTGAGCTCACGTGTGATGCGTCTGGGGTAGGGATTGGAGGTGTCTTGAGCCAGGAGGGCCATCCCGTTAGTTATTTTAGCGAGAAGTTGTCCGGCCCTAAGCTGAACTATTCAAATTACGATAGGGAATTTTATGTTGTAGTCCGATGTCTACACCATTGGAGGCACTATCTCCTCTCCAAGGAGTTTGTGATCCTCTCTGATCATGAGGCTTTACGTTTCATCAACGGCCAGCATAAGATCAGCCCACAACACGCTAAGTGGGTAGCTTTCTTACAAGGTTACACGTTTAATCTCAAGCACCTTAAGGGAGCTGATTACCGAGTCGCGGACGCCCTTAGTCGTCTTACTCTTTTACTCACCTCTATGGAAGTACATGTTGTAGGTTTGGGCGGGTTAAGGGTGAGTACGCCACATATCCTGACTTCTAGGACTTCTATTTATCTGCCCAGGATAGCTCCCCCACGACGATATCTGCATACGTCATCAAGGACGGTTACCTGTTTAGGAACGGGAGGCTATGTATTCCGCAGTCATCGTTACGACTACATATCATATGGGAGTTGCATAGCGGAGGGTTGAGTGGCCACTTCGGTAGAGATAAGACCATTGCGTTAGTCGAGGACAAATTCTATTGGCCAAAACTTAAGGTTATGGTGGGACAGGTAGTGAGTAGCTGCCCCACATGTCAGGTGTCTAAGGGTAGTAAGACCAACGTAGGATTATATACACCCTTGCCTATTCCCTCCATGCCTTGGGTAGACGTTAGTATGGATTTTGTATTAGGCCTCCCCATTATCCTACACCGTCACGACTCAATTTTTGTAGTTGTGGATAGGTTTTCAAAGATGACTTATTTCATCCTGTGCAGTAGGACAAACGATGCGTCTCACGTTGCTAAACTTTATTTTAAAGAAGTCGTTAGTCACCGTGGAGTGCCAAAGACCATAGTATCGGATAGGGACGTAAAATTCACTAGTTCTTTTTGGAAGACTCTTTGGATATTAATGGGAACAAAATTATTGTTTTCCTCCGCCTATCATCCCCAAACTGATGGGCAGACGGAAGTGGTTAATCGGAGCTTAGGAAATTTGCTACGATACCTTGTGAGTGATCATAAGAGCACTTGGGATCTTCTCCTTCCCCATGCCCAATTAGCCTACAATAATTCCAAGAATAGGTCTACGGGTCTGTCTCCAAATGAGATTGTCCATGGGTATAAGGCTCCTGTGCCGCTTGACTTGGTGTCGTTGCCCCCAACGTACAAGGCAAGTCAGTTTGCACAATCCTTCGCCCAGCACATCCATGATTTACACGCACGTATACGGGCCACCTTGACTACACAATACGACTCTTATCAAGCGCACGCTAATTTACATAGGAGAGTATCAGACTTCAAAATTGGCGATCTAGTTTTAGTCCGTTTGGTTCCCGAACGCTTGCCAACTAGCACCGTTAAAAAGTTAGCACCAAAGCACGCCGGCCCTTTTCAGATTATTAAGAAGTTAGGTGACAAAGCTTTCATTTTGGACTTGCCTGCTGATTGGGGTATCTCCCCCATTTTTAATGTTTCGAATTTAACGATGTTTGTGTCACCACCACAAGAGTTGATTTATTTGTCGTCTTCTTCTCCCACTCTAAATTCTCATGGGTTGGGGAGTGGTAGTACGGATGATCTCTCTCTTTCGGTCCCTACAGGTATATCATCAGATGGTAAGTTGCCTTCCTTCCTGCCTACTGCTAATATGTTCCCCAGGTTTCCACGGATGTTTTCCACTCCAGAGATGATACTTGATGCTGAGCCTGTTACCACTGCTGATGGCGACACCCACCGCTTTCTTATCCGTTGGCGTGATCGGCCCCCTTCGGATGACTCTTGGGTACTCGAGACGGAGCTGCAGAGTTTGGATGCCGCTCTCCTTCACCGCTATCGCTTGGACCACGCAATGGAGATGCGTGCATTTGAGCGGGGGAGGATTGATGGCGTGCCCCCTCCTCCACCAGTTGAAGACGATTCTGACGATGCTGATGATGATCCGGTTGATAAGGCAATACAACTCAAGGACGTGAGGCGGCACGATGACGCTAACAGAAGGCTACACTACAACCTCCGCCTGCGGCGTGCCACAACCACTGCAACGAATTAGCCTTATTTATTTCATTTTCTTGCACTATATTTTATATTTGGAATATAAAATTATCCTATGTTTAAGTGATAATTTTATATTCATTGCATGTTTTATTATTTTAAATTTTGAACAATTTTAATGTTGGTGTGCATTTAGCCATTCAGATGGATGAGATTACATCTCCATCATGAATGGTTAAGGCTTGTTTGTAACTCCTATATAAGGAGGCTTTCTTATGAGATAATTAGAAAAGATTGAAACCTAATCTCTCCTTGAGAAATTTCGGCCAAGAGGAGTCTTCTCCAAGCCGCCGCCCCCCCCCCCTTGCTAGTGGTGTGAAGTCGCCGCCCCTCTTGCTCCCTCCATCCGTTCGGTGCGACTCCGGTGCGGCTTCCTTCGGTGCGACTCCTTGGAAGAAGGTTGCAAACCTTCGGTGTGACGCCGGTGGATCCGTGGAGAGAGTGATTCTCCCACAGTTATCTTGTGTGAAAGCTTTCCGGTTGGGTAATCTCTTCCCTCTCCCTTGTGTGATTCTCTTCTTTAGTTGTGGTGGTTTCGCACTCGTTTTCTATGAAAAGTTAATTCAATCGCTGCAAGTTTTGAATCGAAATTGTCGTTGCTAGGCTTTTTATTTCCGGATCGGGTGGATCCTATTTGCCTGAGCGGATCTTGGCCTATAGCCTTGGTCTTGTTCTCAAAAAGGAGTGACAACCTTTGTGTTTTCTTGGGGAATATTCCGACTCAAATTTCTGATCGTTGTTTTCGAGTCGACCATTCCTCCTTTGTTATTTGTGCTGCGTTCTTGCGACAAGAAACTATTGTGGGCGATAGGTGCTGTGTAGGTGCGGTAGATCTACGACGTGTACTGCGTAGATAGAGCATTATCTTCGTGGAGGTCTCAGATTCCGGACACCCCTACATCAGTGGCGGTAGGCGGTGCACACACCCGTGTTATCAAGTTCAAGTCTGGTGGTGTGGTGCACCTACATGTATTGTTGGTGAGAGGATATATTTTTGTTGAGCTCATTTGGGTTTGGTGCGTAGCCTTCTTTTTTTATCTTTGTTTAACTCACCGAAACCCAAGCCTCATTTCTACCCTAAAGTCCTACGGATTCACGCTTGAGTCAAACTAGCGTCGTGGAGAGAGTGTGAATGGGCAAGCGTATAATTCCCAACATTGATGGATTTATTTGGAGGTGATCCCGAGCATCGATCTTTGGCAATGCTCAACTGCGTGGCCTGCCTACTTTCTTCCTACGTATGACCGAACGATTCTCCAGGATTCTATTTTTGAGTAGTTACAATATTTATTTACATATGTCGAAATTTATAAACTTCGTAGCATAATTACAAATTGTATCTATTATATTTTCTATGCTCATGCTGTTTTCGATTTCTCGCTTTACTTTATTTGGAAATTTCTAAGCCAGCTAGCTATTTTCTAGTTCACGGAGAAATGATTTGCTCGGGACGAGCAAATGTTTAAGTCTGGTGGTGTGATGAGTCTAATATTTATAGGGGTTTTCGGACTCATCTAGGCTGGTTATCTCACTCGTGCACCGCATTTCAACTGGTATTCGGTTATATTTGCATCGGCTGATCTATGACCATTTTGTGCACTATTCTGGCCCAAGGGTATGCAATTGCGCATTTTGTTGTTGGGGGTATGCACATGGTGCTCCCCATGGCTGTTTCTGTTTGCTTTTGTTTGTATTTTGGTGCTTGGAGCTTGTGATCCAGCTTAGTTTCATTGTTGTGCAGGTAGTGCATTTTTCCCAAGGCAGGAATTCTGATTTGTGGAGAACGAATGGTCATGTGTTTTACTCGCACATGGTTTGTGCCCGATCGTGCGTTTTGTTGAGCTGGAGAAACGTCGAGTGGAGCTAGACGAATTTCATCGGGCTGAGCGCGACGATCCTTACGCACGGTTTTCCTGTAGCTTTCTTCTTTATTCCAATCTGTGGTTAATCATGCGCTTTGTTCACGCATGGGCAGAAGCGCCCGTGCGCGTGTAAAACGCACGGTTCCCCTGTGGTATCCTGATTTCTTACGCTCTATATTTACCCATGCGATTTCCTTCACGCACGGGCGGAAGCACCCGTGCGCGAGTAAAATGCACGGGTCAATGCTTCTTCTCTCTCAAGCTTGTCCAGGAAGTTAATAACGCACGGTTAACGCACAGTCGTGTGCCAAATCGTGCGTACCTAATTTTCTAACCTGCTTCTATTTAAACGCAGATTTCTCACCATTTTGGAGGACCGGATTTCAGCCATTCCAGCTGCCTTTTTAGGGTAAAGTTCCGCCATTTCCCTTCGTTCTCCACCGTGGAGAGGGTTCCCGACAAGTTTTCAACGTCAAATTTAAGCCGGAGCTTCCTCTCGGCCTCCTCCTTCATCCTTGAGCTTCAAGAAGAGTTTGATCTTGCTTTCTCCATCAAGCTAGGAGAAGTTTGTGCCATTCTCCACCGAATCGTGACACGAAGAAGACGGGTCCATTGGGAGTTAGTGACAACCTCCTTCTACCCCAGACGTAGTTGAGGACCGAGCAAGGATGCGGATTGACAACCCGACAAATCCTTCCGTGAATCCTCAGCATAGCGGCCCGTGTAGTCTACCATCCCACCTTGCGAAGCATCGTGTAGCGGCGTTGCATAGGAGTATTTTGTTAGTGTTTTACTTTCTTTTTCCGCAACAATCAAAATCCCCTTCGTAAACACCGACCTAAGGACTTCAATCTCATGTCCACCTCAAAATTAACTTCACCTTACTGTGTTCCTTGAGAAGTCGATACTTGGGGACATTCTCCCATTTTATATTACTTGTGCGGCCATTACACTTGCCATTCAAACGCATCAAGTATTTTGCAACCCTAGCCGTGCCAAACAGAGCCCAAAGTCACTACCAATAACAAGTATAACAATTGATTAAAGTCACAACAATACACAAATATTATGAAATATATGAGTCAATAATAAAGCTCTTGTAGTCTTTTATTGAAAACAAATTATGTATACAAATCACATGTAGCAACAAAAATGTGTCTGAATCTAAAAAAGGGTTCTCTCAAAATCATGAAGCAGATAAGCACATGAGAATAACTTAAACTAACTCTCTACAACAACCTGATCTTAAACACCTACACTCTCAAACAACGAATCTTCAGCCAAGCATGATAATGACTGATGGGTATAATGGCGGCATGGTTTTCCTCAACAGATGCTTTCTGCAACGCTTAAAAATGTTGTCATATAGAAGATCAAACGGAACTCCCTCGCTCTTGCGATTCACTATTAAAAACATGTGATCGACTTCGATGACCTTGTAATACCTGTGAAAACTGTTTAAACAAATAAAAGGCTCTTGTAGTCGTTTAACTGCTCGAGACTTACTCATCTGGCGTTGGTAAGATAACTATTGCTATCTGCAGAATAATTGTGTTAGCAAGCAATGTATTATAAATGACAAAGAACTTATCTGATTTCACACCCACTCCTTTTGAGTGTGAAAATATAACCCTTATCTTCTTTGAAATTTTAAGATGTTAGTCAAATAAAAAATTCATAATGATTTCAATACATCCATCCAAGTGAAGGACTTTAGCTAGCTTATCACATTTCAAACATGTATTTTCAAATTCAACAAAATAACTAAGACATAAGATGAAAATTCAGTATTAAAAATTGCAAGCATAATATACTAATGTCTTATTGCAGAACCACATTGCGATATTTCACGAATGACTTCAATTTACAAATTCGTGCACTCTTGTAAACATTTGTTTGATCAAGAATGTACTTGCGAGGAATCTTAGCTGCTCTCACCAACAACGTATTAAATATCCACATATATCAAAGAGCTCAAATTTATTTGATAACAAGAGAAAGACAAACATTCGAACATGGCTGCAGTTCCCCGGGTTTGAAGAGCAAAAGCCCCATATGCCATTGCTCCTTGTTCCTCTCCATGCAAACAACGAATATCACAGCTTGAACCGAACCCACCGGGCACATGAGTGTTGTGCTCGAGTAATGACATGGATAAACCGAACCCACCAATGCTCCTTGAATTTTACAGCTTACAACCAAAATTGAATTACTTGTGGTTTAGGAATGAGCCAATTCCACGATGCAAGTTCTTATATTTTTATCAATGGTACATTGTATGGTAATCCAAGACTCACGACAATATTGAAGCAGAAACATAGAAAATGACATTATTTTGATTCAATAAGCATGACTTCAGTGAGCTACTGTTGGGAGGAGTTTCTGTCAATGATAATATTTTAATTTGACTGAATCTCCTAATTGGTGGATTCAACTTCGGCAAAACAGAGTAGCATGAGCAAGTTAACATAGGAGAGCTAAATACTTACAATCTCATTATTGTGCAACTTAAGAGCATTGTAAACATTTCTACATAAGATAAATGGGAAAGTAAATTACCACTGATCCCGTAAGAGAATAAGAGACGAAGCAGCCAAGCACGTGCAGCGAGGGGACTAGGAAGGCTAGCAAGAAGCGCGAGCAAGCAGAGCCAACTCAAGAGTCATGTTTCAATCTTAAGAATTCCATAAGATGACCTATGGGGAATCTTTAACATGAATGGGTGCGCATTGGTCAATTTAATTTAACGATAGCCCCCTGACAGAAGATGACAACACGTTGAATTCCATAGAGCAAGGACCTGAAGGTTAATAAAAGCATTTGAAGGAAAATCTAATTTGATGAACCAATCGCTATTTATAATTTATAAGGAATATCAATAAAAAAGCAAACTTTGAACTATATGTTATGGTAAGAAAATAAAACCAAAACAAAGAGTTTCAAACTTTGAACGAAAAAAAATCTTGGGAAGGAAGAGCATGAACGAAAATGAATGGAAATTTACCAAACATCTCTCCAAGTTTAAGCATGGGCTTGTTTGTAACATATGATGGATGAAATTGTGAGAGGTCGACAAATGAGAGGCAACAAAAGGAGGATATAGGGCATTTGAAACTGACATTTGTAAGAAATCGGCGTTGAAGTAATAAAATTTGAAAGATCATCAAAGTAGCAAGACCAGGACCTTTGATACCAAATAGATGTAAAGAGACACTCTTGATACCAAATTGGTAACCTCAGGTAAAAAAAATGAGCAAGTAAGCCCTTAAATTTCTTGTTATCCACATTAAAGATTTCCATATTTTATTAAATTCTAAAAGTGTATGCATAGATGCCTGTAGCAGATAGTTCATGAAATGGAATAAAGAATTGTACCAATTTCATACAATTTCTGTCAAATGAAACTACTTTATCTCGCTACATGTATAGCTTACAGAGGAGGAAAAGAAAAATTGTGAGAAACATGAGAATATCATCTAAGTATTAGAATTATCCAGTAATAGAGAAACTACAGTACTAAACATCTTGCACTTGATATCTCAATACATTTTCTGTCTAATGATAATATAGGTTATAGTTCTAAGTTGTTGACAATGCATTTTTTGTATTATAAATATAATTTCACAAACACCTTGCACTCGATAGCTCAATGTTTTGAAATCCCCATCCAACTCACTAATTGCATAAGGAAGTCAGTTTAGGCCACAATTAGCTTCAGAACTCCTCACCTAGCTCACACATCAAGAAATCCACATCTAGCTCGCGGTTAATGTAGATAACAGAGCTACTTGCAATTCATATTCTAAAACTTAAAATCCAGCTTCAGATCAATGGAGTAGTTTAGAAAAAGGAAATTTATGTAAATTCGGATTCAGATCAGCGAAGTAGTTTACAGAATGAAAAAATATACAAATATCAAGAAATTTATACATGGAATCACCCAAGGCTTCAAAGCTACAAAGGAACCACCAACAGGTACGAAGAGATTCCTGTTTGAAAGAGCTAGATATAGCTTTAGAGCATTTTTCGTGGGCTATGAGTTGGGATGTGCTTTAAAAGTCGTAAAATTGTATATATTAGAGCTTGTATAAATGGAGAAATCGAGGTCTCCAACCAAAGATGTTGGTAATTGCGTATGATTGGATCTTGAGTTGACAAATAACATTGTTCTGTTTCGGTCTCCTGGATCATCAATTTTTCAGAAATAACGAACATACCATTAAGGAAATATATGTATGTGTGTATATAGAGAAAGAAATTATTAATATGAGAATGAAATCAATGAATTAAATTGAGGTTCCGTTTGTTTGAAAGTTTCTCTTGGTTACATTTTCAGAAGCACAAACGCTATTTTTGCTTGTTTGAATAGTCTCAATTTAGAGAGATCAATGCCCCAAAATGACATTTTGTGTCTGAATCCAACCGTAGGGAGAGCTCCATTCAAAACATTGTTTTATCCATGGAAAAAACGGTAAAGTGCTGCCAGAGAAGCCTCTCATGAATATAAAGCAGATTCTTAATTGAGCTCCATCCCTAAGGTTGAAATCAAGTATAAATTGATATTTGGGGGATTGGTGAGTCCAAAATTTGTACTTGTGTTCTTTGGAAAACACGAGTTCGAGAAAGCACTCAAACAAACAAATCCTAAATTAATAATTATTAAAAAAAAACTAAGAACGTTTCAGAGGAAAAGTGGAAAACAGAGGCTCAGGTCATCTCCAAACTAGTCCAAGAAGAGGTGAAATGGAGAGAGCGAATAAACACTCATCTTCCAACCACCTTCTAGTGCTAATGATAGTTGCAGGGGTTGCCTGAGAAGCCTTCTCCACATGCCATCCTCAATGTCCTCAACATTCAAGGAAAAAAGACATCATTAGTCCATATCAGCTCCATGATTCCTCATCGCTTCTAATTGATGCAAATAAAATCTCATTAAGCATGTCAATAATTGCAAAGTGAAACTCTAACAAAACAAACCCACAGTTGAACAGATCTTTAGATCTCTCTCCCCCAAAATATTTTAGCATTTTATCTTGCTTGCACACCCACCATCGATGCACGGGTTGCCTGAGGAGACTCTCCAGGCCATCCTCCATGCATTGTCTCTTTCAAGGAAGAAATCCATTCAAGATAAGCAGTCTGAAAGCAAAGAACAAGAGCAAGGAAGATGAATAAGAACACATCAGGATGCCTAACACAATAATGCCATACATAACTTCTATGACTGTGGCATTTTTATCCAAAATCACTGTAGCCAAATCGCAGCGTTAAATGAAGCCTAAGTAGAGAACTTGGGGCTCAGATCATTTCCAAGCTAGTCAAAGAGAAGGAGAACGGGGCAGAGAAGACTCTCCAGTCCATCGTCCGTGCAGTAAAAAATTCTCACATGCCATCCAACCTCCCTCCAACGTTATGATGGGTAGCACGGGTTGCCTGAGAAGGCTTGCCACAAACCATCCTTCTCTCCCGTCAATGATTCGTCATCGCCCCCAAAAGTTCGATCCCCTGTATCAGTGTTTCCTCAGATCCCCCCAAAAAATATGCATATATCTGATGTCTAATTCTACTGCTCCAACCATCCGTCAGAAGTCCCCTTCCGTCTCAGCGGCCCCGATGTCGACAAGCATCGGATTTCGCACAGTACTAGTTTTCCGTGCGAGCACTTCGGCGATTCGTCGGCAGTTCACTTCGCCACCGTCGGCAGTGAGATGTGCGTGGAAGTGAAATCCCAACCCCTAGGCGGCAATGAAGTTGCAGAGGAAGATCATAGGACATTGCGCAGTGCTGCAACTCAACCTTGACGTCGACAAACGTAGGAGACGCGCTCCCCGCTGATTGTTGTTGTTGGTACAGATGGAAAGTGTCAGGATGGCGGCACTAGTTAGCCTGGGAACGCTTGATAGCCACCATCAGCGAGTTGGAGATCGGCGGCTCATCGCCTTCGACGGCGGCTGCCACACCGGACGAAAAAGGAGGACGGTCTAGGACGCTGAAGCAATGATGGAGGGCTACTACGATGGAGAAACCCAGAGGCGGAGAGCGGAGGCTACGAGAGAGAAAGGGAGGCGGAGAGCGGAGAGACTACAGGAGAGAAAGGGAGGCGGAGAGGTGGAGAGAAAGTGAGGAGAGCGGAGATATTTTTTTGATGTTTTAAGAAACTGCAGGGGGTAAAATGGGGAACACACAAAATAAGTCCAATTCAGTCATACTGGAGTGAAGCCGGACCGGGGGGGGGGGGGGGTAGTTGGCATTTTTTAAAATTGTTTTTGAATTTGCTGGTTGCAAATAGTATTACCGGCCAGTAAATATAAGCACAAAAAAATTCGATACTAATAATATCATCGGCCAGTATATATAATGTCTTTAGCAATTCTAAAATATTTTCGTCCACCTTGTGATAATAATACAAACAAATAATGTAGTTTTTGAGCTACCTTACAAACTTAGCAGCCCCCTTCGCCCCCTTCGCAACTGTGCTCATTCGCTCATCATTCATCAATGACAAAGCGTTGTGCTGATACAGTTTGTTTCCACGTTAAACTTCCATTGCGGTCCGGCCGGAACAGAAAATTTTTTTCCGCCTGTTTGATCCAGCGTTGCGTCAGTACCGGAAGTGCAAATCTCCATTGTCATCGCAGCTCTCCGACCGGAGCTCCGAGCAGCTTTTCAACGCCACGTTCACATCGCAACCAAGAAACCATGTGGCTTTCCTCCACCTTCCTCACGGCCATGGACGCCGGAGCTCTTTCTCCATTACCCCCGCCAGACAGAAGCAGCACCCCCCTCCCGCCGGAGAGAAGCCACACCTCCCTCCCGCGCGAGAAGCCCCACCCACCCCCCCCCCCCCCCCCCCCCCCCCCCCCGACGCCGACGCTGGTGGGATGCTTCCGCCTCGATCTGGATGTTCCAGTTTATATTTTATCATATTATTTTTTTATATTATATTATTATTATTATTATATTATGATAGGATCCAGATCAAATTGATATGAATCATTTAATAGTTTAATCAAATTGATATTATTATTATTATTATTATTATTATTATTATGATTATTAGTATAATTAAATTAAATTTATAATAAATATTAGTTATCATTGATTTTAGTCAGTATAATTAAATGTAACCGAAACATCACCGTCGTTTTACCAAACTGTTCGTCCATTCTGAACAGCTCTGTCATCACTATTTTATCAAACTGTTTTTCCATTCTTTACATCTCCATTCCCACAACTCTCTTCTCACAGCTATGAGACTGTTTATTTCCACGTTTCTGCTCCGTTCCAGTCGGACAACAATAGATTTTTTTTTTACTGTTTGTATCCGCGTTCCATCGCCAACGGAGCCCAAAATATCCGTTGCCAACGTTGCTTTGCGACAGCTCCTCTCAACTCCTTTTCAACGGAGCTTTCCAACGCCAAATTCATTTTCTCCTCCCCCAGCCAAGAGCCGCGCGCAAATCTGCAACCGGGAGGGTGGGCGAAG
Organism: Platanthera guangdongensis; assembly: GCA_039583875.1. Taxonomy (NCBI): domain Eukaryota; kingdom Viridiplantae; phylum Streptophyta; class Magnoliopsida; order Asparagales; family Orchidaceae; genus Platanthera; species Platanthera guangdongensis. The sequence goes on from CM077152.1 coordinate 144,025,476, forward strand.
CCATGCTCTGGCCAGGGTCGGCGCAGCCGTTTTACCGCCAGGGTAGGAGGAGCCGTGCAGTGCTACGATGAGGGAAGGCGGAGCCGTACTCCGGCGAGGGTCGGCGGAGCCGTGCTCCGGCGAGGGAGGGCGGAGAAAGGCATCCATGCGACGCTGTTTCTTTCCGTTTCCAAAGAAGATGAATAGTAATAACTAATAAAATAACATATTACTATTATTATATAATATTATCTTATATTATTAAGATTATTATATTATTATTATTATTATTATTATATTATGATTATTATTATATAATATTATCGTATATTATTATATTATATTATTATATCATGATTATAATATTTTATTATTATTATTAATAAATTTAATTTATAATAAATATTAATTATAATTTATAGTTTATTTTAATTAATGTAATTGTAAATTTTTTTATAATTAAATGTAATAAAAACGTCGCTGCTGTTTTACCAAACTGTTTCTCCATTTTGAATAACTCTGCAACCGCTGTTTTACCAAACTGTTTCTCAATTCTAAACAGCTTAATTCTCACAGAATCAAACTAACCTTCTTATATTACCGCAGCCGAAACAAAACAAAATAGCTGAAAGAAAGTAACCCAAAAACCGCGTCGCAAATTTCGTTGGAAGTCCGACGCAACGCGGATTGGATCTCTGTTTCTTTTAGGTGTTTGCGGCGGATGTCCGGCACGGCGAAGGACGGCGGCGCCACTCGCCAGGCTGCCGACATGAAACTTGTTGTTGGCCTCCCGAACGCGGTGGGTGCTGCAGTCGCAAGGGCTTCCACAGGTGACGGGTCCATTGTGGAGTACGGTAAAGGCGCTGGGTGCGGAGTTGGGCTTAGAGAGGATGATGAGGATCTTGAAGTAAAGCTTCGAAGAATCATCGATAACATTCCGGTTCGTGTCAGCAACACTTCGGGAAGCTCCGCTGGTTCGGGCTCTGGCGATTTCCATCAGGTTTCCACCACTCCTTTTTTCCCCGCATAGAAAAGATTAGGCTGCATTTGTTTAGAGTGTTTTCATTGGACGGTTTGCAGAACCAAAACTTATGTTGGTTTGCATAATGATTTTTAGATCTGTTTTAAGCGAAAACGAAAACTTATATTCTGATTTTGTCGCTATTCTGCGCCATTTGAGCCGATGGAATCCTCCCATATCTGTAGCTCTTCACGCCTATCATTTAGTATTCCCGATTCCTCTATTTCTTCCAAGCGTATCTGACAGCTCCCACGTTTGATTTCGCTGAAGACATTCTTCCGAAATTCTACATGTTTGAGCCTCGAGTTTCGTTCGAGCATTGAAGTTAAGGCGTGAAGAAGTAGAATACCCGCTCCGGCGAGGGGTGCAGATCCGTCGACGCTATGAGGCTGTGGCACCAAGGTCCCGCTTCGTCCCATAATATTTTAATTTTGGCACTTTGCACCCTTGAATTTTATTATGCTTGACACATTGCATCCTACCTTTGTTTAAAGTTCTAAATATGAATAGAAATTTAATGGACAAGGGCATTTTAGTCTTTCTAATATTATCTCCTAAAATTTAGGTCAGTTTTCACTTTCCACGCTCAAGAGTGGAAAGAAAGCATCTCATTTACAATTAAAATACATTATTCTCAATCATTTGATGGTTTTAATAGGATGTTTTATGTGCCCGATAAGATCAACTATTTTTATTTATGCTATTTGTGTGAGTTGATTTTGAAAAATTTGGACAACATGGCTACACAACTCACTCAAGAGCGTCGGTTGAGATTTTATTGCAATTTAATTAGACCAAATAAGTGTGACAATGTTATGCTTAATCTTAATGATAATGATGCTAGGAATATGATTAATTTTGTCAACAATGAAGGAGTTGTAGGCATTTTCATTGACATCATTGAACCTTCACTTGAGAATGATCTAAATGATATAGAGGAACATGGCCATGAACATGACATTATTGAAGAACAAGATGCTAGCAAAATTGAATTGGATGCTAATAGTGATTCAATTAGCATTGAAATTGATGGTGATGATTCAACATTCATCGATGGCTTTGAAGATAGTGAATACGACAACGACGATACCCAATTTGTTGAAAATATTGAAGATTGAAAATTTTGAAGATGAAATTTGAAGATTTTGTGGATCATTGGTACAAGAAAACAACATCACTCAAGGCATATGAACACTTGCTAAATCCGATGAGGACGAAAGGAGTGACCTAATCCTAATATACTTTCTTTGGTTCCATGATCCACGAAACCAAAGAAGATTGGGAGACCATTGGGACATACTAGAAGAAAGGAAGCAGACAAGATGGAGAAGAAGAAATATGGATTAAAAAAGGTATGGATGGAAATATATGTGCTCCAACTATGGAGTGATGGGGTATAATAAAAAGGATGTCATCTGCCACTCAATAAAAACCAGAGGTTATCGACATCATCTACTTAGACATCAAAACTATCGGTAAGTATTAAAAATTTGTATGTCACAATTTTTTTGCTGGTAGATCTATTTTTAATGTTATACCACTCTCATTTGACATATAAAGAAGAAGGTTTCACAAGACTCTTTACGAATGGATCCACAAAGCTTTGTGACACAACAAAGTAAAGGATGCTCAACAGAAGCGCAATTAGATGATTGGAGGATGTCATTTAATTGATGATGTAAAAATGTTGATTTTGCATGTTTTTTTGTATTTTGGTGAATTATGAATGTTGTGATGAAAATATGGATATAAACGTTGATTTTGCTTCTCATTTAACATCTTTGTGTATCAACAATTAATGACAATGAATCAACAATTAATATTTTTTTCCTAACTTACTATTCAATTAATGGTTAATTGTGCACGATTCGTGTGTTTAGAGGCCATCATTTTGATTATTGGTGGCTGGAATCAGCATTGAGAAGGTCAAAATGAATTATTCTTTTTATTCAACAAGGAGCAGGAGAAGGTAGAAATGCCCATAATCAACTTACAATTCATGCCAAAATGGATAAATATAACTCAAATTATTATAGTTGGTGGAATGCCAAAGTGGTTTACTAGAACCTGCGCCAAAATACCCATAATCAGCTTCTGTTGGCACTTGATATTTAAAAAAAATTGAAGTATTAAAAGAAAGCTAATATGGCCAAATTTTGGGCTTTATATTCAGGCCGTTTGCTATGAGGGCATTTCAAATTAATCATTCAAGCACCTGTAAAGATTGGTTGTTCTTTTATACATAGAGGAGGGCAATATTTGTTTTATTTGACTGAAATATCCTCATCCATTAAATTTTTATTCATTTTTAGAACTTAAAACGTAAATACGGTGCAATGTGTCATGCATAATAGATTTCAAGGATGCAAACTTCCAACTTGAAAACATTGGGGCGCAAATTGCAAAAAAAAGGTATTTCATAGGTGCATTGTGCCAAGAATCCATTTTTTCGCTTGATGAGGCCATCCTAAATTATATAGGGAAAATGAGGTGCCGATAGCCCATCACCCATGATCCCCACTAACTTGGTGGGATCATGGGGCGAACTACCGCGCACGCGATCAGCGCGCCCGATCCCCGGTTCGACTTGCACACAAACCGCCCACGGACGACCAACATGGCCGGTCGCCGCCATCTTCGGCAGCTGACTGCCGCGAGCCGGGGAGACCCCGGCCGGCGAATGCTGCCGCCTCCCGTGGTGGCGAGACCGCCCCCCCCTAGAGTGCTCGGAGCCGCACCCTGCCCCACCCTCCCCCCCCGCAACCGCTTACCGCGACAGTGGGGCCATAACCGAAAGGGGAGGCCACACCACGTGACCGCAAGGGGCGACCGCCCTCCCGCGGCCGCCTCCTGCGGAGCCACACCCGCAAGAGGCGATCGACCCCCCAGCGCCTCTTGCGGCTGCTTTCTCTCCCGCCGCGGCCGGCCATTCTGCCAGCCGCGACTCCTCCTTCACCGGCGGCCGTCTGCCGCCGAGTTGGCCGCCCCTTCATGACAGGCCTTCTCCACCGTCCGATCGTCCCGTCACGATCACCGCCATCCGTTACTTGGGTAACCACCAACTAACCACCATGGCTAGTGAGAAATACTATTTATTTAATTAACGACCTGCGTATAACAAATAATATGAAAATAATGTGTACTTAAAATTATGTAAAATGTGGTTTGCATCCAGTATTTTGGGTGGTTACGTGGTGCGGATAGCCGGGCAACCACCATAACCACATGTTGAAGCCTATAAAAAGGCCACAAGACCCCCCTCATTTCTAATTTTTCTTCCTCTCAGCTTTCTTCTTCCTCAGATCGGAGCTTTGCTGATATCCTCCTACGAGCCTCCTCCTGTCGAGCCACCCGAAAATTCGTCTAAAGTCCACAATACTTCGAGGAAAAAGACGATCGCCAGCCAGCCACTACAAGAAATCTTCTACGTGCGAAACATTCCACAAGTCTCCGCCAACGCATCTCCGCGTGCCTTACGACAGTTTGAAAGTGATAGAAAACTAGCTTCGTTTGAGGCAGCCTATCGCCCTCCGAATGCACCCGCGCTCTCTCTCACCTCCAAGTTGTAACGAGCGGCCTGTCGCCCTCAATTGTCTTGATAATTTGTAAACTGTCGCCAATAGTGAAATTTGACCGACACTGCTCTGGTCACGTGGTTTTTTACCCAATTCAGGGGTTTTTCCACGTTAAAATCGCTTTGTGTTTGACTCTATTTATTCTGTGACTGTGTGCCCGTTTGACCGCTCCACGGATTAAGGCAGCCTAGTTTAGTCAAGTCTACCAGGAGGGTTAAGTTGGCCGCAACAGTTTGGCGCCATCTGTGGGAAACGAGTTCCCAAAGCTTGAAAAAGGCCCTAAAGACAGTATGCTTTGTACAACGATACTCGTGACTGGCAGTGATGACAAGAAGAAGTACTCGCACAACCCATGGATCTGCCCGACAAGGACTTGATAATGCTGGGCCCTCTCATTCTATAATTAACACCCTCCGGCAAGAGGAGACTTTTGCCACACCTGACAATGTGCTCACCGGACAATGTGCTCACCGGACGAATCACCCGCATTAGAAGGGCAATAAGCTGAAGTGCTTACGCTCCACAGAAACCCGGGAACAACCCAAGCAGCCGCAGCGCCTCCAACACCTGTCAACTAAGCTCCTCCGCCTGCGGTCCCCACTCCAAAGAGCCGCCTGGAAGAGAACTCCGAAGAATACTCGGAAGCAGCAAGCACTTCACACCCTGCTCTTTTGGTTAGGGCTGTCGTAGCCGAACTGCAGCAGCAATGCCAGCAAGCGGCCGCCCCTGGAAATCCCAGCGTAAGACCCATCAGGGAAGAAATCAGAGAGTTCTTGACAGAAGAGTATGACCCGATCGGCTGAAGGACCACGTATCTACATCGCCCAGTCCGAGCTGGATCCCCGCAGACACCCGAAGTTTTGGAACATCCTTTCCCAGCCGTGTTCAAATTTCCAAACATCGAGTCCTATGACGGGACTGAAGACCAGTTGGAAGTTGTAACACATCAACCATTTCAGCATAGTACTACGAATTTACAATGCCCCTAACCAGCTCCTTTGTCAAGTTTTTTCGGTCACGCTAAAATGCCAGGCCAGAACATGGTTCTACTCCCTTAGGGAAGGAGCAATCCAAAGCTTTGCGGAATTAACTCAACAGTTTTTAGATCAGTTTGTGGCTAGTTGAAAGATTTTAAAAGACACTTCTCATCTATCCGACATCCGTCAAAATGAAGGGGAAACACTCAAAGAATTCTTTCGTCGGTTTACGTTTGAAGCAAGGCAGATATCAGGGGTAGACCCCGAGCTGCTGAGGGGCGTCTTCCTAGGGGAACTCCGCTCCAGTGGATTTTACTCAGCTTTAATGAGGGAGACGATCCCTAACTATCCTGATCTTGTAGAAAGAGTAGAGACCCAAATTACAGCAGATGTGGCCATAGAGGCACACCTCCGACAATTTGAAGCTGCAACAAAGAGGAAACAAGAAGAGCCATCACCGTGTCGACAGGAGGAGCACCGGAACAACACACATCCACAAGAGCGACGCGGAGACCGCCCCCCCCCCCCCCCCCCCCCAGAGCCTACCAAGAGTATATGCCGCTAAATACATCACGTGCAAATGTGTTTTATGCAATTCAAGAGAATCCAGCATTGCGAAAGCCCCGAGAGATACCAGAAGGAAAGGAAGATTGGACGAAGTACTGTAGATTCTACAAGGGAACAAGTCACACCACTGAGAAATGTGTTAAATTAATGGACGTGATCGAGCGTCTGATTCGCCAAGGAATCTTGGAAAGATTCCTTCAGGATCAGACTCGCAATCACCAGACACAACCCAGAAGAGAGCAACTGCACCCTCACCAGGAACCTTAGGGGGGTATACAAGTTGTCGGAATAGTAGAAATTATCTCTGGAAGCCACCCAGCTACTACCAATTTCATCACTCGGCCCCATAAAGAAAGTCAAAAAACTCAAGACAAAGAGACAATAAGTTTTGGAGAAGATCTGAAAGGATTGCTCACGCCACATCAAGAACCACTTGTCATTAGCACTGAGATCAGAGACCCCAGTTTTTGTGTCAAAAGAATTCTAGTTGACAATGGTAAGCTCAGTAAATGTCATATTCATGACTATACTTCGCAGTATGAAAATCCTGGAGGGTAAGCTCCAACCAACATCCGAGCCTATCTATAGGTTTGATGGAGGGCCCGTCCCAGTTAAAGGCACCATTGGGCTCCCAGTCATCCTGGGAGAATTCCCGAAGCAGGCCACTCACGACATTTAGTTTGTGAGAGTCGAGACAGAGTCACCTTATAATGCAATTTTCGGTCGACCTCTCCAAATGATTTTCAAGGCAATTCCGTCTATCCCTCCTTTGACAATGAAGTTCATCGCCCCCGTAGGGTTCAGAGTCGAGCGTGGAAATCCGGAGACCGTACGAGCATGCTACCTAGGACAGACTCAGCCTGGACGGGGATCAACCGTATACCTGGGAGCCATCAGCGCTTGAGAACCATCTACAAAAGAGTCAGGAACCGGGTGGAAACACCTTACTATGTTCCGGCCCATGAATTTCTATCCTTAACTACCTACTATAACTAACAAAAACAAAGATACTTCTACATATCTGTGCACATACACTAAATTCTGTTTAATCTAATGCTTTTGCTTGCTTCTAACCTTGTTGTCGTAGGGACGTTCGAAGCTTATCAGCTCAACCGCCAATAGTCAACATCACGGTAATCCTTATTTGCCCCAGATCGAAGGTGTGTCCTTCTCCTCCGTGGTAAGGACACGCCCCAGGGCCATGCCGCAAATGACCTCTCATCGCCCCGAATCAAAGGTGCGCCCCCACCCCCACCCCCGCGGTAGGTCACGGTAACGCCACGGCAAGCCCCCCTTGTGTACGCCAAACGACTGGTAGGGTTTACCCCTCACCGTCTCCAAGTGGCCTATCACTGCCCCGGATCGAAGGTACGCCCTTCTCCCCCGCGGTAGGTCATGACACCGTCAGGGCCTGCCCCCTCGCTTTCTCCAATTGACCTATCACTGCCCCAGATCAAAGGTGTGCCCTTCTCCCCCGCGGTAGGTCACAACACCGTCAGGGCCTAGCCCCCTCGTGGCTGTCTCGGTTCGAAGGTTGGTACTTCACCATCACAATCAGCGCCACCCCCCGGTACGAATATCTTAATTTTTTCTTGGCCACAGGTTAAGATGTCACCGGGTCTCGTCCTCCAGCTTCAAACATCCGAGAAAGAGAATCGTGAACACGCTCGAAGCAACAATGTCAATACCGCACAAGCTCAACATCAAATAAAAGCTAAACCCTAGAAGGAAAGTTGCAAAGGCAATTCAAAGAAACACATAAAGGCGACATACATATCGTCAAATGATGATACAAAGTATAAATACAAGAGTACACAGACGGATACAAAGACCGTCACGAAATAACATCATCATACAGACTTGACTAAATAAAGCAGACATACAAATACAAGACCGCTACTTGCCAACAACATCTGCATTGAAGTCAGAACCCGAGCCATCATCATCAGAAAGATCGTCAAAGCCAGGGCCTGAGACATCACACTCATGCCTCCTGGTCATCATTCAAAGAGCCTTCGATACCCCACGTGTAAGAGCGACCTCTCGCACATCCTCAATCTGTGGCTCCAACTCCCTGGACCTATGTTGTTAAAAGCGCGCCTCAGTCGCGCCTAAGGCTCCAGGCTTAGCAGGCTCAAAGGTTTTGCCTTTATGCGCCTTTGGACCTTAAAAGAGCGTCTGGGTGTGATTTTTGTAAATTGTTTTTCAAAATAATGAAAAAAATAATGCAAGAACTCAATCATTTTTATATAATTTAGTGTTTTTTAAACATAATTGATCTTGTAGACTTATATATGATTCAAGCGACCATATTGATTTTATTTTTTAAGAGATATAAATAATAGAAATGAATGATTAATGACTAGAATATATGCAGAATTTGTTCAAGAAGACGAACTGATGTTTGCTGTTGATTATTTAAAATGAATGTGGTTGTGTCTTGCCTTCTTCGGGCGCGCTCCTGCGCCTTGAGCCTTGCGCCTAGGCTCCAAAACCCCTTTGCGTCTTGGTGCGTCTTGCGCCTTTAATAACTAAGCCCTAGACCAAACATCCTCTCGAATCTGTTGAAATTTTTGAAGTGGAAGTGAGCGGCCTGTTCGCGCGGCCTGTGCGAACAGAGGAAGGCGACCTGCCAGGTCGTCATGGAGTGGATGACGGTCTGTTCCCTGGGGTAGCCGGACGGAAAGGATGGTTATCTGTTCAGTTGCCGGATTGTGCTATCTAGCTCTGGAGTTCTCCAGATTTGTGCGGACTGAATTTTGTATCCGCTGGGGCTGTGTTCGAACCAGGAATGTCTGGTGGTGTGGACTTGGTTTTGATTTGGACCAAGTCCAGGTTGACTCAGTCCGGGAGGTCGCGCGGTCTGCGCAGACTGATTTCTCTGTCCGCCGAGTTTGACAGAGTCTTGTGACCTTTAGCTGCTGGCTCAGGATATGCGGGTTGGAGTTGTGTCCGCAGGCGTGTGCGGACTGGAGCTGAGTCCGCTTGTGTGCGGACTGATATTGTTTCCGCAGTGTCCGCCTGGTTGGCGATCAAGTTTTGCCTTGGTGATTCGGCGACTTGTCTGGGTTTCTTGCTGTGGTGGTGCGACCTCATCAGGCTTGCTGTCTGGTATAGACGCGACGACCTGTTATTGTGTCTGCAGCTTGGCGGATACACTCTGTTCTCGCCGCGAGATAGAGCGGTGTTCCTATCAGCTAGGACGGTGATCACACTGCTCTCCGCGCCTATAAATAAGATCCCCCTGTTATATCATTGACACACCGAGTGAACAGTAAGTGAACTCGCGGGAGATTGCTGCAGTTAGGTTTTTCTATCCGTGCGGTTTGAAGAGGTTGACCGGTTTGTGTTGTGCAGGTTGTGCGGATAACACTGAGGAGCCATGGACTTGGTTCTGATTTCGGTCAGGGTCAGTGCAGATTCTGCGGGTTGCAACCAGCGGTTAGCAGCAGGTCGTGACTTGCGACTTGACAGTCTTCTCTTCTGCAATTTGTTTCCCAGTTCAATAAGTTGTCTGTCTCTGGTTGCTTGTTCTGTTCGATGGCAGCAGCAGTTCGCGTAATCTGGCCCCTAGGCGACCTCACGGTCAGGCGGTTTGCAGATCAGCGAACAGAGTTCTTTGTCAGCATTGGAATAACGGGTTGTCCGCGCGGCTTGGTTCCGGTCTTGCGATTAGGGGGCTTCAACGGACTCCTTAGGCAGCCCGACAGGGTCAGCTTCTTTTTCTTGAGACCGCGCGGCTTGTTTTTCGCCTTGTATTTTTTCTGTTTCCTTCGGGTACATCGGCAAATCATGTCTCGCCATGTATGCCTTGCCCTGTAAGATTTTTATAATATAAGATTTACTTGCTCTTCTGTTTGCTTCTCGTTTATTTGGGCTCAGATAAGTTGAGTGTTCCTGCGCCTAGTTTCCCGTTTTCCGCGAATCACAAATTTTTACATGGTATCAGAGGGATCAGAGGCTGATCAGTGATCAACCGTCAGTTTGCCTTATTGCTTCTGAGAGTCTGAGTAAAACAAGGTGTTTGCAATGGAAAGTGGATTCGCAAGAAGTCTTGAAATTGAGCTTCTTACATCTGAGTAGTTTCAAGAAGTGGAAGTCGTGTATGGAGAGCTATCTTTTGGGCAAGGCTTTTGAGAGGTCGTCTGTGGAGACGAAAGGCAAGAGGTTACTGCTGCTGCGGGTGCTGATGCGGTGAGAGCTTGAAGGAAGACAAATACAAAAACAAAGTTTACTCTCAAGCGGGCTATCTCACCGGAACTCTTCGACCACATCATAGGATGTCAGTTTGCTGCGGAGATTTGAACTTCCTTCGATGGGTTGTTCAATAGGAAGAATGTAGCTCGACTATAATTTCTGCAAAATGAGCTGGCAAGGGCCACTCAAGGAGATCTGTCCATCTCGACGTTCTTCCTAAAGATGAAGAACTTGTGCGCTGAGATTTCAGCGTTGGACCTTGATGAACCTATTTCAGAGGCGAAGCTGAAGAGACACATAATCCGCGGTTTGCGGAAGAAGTATGTGACTTTTGTCACTTCTGTTCAAGGCTGGGCCACTCAACCGTCTTTGCTGGAGCTGGAGAACCTGCTGACATCGCATGAGAGCTTAGCTGGACAGATGGCTTGAGTCACTGTCTCTGAAGGAGGCAGTGGGACGCTTTTCTCAGGGAAGAACAAGAGATGAGAGAAGAAGAAGACTGATGTTGGTGATGGTCCTTCTACTTATTATCAGCAGGAGATGAGTGCTGCTCCTATGCGTGATTGAAAGAAGAAGAAGGATTGGATTAAGTGCTACAAGTGCAACCAGTCAGGTCACTTCAAGAAGGACTGCAAGGTCAAGCTACAACTGGGGCATGTCGCAGATAAAGAGGAGGCTGGTTCTAGTGCTGAGGATGCCGGATGGGGGAATGCATTCATGACAGGCACGTGTGTTCGTGCATTGTCCACCATCGACTACAAAGATACTGGATTGTGGACTCGGGGTGTGGTCACCACCTCACCGAGGACGAGTCGAAGTTCTCTTCTCTACACACGTTCTCAGGTAACGAAGCTATCATAACTGCTGATGATACTGTTCATGCAGTCGAGAAGGTGAGTGCCGTTTCTTTATGTAGAGATAATGATCCACTCACGTTGATGAGTGTCTATCACGTACCGGGCATGAAGAAGAACCTCTTCTCAGTGACCAATGCAGTAGATGCAGACAATCACGTTCTGTTCGGTCTGACATAAGTGAAGTTCTCCGCAACGTGTCAGCGGTTAAGGTTGACGTTGCTCATGTAGGGAGAATGGTAAAAGACTTGTTTGTATTGTCAATGAGTTCCTATGTTGATCGGATGAGGGCCAACGATAGTGCTGCTATTTGGCATGAGCGGCTGAGGCACATTGAGATGGACAAGTTGAAAGTCATGACATTGAAGAGCCTTGTGAAAGACTTGCCTAAGTTGTCATCCTTCGACGACGGTCATGTCTGCGCAGGGTGTCAATATGGTAAGACTCATTGCCTTCCCTTTGACAAGTCGCAGACTAGGAGTAAAACACCATTAGAGTGTATCCATGGTGATCTAATGGGGCCGACCGTCACATCTAGTCTTGGAGGCAGCAGATACATGCTTGTTTTTATTAATGACTACACGAGGTACACTTGGGTGTACTTTATGAAGGAGAAGTCAAATGTGTTCCGTTTGTTTGTGGAATTCAAGGAGCTGGTAGAGGCCCGACTTGGCCCGCGGGTCAAAAAGTTGAGAACAGATAACAGAGGTGAGTTCATTTCAACTGAGTTCTCTCACTTTTGCAGGAAGCACGACATCCAAAGGGAGCTCACTTGTGCTCATACTTCACGACAAAATGGAGTAGCAGAACGGAAGATCCATTATCTGACGGAGACCTGTAAGTGTTGGCTTCATGCCAAAGGCATTCCAAGGTTCTTCTGGGCGGAAGGGATGACTTGTGCAACTTATGTCATCAATCAGATGTCTCTGAGTCCGATCAACATGAAGTCTCCTCATGAGATGATGTTTAAGGAGAAGCCTGCAGTTGGACACCTTCGGGTGTTCAGATCGACCTGCTACGTACACATTCCGGATGCTCTCAGGATGAAGCTGGATCCAAAAACGAGGAAGCTCGTCTTTGTGGGCTATGACGAGCGGAAGAAGGAATAAAAGTGTATGGATCCAGTGACGAAAAAGTTCATTATTTCGAGAGACGTGGTCTTCGACGAGCTGATGTCATATGGAGGTGACTCTTTTGTGGAGCTGCATGAGAGCAGGTCGGATGGTGGGCGGGAGGAGGCTGCTAAGGATCTTCTAGTGGAGCTGCCTGTGTCACCAGGAGCTCCAGGTGTTTCTAGCTCCGGGGCAGAGACTTCTGGTTCAGGAAGCAGGGGGAGCGATGCTCCAAGTTTGCCCGGGAATGGAGCTGATTCAGAAGAAGCAGCGGAGGTGGTCAACAAGGGCCAGACTCTTCAAAAATTGAAGAGGACCATCAAACCACTGGCTTGTTATAGCGAAGGAAACGCGGTGGGCTTGATCTCTTGTTTCTTTGCAGACCCTCTGGACGAGCGAGAGCCTTCTAGCTTTGAAGATGCCACTGATGTCAAGGAGTGGGAAAACGCCATGGATGAGAAGATGACTGCCCTCAGGAAGAATGAGACTTGAGACCTTGTGCACAAGGTTGATGGTGTTACTCCTATGACATGCAAGTGAGTGTATGAGATGATGAAGAAGGCGGATGAGAGCATCGAGCGGTACAAGGCTCGCCTTGTAGTGCGAGGTTTTTCTCAGCAGTACGGAGAAGAATACGAAGAGACGTTTAATCCTGTTGCGAGGATGACTTCTGTTCGGCTGGTGATGGCCTTGACGGCTTGCTAAAGTTGAATTATGTGACAGCTGGACGTAAATAATGTTTTTCTTTACGATGAGATTGATAAAGACATTTTCATGGTTCAGCCACCAGGATATGTGTCTGAAGATCATTCAGGATATTTCTGCAAGCTCAGGAAGGCCCTTTACGGCTTGAAGCAGGCTCCGCAGGCATGGTATGGGAAGATCGCAGAATACCTCCAATTCTGCGATTATTTTGCCTCCGATTTAGATTCGAGCTTGTTCATCAAAAAGAAGGGGGAGCTTCATGTCTTGGTGGCTAGGCTCAGGGCAGAGCTAGCCATTCGGTTCGAGATGAAGGACTTGGGTGAGCTCCACCACTTCCTTGGACTCAAGGTGGAGAGGAAAGAGAGCGACATACTCGTTTCCCAAAAGCGCTATGCGGATCGGATCGTTCAGCGGTTCAGCATGCGGGAAGGGAAGAGTAGCTCTACTCCTCTTGATGTTGGCATCAAGGTTCGACGAGATGAGGGGAGGATACTTCCAGATCCTCTAGTGTTCCGTGCTCTGGTAGAGAGCCTTATCTACTTGACGATTACAAGGCCAGACATTGCAAATGCTGTAGGCCGAGTAAGTCGGTATATGACGGAACCTCGGAAGCCTCATCTGATAGCGACAATGAGCATTCTGAAGTACGTGAAGTCCACTTCTGATATGGATCTCTTTTATGGGAGAGACACGTGCCTCAACTTGCACGGTTATACAGATGCTGATTATGGGGGAGATTCAGACGACAGAAAGTCAACATCCGGTTATGTCTTCACATGTGGATCTGCGAGAATCTCATGGTGCAGTAAGAAGAAGGATTCTATGTCTCTCTACTACAGAAGCAGAGTACAAGGCTTCGGCCTTGGCAGCTTGAGAAGCCATCTAGCTTAGGAGGCTAGTAGAGGACGTTCATGAAGAAGTGCGCGGTCCTACTCTGCTATGCGGTGACAATGAGAGTGCCCTGAAACTGAGTAATAATCCAGTTTGCCACGCGCGGACCATGCACATTGAGATTGAACACCATTTCATTTGGGAGAAGGTGTTGGAGGGGTCTCTTGTGGTTGTGGACATGTACGGAGCGAGGACAACATCACGGACATCTTCACGAAGCCGTTGTCGAAGGGGCCGTTTACTCGGCTACGGGGATTGCTATGACTGTTTTTCACTTCCCACTTCAAGGGGGAGTGTTGAAATTTTTGAAGTGGAAGAAGACGGGCTTGATGGTCCGTCCACGCGGCCTGTGCGGACAGAGGGCGGTGACCTGTTAGGTTGTCTTAGAGTGGCTGACAGTCTGTTCCCTGAGGTAGCCGGGCGGATAGGATGGTTATCCGCTCAGTTGCCGGATTGTACTGTCTGGCTCTGGAGTTCGCCGGATTTGTGCGGACTGAATTTTGTATCCGCTAATGCTGTGTTCGCACCAGAGATGTCTGGTGGTGTGGACTTGGTTTGGATTTGGACCAAGTCCAAGTTGGCTCAGTCCGGGAGGTCGCGCGGTCTGCGCGTGCTGATTTCTCCGTCCGCTGAGTTCGTGATGCAATCCGAGTTTGCATTGTTATTTTATTTACAATAATTTCATTTATGTAGCGCACGTCTTCACGCATTATCATTTCGTCTATGTTGTATTGCGCACGTCACACACGTTTGTTTGGATTATTGGTGTGACCGGCCAATAAGACCTTAAATAGAGAGGTCCGTCAAATTGGGAGTAGTGGTGAGTTAGGCAAGCAAGTGAAGTGTCGTAACAATTAAGCTACAAATCTGAAATTAAATTTGCATTTAAAACTATTTGATGAGGAATATCTAAAGTCAGTTCATCTTTTTGTTTTATCATCAAGAGCCTCAAATAAACACCCCTTTTAACTCCCCTTATTACCCCATATTAAATGTTAAATATGTTATCAGCCGGCCTTGTAGGAATGTTACCCCCCAGATTAAATAAACCCCCATACCATATTAATTGTCAGTAAAAAAACAACTCTTTATAATCCCCTAAATTTGCCCGTCAGAAGACAGTGGGAAAAAACGAAAAGACGAGTAAACCTCAGCCTTTTCATAACTCCCAGTCACCGCTCTTCCCTGTTTCGCTCGATACCGCCGAATCGATTTTCTCCAGCCAGCACCGCCAACGCTGGAGTAATCCCTAGGCTCCGGTAACCTTTCCCGACGGCCGCCGACTGGGTCCCCGATCGCGGTCCTTTTTCCTCCTGCCGACGACATCACTCCCGCCCCTCCTGGCAGTTTCCAGCTCTCCCGGCGCAGAAGGAAGCTTTCCGAGGCTCCTACCACCTCCGACGGCCCTTCCTCTGGCCGCCTCCGACAGAGTTGAACCTCCAATTCTTGAGCGGCATGGCCGTAAACCTCCCGTGCGGACCTCGACACCCTCCCAAAGCTCGATTTCCATTCCTTGTCGTTGCCCGAGGTTTCTCTGGGCTCTACCAGCCAAACCCTTGATCCACCACTTGCAAAAGCTGAAAGGTATACCTCGTTACCCTGTCTCGATCGTGATTGCGTAGTATAATATTAAGGTTAAATGTTATGATTTTCAAAAGTCAGAGCTTGCTTGCCTAGATTGTCATTAATCCTGTTTGTCGTCAATTTCTACATTGTTGTTATTTGTTTCCTTCTCACTTGGAGTACTTGTGGAAGTGAAAGTTTCCAAGCAGATAGCGTACAAATGTTAGCCTTTTTTGTGCGGATACCACCTTAGGTCGGTTATCAATTGAAAATACTCGTGACAATCTGCCGGCTCCGCCCTATTTGAGAATCGATTCGCAAATTTATTTATTTTAAAAACCAATTTCAAGTCTAGCTATGCATCCGTTTGGTATCAGAGGTCGGTTCGATTCACTCTTATTGTGAATCGAACGATCCTGTTTAAAATTTTTGTTTTTAAAAAAAAACAAAGAAACTTTTATTTTAAAAAAAAACTTTCAAAAAAAATTATTTTGAGCCCACTTTTCCTTTTTTTTTATTATTAAGCATTTGTTCTTAAAAATGGAGTCGTATAGATCGCATTAACGCTAGCATAGACGACCTAGCTAACCGAATGGGTAAGCTGATGAAGACGGTAGAAGCACTCACTGCCAACGTGAGAGACACGAACCACATAGTCAACAACCTGCGAACCACCGTCAATAA
Source organism: Platanthera guangdongensis (assembly GCA_039583875.1). Taxonomy (NCBI): domain Eukaryota; kingdom Viridiplantae; phylum Streptophyta; class Magnoliopsida; order Asparagales; family Orchidaceae; genus Platanthera; species Platanthera guangdongensis. Next base: position 144,041,601 of record CM077152.1, read on the forward strand.
CCTAGAAGCTGAACGCCACCTAGGACTAAATCCACCTCCTTACCAAAATCTTAGGCAAGAGGAACAAAATCCTACACCCGCGGAGCCTGCACAACCCGAACTTGGACTCTGTCGCCAACCCCGTTGGGACGAAGGAGTTAAGCTTGATGTAGGTGATTTTGAGGGTCACGTAGAGCCCGAGAAATGCCTCGATTGGTGTGAGCGTGTTGAAAGGTTTATGACGTGGAAACAAATGGCAGTGAATCGACAAGTTGAGTATCCGTCCTTAGGCTAAAAGGACCCGCACTAGTTTGGTGGGTTCAATTAGAGCGCACCCGATACACCTCAGGCCTAGCACCTATCACCACGTGGGTAGAATTCAAGTTGCCACTGCGGAAGCGATATGTCCCCCCGGACTATCTGCAAACTCTTTATCGAAGGTTCCACAACCTTCGACATGATAAGCTTTCCGTGGATGAGTATACCCACGAGTTTTTAGTGTTGCAGTCTAGGTTAGACCTACACGAGGAGGACGATATGACGATGTCCCGTTATCTGAACGGGCTCCGATATGCTATTAGGGATTAACTAGAGTTACACGACTTTCGAGATTTGAGTGAAGTGTCTAGTCGAGCCCGTACAGTTGAGGCCTCCCTTCAAAAGAGGACATCTGGGCATAGGTCTACTGATAGATCCTCCTCGAGCACCACCACCACTGCACCCACGCCTAAGAGTGATGATTCCCCTCCTCGAGTTACTATTGGGGCCCCAACTCCTCCCAATGTCCTCACCCGAGGTAAGGAGTGTTGAATTCTGTGAAATGAAAGTGGGTGAATGGAAGGCTTGGGAAACCTATCCGCGCGGACTGCGCGGACTGGGTTGGCGGACTGCTAGGTCGGCAGGGATGTTGCAGGCGGTTTGCTCTGTGGCGGCCTGGGCGGTCTGTTCGCGCGGACTGCGCGGACAGCAGCGGCGGTCTGACAGACCAGTGTTTGCTCAGCAGGCGGTTGACTCCCAAGAAGTAACCGGGCGGATAGAAATGTTATCCGCGGAGTCCGGCATGAAGCGGACTGAAGAACTGGAGCTCGGCAGACCGGTTTGGCAGTTGCCTTGGTCTTGCTCTAGTGAAGCGGCAAGTGGAAGCCGCGGAGACCGCCGGTCAGCGCGGACAGAAACTGGAGGTCGCCCGGTATGGCGGGCTAGATCCAGTGTCCGCCAGTAAGTGCGGACTGGCCCTTGTGGCCAGCGGACTGGACTTGGTGGGAATTGAACCAAGTCCAGGATGGCTCAGTCCGGGGAGATCGCGCAGTGGAGCGCGGGCTGGTTTCTCAGTCCGTCAAGCGTAGTAGAAGTGCTGTTGCCTTGTTTGCTAGCTTGGGGAAATGCGGACTGGAGAATTGCTTGTGCAGGAGCGTGCGGACTGGAGCCGGAGTCCGCTGAGTCCGGTTTAGCCTTGTGATGAGGTTGTGGACTCAGGAGTTGCGGACTGGAGTCTGCTGTTAGCGGACTGGATTGGCGTGTCCGCTAAGTCCGGAGGTGCCTTGGCAATAAGGTAATGGACTTGGGATATGCGGATGGAAGCCGGGTGTCCGCTGAGTCCGGCAGGTGCCTTGATGGCGAGGCTGCGGGCTCGGGTTCTGCGGGCTGATGCCTTGTCCGCAGAATGGCGGACACGGCTGTTGTGGAGTCCGGCTGTGGTGGTCCTGGCTTGGTATCTGGCGGCAAGGCGGACTGGGTATTGGAGTCCGGCCTTGGAGAAGCTGGGGCGGACTGGCTATCTGCACAGGAGCGGCGAACTGGAAGGTGTGTCCGCGTGCTGGCGGACACACTTGTTCTAGCTGCGGGTTGTGGCGGTGATCCTATCGGCTAAGGCGGTGACCATACTCATCGTCGTGCCTATAAATAGGACCCATGTCACATCAGGAAAAAAAAAACCTAGACCGAAGTAAGTGAACAGTATTTGAGCTCGCGTAAGTTGCTGCGGTCTGGACTTTGTGTCCGCGCGGATTGAGGGTTGACCCGGTTGTGCTGTGCAGGTTGTGCGGATAGCGCTGGAAAGCCAGGACTTGGCGCTGATTGCGGTCAGGGACAGTGCGGACTCTGCGGTTAAGCAACAGGCGGTAAACAGCAGGTCGTGGATTGCGACCAGGCGGTCTCCTCTTTGGCGACTTGTTTCGGGGTTCAGGAAGTCGCCTGCTTCAGGCGGACTGTTCCATTCGGTGACACAGCTTGTGCGGTCTGGCGGCTAGGCGACCTCGCGGTCAGGCGGCCTGCAGATCGGCGGTGAAGAGCTAAGCATTGGAAGGGGTGAGTCCGCGCGGCTTGGATTGCGGTCTGGCGACCTGGCGGACTGAGCGGACTCCACAGCAGTAGGTTGGCGGCTTGTTGATTGAGTCCGCGCGGCCTGTTTTTTGTTCTTGTCTTTGTAACTGTCTCTGCTCTCCCGGTGTTGGGTTTTGGTGAAGCATGTCTCGCCATGTATGTCTCGCCTTGTAAAGAAGTTTGCTCTTGATCAATAAAGAAGCTTGTGCTGCATGTGTTGCTGGTTGTTACTGCTTTGTTGAGATAACCCCTGCTAACTCCACGATCTGGGAAAACTTTCAACAGTATATGTGGGCGTATTCTCCTTCGGTTTGTTGAATTTTCAACAGGGTATCCAAGGGGGCGTCTGCGGTTTGTTGAATTTTAACATGGTATCAAAGCGAGGTTGTTGGAGTGGTCAAGCAGTGCTCAATGGAAGTAGTTGCTCGTCTGTAGAGGAAACCAGTGGTAGAACCATGGCAGTGGAGGATGCAAGTTGTCTTGGTATTGATCTTCTTACAGAGGCGAACTGTGAACGGTGGAAGTCCTGTATGAAGAGCTTTCTTCTTGACGAGGACCTTTGGGAGGTTGTATGCGGAGCAGGAAGACAAGAGGATACTGCTGGCAATGCTGAGGCGATGAGAGCTTGGAAGGAGGCAAATGCGAAAGCGGAGTCTATTCTCAAGCAGGTGATCTCATCGGAGCTCTTGGATCACATCAGTGGATGTCGGTCAGCTGCGGAGGTCTGGACTTCCCTTGATGGGTTGTTCAGGAAGAAGGTGAAGGTTGCTGCTGAAGATGGTCCCTCTACTTCATATCAGGAAGAAAGGAGTGCTTCTCCTAGGCGTGATAGGAAGAGGAAGGAAGGACCACGGTGCTATAAATGCAAGCAGCAAGGTCATCTTCGGAAGGAGTGCAAGGTTGTCTTGCTCTCGGCGAACGTAGCTCAGGTAGGGAGGAAGGAGAAGAACGTAGTTGGGATTTCAACTAGTTCTGGAGTTGATCGGAGGAATGCCAGTGATAGTGCTGCTATCTGGCATGAAAGACTGGGGCATGTAGGGATGGACAAGCTGAAAGCAATGGCGGAAAGAAGACTCGTAAGAGGCTTGCCTAGATTGTCATCCTATGGCGATGGTCAGGGGTGTGCGGGATGTCAGGAAAGTGGAGCCTATCCCTTCATGGTCGACAAAGCACAATCCAGATGTAATGCACCATTGGCGGTTGTCCATTGTGCTCTGGTGGGACCGACCGTCACGGCCAGTCTTGGAGGCAGCAGGTTCATGCTGATATTGGTTGATGACTATTCTGGGTATACTTGGGTATACTTTATGAAGAGGAAGTCCAACATGGTACGCTTGTTTGTGGAGTTCAAGAAGCTTGTGGAAGGCCAGCTTGACCGAAGGATCAAGGTGTTGAGGACAAGTATCGGTGGTGAGTTTGGCTCAACCGAGTTCTCACGCTTTTGTAGGAAGCAAGGGATCCGGATGGAGCTTTCTTGTGGACATACTTCACAACAGGGTAGTATTGCAGCTCGGATGATCCGTTGGTTAACGGAGACCTGCAAGTGTTGGCTTCAGAGTAAAGGCGTTCCGAAGGCTCTTTGGGCGGAGGGAATAGCCTGTGCTGCTCATGTCATCAACCGAATGCCTCTTAGTCCGATCATAATGAAGACTCCTTATGAGCTGATGTTCGGAGTGAAGCCCTCAGTGAAGCACCTTCGGGTGTTTGGATCTACCTGCTATATACACTCTCCGGGTCCTCTCAAGACAAAGCTAGTCTTTGTTGGGTATGATGAGCAGAGAAGAAGATGGAGGTGTATGGATCCTGCGACGAAGAAACTCATAGTGTCGAGTGACATTGTTTTCGATGAGTTGACGCCGTATTGGGGTAGCTCTTATGTGGAGCTAGAGATAAGCAGGTCAGATGGTGGGCTGAAGGAGGCTGCTGCTAAGGAAGTGGAGTTGCCTGAGTCACCAGGTGCTCCAGGTTGTTCTAGCTCCGGGGCAAAGGCGTCAGAGTCGGGAAGAAGGGGGAGCGATGCTCCAGGACCTTCTGGCTCGAAGGCGGAGGCTTCCGGTTCAGGAAGTAAGGGGAGCGATGTTCCAGGCAGTTCTTGTTCAAGAGGGGAGTCTTCTGGTTCAGGTAGCAGGGGGAGCGTTGCTCCAGGTGCTCTTGGTTCCAGTAAGGAGGCGTCTTGTTCAGGGAGCAAAGGGAGCATTGTTCCGGGATTGCCCGGGAACGGAGCTGGTTCAAAAGCAGCGGAGGTGGTTAGCCATGATCAGGTTCTTCGGAGATCGAAGAGGATCAGTAAGCCACCAGCTCGATATTGTGAAGGGAACACGGCGGACTTGGTCCCGTGTTTCCTTGTTAGCCCTCAGGTCGAGCAAGGTACTTCTGGCTGTGATGACCCCACTAGAATCAAGGAGGTGGTTGACACCAAGTCTGAAGAGGTGACTTCTCTCAGAGGCAACGATGCTTGGGCTTCTGGGTCCAAGGAAGTTGGTGATACTCCTGTGATGCATGAGTGGAGGTTGAAGCTGAAGAAGGCAGAGGGAAGCATGACTCCTTTTGGGAGATGCTGGAGGGCTCGCTCATGGTCCATGATATGCGGGGCGAGGACTTTGTCTTGGACATCTCTTCGTAGATGCTATCGGAAGGACCAGGTGCAAGGTTACGGGAGCTGCTGGAGTTATTCACCACTTCTCACTTCAAGGGGGAGTGTTGAATTCTGTGAAGTGAAAGTGGGTGAATGGAAGGCTTGGGAAACCTATCCGCGCGGACTACGCGGACTGGGTTGGCGGACTGCTAGGTCGGCAGGGATGTTGCAGGCGGTTTGCTCTGTGGCGGCCTGGGCGGTCTGTTCGCGCGGACTGCGCGGACAGCAGCGGCGGTCTGACAGGCCAGTGTTTGCTCAGCAGGCGGTTGACTCCCAAGAAGTAACCGGGCGGATAGAAATGTTATCCGCGGAGTCCGGCATGAAGCGGACTGAAGAACTGGAGCTCGGCAGACCGGTTTGGCAGTTGCCTTGGTCTTGCTCTAGTGAAGCGGCAAGTGGAAGCCGCGGAGACCGCCGGTCAGCGCGGACAGAAACTGGAGGTCGCCCGGTATGGCGGGCTAGATCCAGTGTCCGCCAGTAAGTGCGGACTGGCCCTTGTGGCCAGCGGACTGGACTTGGTGGGAATTGAACCAAGTCCAGGATGGCTCAGTCCGGGGAGATCGCGCAGTGGAGCGCGGGCTGGTTTCTCAGTCCGTCAAGCGTAGTAGAAGTGCTGTTGCCTTGTTTGCTAGCTTGGGGAAATGCGGACTGGAGAATTGCTTGTGCAGGAGCGTGCGGACTGGAGCCGGAGTCCGCTGAGTCCGGTTTAGCCTTGTGATGAGGTTGTGGACTCAGGAGTTGCGGACTGGAGTCTGCTGTTAGCTGACTGGATTGGCGTGTCCGCTAAGTCCGGAGGTGCCTTGGCAATAAGGTAATGGACTTGGGATATGCGGATGGAAGCCGGGTGTCCGGCAGGTGCCTTGATGGCGAGGCTGCGGGCTCGGGTTCTGCGGGCTGATGCCTTGTCCGCAGAATGGCGGACACGGCTGTTGTGGAGTCCGGCTGTGGTGGTCCTGGCTTGGTCTCTCGCGGCAAGACGGACTGGGTATTGGAGTCCGGCCTTGGAGAAGCTGGGGCGGACTGGCTATCTGCACAGGAGCGGCGAACTGGAAGGTGTGTCCGCGGGCTAGCGGACACACTTGTTCTAGCTGCGGGTTGTGGCGGTGATCCTATCGGCTAAGGCGGTGACCATACTCATCGTCGTGCCTATAAATAGGACCCATGTCACATCAGGAAAAAAAAACCTAGACCGAAGTAAGTGAACAGTATTTGAGCTCGCGTAAGTTGCTGCGGTCTGGACTTTGTGTCCGCGCGGATTGAGGGTTGACCCGGTTGTGCTGTGCAGGTTGTGCAGATAGCGCTGGAAAGCCAGGACTTGGCGCTGATTGCGGTCAGGGACAGTGCGGACTCTGCGGTTAAGCAACAAGCGGTAAACAGCAGGTCGCGGATTGCGACCAGGCGGTCTACTCTTTGGCGACTTGTTTCGGGGTTCAGGAAGTCGCCTGCTTCAGGCGGACTGTTCCATTCGGTGACGCAGCTTGTGCGGTCTGGCGGCTAGGCGACCTCGCGGTCAGGCGGCCTGCAGATCGGCGGTGAAGAGCTAAGCATTGGAAGGGGTGAGTCCGCGCGGCTTGGATTGCGGTCTGGCGACCTGGCGGACTGAGCGGACTCCACAGCAGTAGGTTGGCGGCTTGTTGATTGAGTCCGCGCGGCCTGTTTTTTGTTCTTGTCTTTGTAACTGTCTCTGCTCTCCCGGTGTTGGGTTTTGGTGAAGCATGTCTCGCCATGTATGTCTCGCCTTGTAAAGAAGTTTGCTCTTGATCAATAAAGAAGCTTGTGCTGCATGTGTTGCTGGTTGTTACTGCTTTATTGAGATAACCCCTGCTAACTCTACGATCCGGGAAAACTTTCAACAGTATATGTGGGCGTATTCTCCTTCGGTTTGTTGAATTTTCAACAGGGTATCCAAGGGGGCGTCTGCGGTTTGTTGAATTTTAACAGCCCATGGGATCCAAGCCCAACACGGGAGTATTCCGATGCTTTAAGTGTATGGAGACTGGACATAAATCGTCTGAGTGCCCGCGACGCCACTTCGTCGCAATTGCTGATTCTTCTGATGGGCGTGAGCCAAAATATGGAGTTTTCCTTAATGACTCCAAATCTGAGCTCGAGTCTGATAATGTTATTGAGGTCGAGGGAGAACAAGCTGAACACTTAGTTTGTGTCCTTCGATATAGCCTTATTTCCCCTAGTGAGACCACTGGGCGTGATTTTCAGAGACACAAGATTTTTCGCACTACTGCGTGTATTCGGGGACATTTTTGTTCCATTATCATCGACAGCGGTAGCATGAAAAATTTCGTTTCCCAACGTATGGTTGAGAAGCTAGAACTCGAGACGCACCCCTTGGAGCGACCCTACCACTTATCTGGGGTTAATAGTCACATGACTATGCCCGTTACTCACCGTTGTCTGGTAGAGCTCTCTATCGGGGATGTGTATCAGGATTCTGTTGTTTGTGATGTTGCCCTCATTGATGTCTGCCATATCTTGTTAGGAAGAGCATGACAGTACGGTAGGCGCGTCGTGCATGATGGTGTGAAGAACTCCCATTCCTTCGATCACCGTGGGCGCAAAATTGTTCTTCTTCCCAAGAAGAATAGTCTTATTCCTAAGGCTCCTGGGAGGACCTCGTCAACATCTCCCTCACTTTCCTTAGTTACCACTACACAACTATTATTTAGTGCCACACTTCTACCTATGCCCCTACTCCAGGAAGGCGCACTTGATTCTAGTGAGACTTTCGACTTGGATGTTGCTCATACTTTTGGTGATCCCACTTTTGATCCACCTTTTGTGGATTTTATTTTGGGTGACCACACTTTTAGCTCACCGCACTATCCTAGAGTTAAGAGTGAACTTGAGTTTCCACTTTCTAGGCTTAATCGTAGTAGGAGAATTGACACACTCCCTAGATTGTTTCTTCCTCGTAAGGACACATGGTTTAAAGGATTTCTATTGTTGGTTTTAAATGATAAAATTGAGAACGGTTTTAAAATTTGTCGCGCTAGTTGGATTCTCGTGAGTGTTGTCATTGCGATGATTGGTCTGAGTTTTGTAGTCGTACGAAGATGTCTAGCAGGAGTTCGTATGCTGTCGTGTGATTTAATGATTCCACAAGTCGATCCTGCTTACTTCCTGTTTCGTTTCTCACCTCGTTCGTTCATACCACCATCTTCCCCACCTTATGTTGCTCTCCTATTTGTTGCTCTGATTTTTACTGGTCATTTACATTTTTTGCATAATATTATGGCTAACAATTTGCGAGCAGCTTTGGAACACTACTACTTCATGACTGATTTCATCACCGGGAGTTGTCTTGTTCCATTCGAGATTGGTTTCCTGTGTCTTTCAGGAAAGAGGATATATCTGTCTATGATGCACCGACACTTCAAAATGCCCAGCGTGTTAGTGTCGGACTCTCCGACACTCGTCCGACTCTCCGACACTCGTCCGACTCTCCGACACTCTCCGACACTCGTGTCGGAAGTCAGACACACTGGCTCACGTGGGACTCGCGTGTCCCGCTCAATCGGATACGCGTGTCCCTAAGCTAGCTACTCATGGTGAAGCGAGAAACAATTTGTTTTGAAAGTGCAATTTTTGTGAAAAATATTTTTTCAGTTCATATACAAGAGCGAGAATACATTTGTTAATGATTGGTGGAAAAGAAATTAGAAAGTGTGTAAAAGTCTCAAATAGTGATCTATTAGAGGTAGAAAAACTAGAAGAAACGGTGAATGCTAAAATAACGAGTCTTGCACCTAAAAAGTGTCTTTGCCCCCTTATAGCATTTCAAGTAGTAATGGTGGATTTACTAGTGGGGTGAATATTTTTTGTAGAAAAAGGAAGATTGAAAGTGTGGGAAAATGTTTGCTTGAGAATCCATTATTTTTACTGATAATATATAATGGTAATATGTTAATATTTTATCATTTTTTAAATTTTTGTTAAGTTTTGTATTTGAATATTTAACGAGTAATATTTAAACATCACTTAGTTTATTTGAATATTTGTTAATTGTTCGTTTTTTATTTTTTGTTAAATGTTTTAGGATTTTCATAATTATAAAAAATAAATATTTAATATACGTGTCCCAACGTGTCGAAATATGGTATTTTTTGAGAATTGACAAGTCCCGTGTCATGTCATGTCGTGTCGCGTGTCACGTGTCGGTGCAACATAGATATCTGCAGTTGATGTGCAGCAACAACATGACCTTCATTTGTGCCCCCTTCTACGACATTTTGGCAACAACTTCGTTCTCTCGCAGTTTGACGCCTGAATGTTTCAGTAACGGGTTTTGTCATATTCTCGACGGGGTCGAGCTCTCTCAACCTCGGGGGAATTGATGCAACCCGAGTTTACATTGTTATTTTATTTACAATAATTTCATTTATGTAGCGCATGTTTTCGCGCATTATCATTTCGTCTATGTTGTATCGCGCACGTCGCGCACGTTTGTTTGGATTATTGGTGTGACCGGCCAATAAGATCCTAAATAGAGAGGTCCGTCAAATTGGGAGTAGTGATGAGTTAGGCAAGCAAGTGAAGTGTCGTAACAATTAAGCTACAAATCTGAAATTAAATTTGCTTTTAAAACTATTTGATGAGGAATATCTAAAGTCAGTTCATCTTTTTGTTTTATCATCAAGAGCCTCAAATAAACACCCCTTTTAACTCCCCTTATTACCCCATATTAAATGTTAAATATGTTATCAGCCGGCCTTGCAGGAATGTAACCCCCCAGATTAAATAAACCCCCATACCATATTAATTGTCAGTAAAAAAACAACTCTTTATAATCCCCTAAATTTGCCCGTCAGAAGACAGTGGGAAAAAACGAAAAGACGAGTAAACCTCAGCCTTTTTGTAACTTCCAGTCACCGCTCTTCCCTGTTTTGCTCGATACCGCCGAATCGATTTTCTCCAGCCAGCGCCGCCTACGCTGGAGTCATCCCAAGGCTCCGGTAACCTTTCCCGACGGCCGCCGACTAGGTCCCCGATCGCGGTCCCTTTTCCTCCTGCCGACGACATCACTCCCGCCCTTCCTGGGCAGTTTCCAGCTCTCCGGACGCCGAAGGAAGCTTTCCGAGGCTCCTACCACCTCCGACGGCCCTTCCTCCGGCCGCCTCCGATAGAGTTGAACCTCCAATTCTTGAGAGGCATGGCCGCAAACCTCCTGTGCGGACCTCAACACCCTCCCAGAGCCCGATTTCCATTCCTTGTCGCTGCCCGAGGTTTCTCTGGGCTCTACCAGCCAAACCCTTGATCCACCCCTTGCAAAAGCTGAAAGGTATACCTCGTTACCCTGTCTCGATCGTGATTGCGTAGTATAATATTAAGCTTAAATGTTATGATTTTCAAAAGTCAGAGCTTGCTTGCCTAGATTGTCATTAATCCTGTTTGTCGTCAATTTCTACATTGTTGTTATTTTTTTCCCTCTCACTTGGAGTACTTGTGGAAGCGAAAGTTTCCAAGCAGATATCGTACAAATGTTATCCTTTTTTTTGTGCGGATACCACCTTAGGTTGGTTATCAATTGAAAATACTTGTGACAATCTGCTGGCTCCGCCCTATTTGAGAACCGATTCGCAAATTTATTTATTTTTAAAACCAATTTCAAGACTAGGAATGCATTTGTTCGGCAGAGTCTTATGACCTTTGGCTTGAGATATGTGGGCTGGAGTTGTGTCCGCAGGTGCGTGCGGACTGGAGCTGAGTCCGCTTGTGTGCGGACTGGTATTGTTTCTGCAGTGTCCGCCTTGTTGGCGACCAAGTTTTGCCTTGGTGATTAGTCGGCTTGGCTGGGTTTAATGCTGTGGTGGTACGACCTCAGCGGTCTTGCTGTCTGGTCTAGTCGCGACGATCTGTTATTGTGTCTGCAGCTTGACGGATACACTCTGTTCTCGCCGCGAGATAGGGCGGCGTTCCTATCAGCTAGGGCGGTGATCACACGCCTCCCCGCGCCTATAAATAGGACCCCCCTGTCACATCAATGACACACCGAGTGAATAGTAAGTGAACTCGCAGGAGGTTGTTGCGGTTAGGTTTTTCTATCCGCACGATTTGAAGAGGTTGACTGGTTTGTGCTGTGCAGGTTGTGCGGATAGCGCTGAGGAGCCAGCGACTTGGTTCTGACATCGGTTAGGGTCAGTGCGGATTCTGCGGTTTGCAACCAGCGATTAACAGCAGGTCGCTGCTTGCGACCAGGCGGTCTTCTTTTCTGCAACTTGTTTCCCAGTTCAATAAGCTGCCCGCCTTTGGCAGCTTGTTCTGTTCGGTGGAAGAAACAGTTCACGTGATCTGACAGCTAGGAGATCTCGCGGTCAGGCGGTTTGCAGATCAAGAAACAAAGTTCTTTGTCAGCATTGGAATAACGGGCTGTCCGCGCGGCTTGGTTGCGGTCTTGCAACTATGCGTCTTCAGCGGATTCCCTAGGCAGTCCGACAGGGTCGGCGACTTCTTCTTGAGACCGCGCGTCTTGTTCTTCGCCTTCTATTTTTTCTACTTCCTTCGGGTACATCGACGAATCATGTCTCGCCATGTATGCCTTGCCCTATAAAGATTTTTATAGTACATGATTTACTTGCTCTTCTGGTTGCATCTGGTTTATTTGGGCTCAGATAAGTTGAGTGTTCCTGCGTCTGATTTTCTGTTTTCCGCGAATCACAAATTTTTACAGAACCTCCTCTGTAATCAAACAACGATCGCCCATATAGTCTAGGGAATCCCTGTACTCGTCAAGTCCGACAGCCTTCAGCTTTGACGCCCAATTTTCTAAAGAAAGTCGCTCCACCTCAGCCTTTGAAGGCCTCGATTCCGTTTCCAAATGTGAAGTCTCCTCTTGATCAGCCTTCAGCAACTTTGCAATCTTCTCTACCGAGGATTTCTCAGTACGCAATGCCGCCCGGGGCTCCTCAAGCTCAGCCTTCAGCTCCGACCCAATCCGCCAAAATCCTGATATATCTCGATCTCGTTCCCCTCTCGAGACAGCAAGTGTGTCCACCACCCGAAGCTTCTCCTGAAGTGTCAAGTATACATCCTTCAAGATCACATAATGATCGTTCCACATGAACGCTATATGAGCGTGAGCTTCAATCTGCAACCAAGAAGAAAAAGGTCAGAAGTGCACAAAGTAACCGTACTAAAGACTAGAGAAAGAGCTCACTCACCATATCGCTCATCACCTTCAAAGAAGAAGATACTCGGGGGGGGGGGGGGGGGAGGGGGGGCAGGAACCTCCCAGTAAGGAGTCGGGGGGTCAGAAGACCCCAACACCTCAACCTCAGGATCATCCGTGGTAGTCTCATCTCGAGGAACCTCCTCGATCGGACAATCTTTTTGTTTTCAACAAGATCGAGGCTCCGCGTCTGCGCGACTGTTCCCCTTCAACACCAGTTTTCTCTTCCGATCGCGAACCAGAGTGACTGCCGCAACACGTTCTGAATCAGCTGAAAGCCCGCACTACAACAGACGTTTCTACTCCACAAAAAAAATGCTTAATAAATGGTTTGCCAACTCCCGAGGCACTGTAAATCTCAATATTGGAGAAAAGTCCCGCTCACTCCCTTCTGACTGCGGCAACGATCAGGTAGTGAATTCCAAAGCTCTGGCCGGCCCCAGGAGTTCCGTACATAGCCGAACAAAGTGTTCCTATGGCGACAATCCTTCCGACTATTAAAATCAAGCCAACTTTTGTTGCTGTGAATCTCGACACGCCCGCCTCTGTCAACTCGGATCTCACACCAATCTCTGAACATGTCCAAGGAAAATCTCGAGTTGTGCTCTCTGAAAAATGCAACCAGCCTCATGATACGTGTCATCCCAAGAGGATTAAATTGCGACATAGGGACGCCGCAAAATTTCAAAATATCAACCACTTTTTCGCACGACGGAAATCGTAATCCGGATCGCAGTATTGTCGAACATACCGTCAGCCAACCCTTTGCCGGATTCTGAACTCTTTCTTCAATATGGGATATCCTCATATCCTTACTTTAAAATCGACAGGTATTCCGTATCTTTTCTCTAAACCGCAATTTGCTCGACGACAAGTGTGTAGCGCAATCACATTAGACGACCTTGCACGTTACACTTTGAAACCTGAAAATAAGACGTGACAAAAATCGTCATATATGGTCAGTCACGGCAGGAATAATGCCACTCCGTAAGCATGACAATCACGCCTTGGGCGCTCAAAAGAGCCCCCTGTGCGCATGCGTCTGCGACCCAATCACAAGCACGAAAAACCACGCAAGTGCACACAAGCGCGCAAGGTAATGCACAAAAGCGCACACACACAAACCCGCATTCCCAGAAGTGCCAAGTGCATCCGCCCAGGAGCGCGCGCCCGAACACGTGTGTGCCTGGAAATACACGGGAGCGCGCGTCTGGAAGCGTACGGTCACGCGCGCGGCCGGTCGCGCGCCCGGTTGCGTGGGCACCAAGGTGCGCGCTCGCTTGCTCGGGTACACGCGTGAGCGCACGGATGCACGCACACCCGAATGTGCGCACGCGCGCCCAGGCGCGTGCTCATGCCCCTCAAGATTATGGTGGTGACATACACAGGTCCGCGCACGCACCCCCGCCTCCGCGCATTTCTTCCCCGCTCCTGCCTCCACACACCTCTTTCCCGCTCAGACACTTTACAACGTACCTTGACGCGCATGTCACCACCATCCGCCCTTTTTGGCATCTCTTCGTGTGTCGCCACCATAATAGCCACCGGAAAAAGCCTAACGTAAAAATCCTCGCTCTTCTCACGCTCCGACTCTAAGCAACGAGGATTTTGGGGGCATATGATGAGACCATCCTTAATTATATAGGGAAAATGGAGTGTCGATAGCCCATCACCCATGATCCCCACTAACTTGGTGGGATCATGAGGCTAACTACCACGCACGCAATCGGCGCGTCCGATCGCCCGCGTCGTTCGTACACAAACCACCCACGGCCGACCAACATGGCCGGTGGCCGCCTCCATCTCCGGCGGTCAACTGCCGCGAGTCGGGGAAGCTCCGGTCGGCGAATGCTGCCGCCTCCCGCAGTGGCGAGACCGCACCCCGCAGTCGCCTCCCCCGCGGCCGCACCCGCAAGGTGAGGCCGCATCTCGACGCTGCCCCCCGCAGCCATTTCCCGCGGCCGCCCCACGGCCACTTTCCGCGACAGCGAGGGCAAGGGGCGGCCGCTTCTCGCGGCCGCGGGGGCAAGGGGTTGCTGCTTCTCGTGGCCACGGGGCTGCACCCGTGAGGGGCGACCGCTCCCTGCGGCCGCACCTGCAAGTGGCGGCCACGCCCAACGACCTCCCCCCGCGGCTGCATCTTGCGACCGCTTTCTCTCCCGCAGCGGCCGGCCATTCCGCTAGTCGCGGTTCCTCCTCTTTCACCGGCGGCCGTCTGCCGCCAAGTTGGCTGCCCATTCCTGATGGTGGGCCTTTACCACAATCCGATCATCCCATCACAATCAGCGCTATCCGTTATGTAGGTAACTGATGTGCTGACGGTAAGTGCACCGGTCGCACAAGCAATATAAAATGAGAGAATATCTCCAAGTATCAAGCTATTGAGAAACACAAAGTGAGCGTGTGATTCAATTGCTTAAAAAATTAATTATAAAGGGTAAAACAAAAATACTGGGCTTGGTTTTGATGGTTGAACAGAAAGAAAACACAAACTCTAATTCGGGTCACATTCACTGCTTCACAAGGGTGGATGCCCAGTTGGGCGAGCTTGTGAAATAGATGGCAAATGGATGAGGGTCACAAGCACCTCTTCGCAACGCACGCCACTAGCAATTGCTAGTGCGACACTCAAATGACGGTGTGAGTGACGCGATGGAATGGTGGCGGTCCTCACATGCATAAACCACAGAGCATTCACATAGGCATGAACAAATGCATTTATACTAAATTAGAGTTCATACAACACTTCCAAATATCCAACAATCCAAAGAAATAAATTACAAATGAAGAGAAGGGAAGAATACAACTGAAGTACGAAGACTCACCCAAGTTTCACGGCCGGAATTGAGGGTTGTCACGCCTCATTCGCGCTCGGACTTCGACTACCGTCCGGGGTCCAGAAGAGCTGCCACCTTCCAATATACCCGTCTTCTTCGTCAATAGCGTCCGATTACACCCTTCGCCGGACCGTCTTCTTCGTCAATAGCGTCCGATTACACCCTTCGCCGGAAAACTCTCCAATAGCAGTGAGAAATCCTTCAAAATGGAGCTTGGAGACTTGCGGAAGATGGAGGAGGCCGAGAGGAAGCTCGAGCAAGAGATTGGCGAGACAAGTGAAAGATATGAGTTAGATCTGATTACTCTAGAGGGGAGGGGGTGAATAGAGTATGTTAAAACGTTTTGACTATTTTCTATTTTTTATATCACAGTAATGAATAGTTAATACCAATATTAACAGAAAGTAAAAACAATCTAAATTAATCTACTCTAACACAACAACCTAGTCTATCACAGCCACAGTAAGAACAACAAGAAAATGGGCAACCAGACAACACAAAAATTTTATTGTGGTTCCCCAACCTGGGTACATCCACTCTTCTACCACCCTGATAGTAATCCACTAACAGGTTTTGATAAGGTGACTGCCATCTTTGAGCTTTTGATCAGGTGTCCGAAAACCAAAATAAACT
This sequence comes from Platanthera guangdongensis, assembly GCA_039583875.1. Taxonomy (NCBI): domain Eukaryota; kingdom Viridiplantae; phylum Streptophyta; class Magnoliopsida; order Asparagales; family Orchidaceae; genus Platanthera; species Platanthera guangdongensis. The sequence goes on from CM077152.1 coordinate 144,057,190, forward strand.
TTTGAAGGAAATTAATAAACCCTTTATACAGGAGGGGAGAGAGAGATTGATGATGTCTTCTCTTTCTCAAACAACTGAGAAGACAAGTGGATTGCTGTTGTCAAGACTTCTCTAGAAATCACTTGAAGCCTTGCACTGGGTGTAGTAGGTCTTCAGCCTTGACTTGTAGTAACCCAGGAACTTCTGACTGATAGTGATTGTTGTCCTTGAAAGCTCCTGTAGTTGAAGTTGAAGAAGACTCTTGATTTTGTGTTTGTTGTTGTTGTTCTTCTTCAGAAAATCAAGGTGAAAACAAAGTGTTTTCTGCACAGAGAATGTCTGAGTGATTTTCTGTATGTTCTCTGGTTCTGTATCACTTTCTGTCGTGTTGTCTTCTGAAAAAGAAAATCCCTTTTATATTATCTGTCGAATTTCTTCTTTGAATTTTGAATTCTCAAGCATTAATTACTGATGGCCTGGAGAATGAAAATCGGCTGGAGAATATTTGCATTGATGAGTTTCCCCAACTGTCCCAATTAATTAAGCAAGTAATTATCCTGATGAAGATCATAATCAATGCTGCCAGTAACGGCCATATTCAGAGAATATAAGCATTAATTACTTCAGGAAATCACTGCTAAATAATATGAAATAAAAGACAGAAAATAAGGAAAATTCTAAGTCTGGAACTGCAATAGAAATTGTCGACCATAAAACAGATTTCGTCGACCTGAGATCCAAGTTCGTCGAGCTGAGAAATCTTGTTTGTCGACCTGAGATCCAAGTTTGTCGGCCTGAGCTCAGCGACCTGCATTTTGTGAATAACTTGCCAATTCTGTGGTCCAAGTTCGTCGAGCACAGATTCTGTCTTCGTCGAGCTTAGTTCAGAGAAAATATTCTGGAAAGAATGTGTTGAAGTTGAAATCCAAACTTCGTCGAGCTGAGCTCAAATATCGTCGAGCTCAACTCATAGAATTAACTCTGAGTTCGTCGACCAGAGATCGACGATCGTTGAGCTGAGTTCGACGAACGTCGAACTTATATACTGAACTTGATTTTCTCCAAGTCTTGAGTCATCTGAGGTCTTCTGCTGGCTGGTCCATGTGTGGTTTAACCTAAAGACTTAGCCTAGACTTTATGACTCAAAACACATGACCCTGACTATACATTATGGGTCAGATATCCTAATTAGTGAACCTAGCCCAAATCCAACTAGGTATCCAACAACAAGCTTGGCCTAAACTCCTCGAGATGATGGCCGGAGGTAGAGCGGTGAAAAAGGGCGAACTGGAACCCTAAGGCGCGGGAAAATTCTTTCTTCCTCTAAATGAGCGGAGCCCTGCGGCTTAAATAGTAAACAGTCACGAAATAATGTCACGCATGGTCGAATGCACGACCGTGCGTCAATCGTGCATTAATAATCAACACAGAAGTCCCCCAACCTGAACCAGCAGAAGTTCGTACGTTTTTGATCGCGCGCGGGCAAAACAGCCTGTGCCAGAAGAAATCACACGGTTTGTAATAGATCACTGAAAATCAGGAAAACGGGGCAGAACGTGCGTTTTCCTTCGCGCACGGTTGAACCCAACTGTTCCTGAAGAAAACGTACGAACAATAAAAACAGAAATTTTTATACAAAAAGACGAGGTCGTGCGATTTGGTCACACACGGGAAAAATAGCCTATGCGAGTGTATATCGCACGGCCCGGGGCAGAGCACCAGAAAACGAATCTTTAGGCATCGCACAATCGCGCCGATCGTGCGTGAAGAAAATCGCACGATCGTGCAATTCCTCCGTAGAATAACATGGTAGCATTGGTGATCTGCCTACTTGCATGGCAACACACAGCCTGGAGCACACCTCCAACACACATAAAACTAAAGAGAAAACAACATAAAACAAGCTAGAAAGCACAATGTGCTTACCCCCAAGGAAAATGTGCAATTGCACACCACACGGGCCCAAATTGCTCTTTAAGTGTAAAATACGGATCAAATCAAATGTAAGCAATAATGAACAAGAAGTGTAGTGCGCGTGCGTGAAAACTATCCTGGATGAGTCCGAAAAATACTATAAATATCAGACTCATCACACCCTCAGAATTAACCGTTTGATCGTCTCGAGCAAATCATCTCTCGATGGACAGAAAATAACTAACTGACTAAGCAATTGTAAAGACGGAGTACCATGCGAAGTCGCATGCACACGCGCACCAAAAAACAACAAAAGAAATTTCTAAATATACATAGTAGTTTACAATTTCTAAGAGCGTATAAATATATTACTTCTACTCAAAATTTGAATCTCGGTGAATAATTAGGTCGCACGTAGAACGAAAGCAGGCAAAACAATGAAGTGAGCATTGCCAAAGACCGAATCTCGAGAAAACCTTTAAAGAAATCCATCAATATCGATAGCAATACGCTCGTCCGTTCACACTCTCTCCACGGTATTGGTTTGACTCTGCACGCAAATCAATAAGACTTTAGGTTTATAGCGGGGCTTGGTTATATGATAAATTCGATGGCTCACACGCTAAACTCAAACGAGATGACACAAATCACATCCTTGAGCTCCACAAAAATAAAAGTGGGTGCACCACACCCCCAAACTTAGAATTGACTATAAGGTGTGTGCACCGTTGATGCTATTTTTTTAACAAGGAATAACTTGATGCAGATTCATTTTACACTCTAGTATAAACTATGTAGATGTGCATAAGCTAGATTGATTTAACTTTCAGGCAAGTGCACCTATCAATCATAGTATAGGAAAAATCTACATCTCGTGTCGTATTCCACAGGGTCTTTTCAAATACTCGTATTCACCCTCACTCTATTATCATACTTATAATTAAAATTGATTTTTAACCTAAATTAACCTAACTATGACTATTTGGATACAAAAACATTGGCGGATTAAAGATGATAAAAAACCGAAAGTCTAAGAGCATTCACATGAAAATAACCGCTCATTAACTCAGTTCTATGTAATCAGGTAATAATAAGATTATCAAATTCGTTGTATTGTAAGGGTTAAACATTTATCAAATTCTCTCTCGAGCAATTCAAAATCTAAACCTAAGTTGAGTAAATTTTCTCTCGAACAATTTACAACCCTCAAATTTGCATTAAACTAAAGTATCCTATCTAATACATAAATTCATGAAATCCTATCTTTAAAATACCATGAATCCATTTATCCGTATCATAATTATCCAATCAATATATCTCTCGATCATGCAAATTGAAATGCAAAGAGAAATAACACCTAACTATGAACATATAAACATCATCACAACCTTCCAATTTCTCAATCTAAAAAGTTGGAATTCATGTAAAACAAATAATAAATTCACAACTAGGATAAATCTCTTTGTTTGAAAATCTACATACGAATAAAATACCATAAATTTGATGAAAACAATAACATACATGTTTACCAAGTTGTTCAAATAAAAGTTTCATGCGAAATAAAAAATAAATAAAGTTAGATCACAAAGAGAAAAGAAAGATTAAAAGCGATACATGAAAGATTAAAAGCATATGAAAATCTCCTTTAATTCCTCCTTCTCTTGGGTGCTCCACTTTCGTCCTCCAGGAGTTTTCCAAATGAAAATGATCCAAAAGTCCCGTTCTAATTTTTGTACAGGTTTTTATAGTCTCCTTGCAAACAGGGTCGGACACGGATTCCAACACGGGCATGTCACATGCCGTGTTGACGGTTCTAAGGCGGTTCCACACGAATAGGCGTGTCTGGTTGTGGGCCGTGCCATCTAACACTGGTACGGACACGGCCGTGTTGTTCATCGTGTTCTTCGCACACGGGTTGGTTGGCAGCATGCGTTGAATCTATCCCGAAAAGGACACGGGTGAGAACACGGGCGTGTTCGCACCCGTGTGGTGCTCTGTCTTCTTCTATCAATTATTCTGGTCCATCCCGAAAAGGACACGAGTAAGGAACGCGGGCGTGTGCCTACCCGTGTGCGCCCAATTCTTGTCCTGTCATCAGGCATGTTGAATCCGTGAACACAACTTGGAGACCTTAGACCTCTTGGCCTCATATGGACTACGGTCAAAAGTAAGTCGTGCCCAGATGTTGCCGGCATGGTCACGAGTGGGGAGATCAAAATGAAGCTCGGGGTAGACGGCATTAAAGAGGAACGAGTCCTCATACACCCCTAAGTATTGGGTGAACTGGAGAAGGGAGAGTGTATAAGTAGTGCCCGCTACTCGAAATGAGATGACCCCCTCTTGCGCGTTTGCGTGCTCAGTGAGAGTAGGTCTAAGATTTAAATAAAAAGATGACATGAACTCTAATATGAGTTCCTTAAATCCTAACTCCTCGATAGCAAAAAATTGTTGCCACCCCACTACAGATATCAACTCTCTAACATCTCCCGCTAGATTTATTTCCTCCAGGACGCTCCAGTCAATCGATCAAATTTCTTAATACTTTTTCGACTGGAGGCGGTTGTAGCGGTTGATGTGCGCTGGATCCATGAATTCCAGTGGCGCAGCGGCGTCACGCCTTTCCGTAGACAATGCCTGGAGCTCCGGGCGACGTCAGCGACCACCTTGGGAACGTGCTAAAGACATGATTTGAGGACAAATGTAAGGATTTTTAAAACATGAAGAAGGAATAAGAGGAGGAAAAAGATGAGAGGAGGAGAACAAGAAGAAGGAGAAGAGAGTGGAGAGAAAGAAGAAGTTGAATAAGAACATAAACCAAAAATTATTACCTAGGAGGATAAATCGCGACGAGAGGAGGCGAATCCACTAATTTTGAAGGCCAAACTTAACCGGCTCTGGGAGCAAGAGGTATAAGAAATGAAGTTTGGAAACCTGGGGAAGAAGATGAAGATGACCAGAACACGGCCATATTTAAAGAAGGCGAACACGGGTTCACACACGGCCGTGTGTGCACCCGTGTTAGGGAATCTTAACCGCGTGGAACCCGGGTATCGACGGGACGTGTGGTCAAACTTCACGGGAAAGCAGCGTGTCAAGCGGACACGGTCAACAACACAGGCATGTCTCGACCCGTGTCCTGCTCGGGCACAGTGCATTAAAATGCACATGGGTAATGACACGGCTGGGTAGGTAGCCGTGTCATTCTCGGGATATACTTCGTCGAACGACGACACGGGGGAGAACACGGCCGGGTGGCTAGCCGTGTCCTTCTCGGGATGAACATCGTCGAACGGCGACACGGGGGAGAACACGGCCGGGTGGCTAGCCGTGTCTTTCTCGGGATGAACATCGTCAAATAGCGACACGACGCAGAACACGGCCGGGTAGACAAGATGTGTTAAGAACACGGGATAACACACGGGTGTGTGTCCAGCTGTGTGGTGCTCGAGAAAAATTGATCCACTCATTTTTTTATAGAACACGGCTGGGTCCAAGGGGATGTTATGGACACGGCAATGCACACGGGCGTGTTGTAACCCGTGTCCTCTGAATTGGGAATTTCCTCCTAAGTGATTTTTATAAAAAATTTTTTTACATTAAAGACTAACTAGACTTATTCTAAAAATTTTATAAACTTAGAAATATTACTACATTTTACGTAATCCTAGTCTAGACGGAGGTTTGTTTCTTGACGAGCGAAATCTTGTGAAAGCGCACCGTAGTAAAGTTTTAATCGGTGCCCATTGACTTTAAAATCGCCCTTCTCAGGGTGGGTTAGCTCGACGGTGCCGTAGGGAAGGACTTCTTTGACATGGAAGGGTCCGGACCACTTATACCTTAACTTCCCTGGGAATAAACGCAGTCTGAAATTAAAAAGGACTTCGTCAACTTTTTGGAATGTCTTAGGTTTGCGAAGGCGACAGTCATGGAATAGTTTGGTCTTTTCCTTATAAATCCGGGAGTTCTCGTAAGCCATGGTTCTCCACTCATCTAATTCGTTAAGCTGAAGCTTTCGTTTCTCCCCTATAGAATTAGTGTCAAAATTCAAAGAACGTATTGCCCAATACGACTTGTGTTCTAATTCTATAGGCAAGTGACATGATTTACCATAAACTAATCTAAAGGGGGTGGTCCTGATAGGTGTTTTGAAGGCGGTTCTATATGCTCACAAACAATTATTTAGTTTCCTAGACCATTGCTTTCTATTCGCTTTTATAGATTTTTCTATGATTCTCTTAAGTTCTCTATTTGAAACTTCAACTTGACCACTAGTTTGCGGATGATAAGGAGTGACTATCCTATGCGTAATTCCATATTTTTGTAATACTTTATCTAGCTGTAGATTACAAAAATATGAACCCCTATCGCTAATAAGTGCACGTGGTGTGTCAAATCGCGCGAATAAAGTTTTCAAAAATTGGATTACTACTCTACTATCATTAGTAGGCAAAGCTTGTGCTTCAACCCACTTTGATACATAATCTACAGCTAACAAAATATATTTATTCCCGTAAGAAACTGGAAACGGTCCCATAAAGTCAATCCCCCACACATCGAATACTTCACATTCAAGAATAAATTTGTGCGTCATTTCATATAATTTAGAAATATTACCTGATTTCTGACAAAAATCACATGAAAGCACATACCTTTGGGCATCCCTGAATAGAATGGTCCAATAAAAACCACAATCAAGAACCTTTTTGGCTGAGCGATTTGCTTCGTAGTGACCACCAGCAGGACCTGAATGACACTGCTCCAGAATTTTCCAACCCTCCTCCGCTGATACACACTTTCGTATAACGAAATCTGCACATATCCGAAAAAGAAAGGGGTCCTCCCAGAAGTAATATTTCAAGTCAGAGAAAAATTTCTTTTTCTGCTGATATGAAAATTCTTTTGGAAGGACCTTAGCCATAAGATAATTTGCATAATCGGCAAACCACGGATAATCAGGATTTATATTTGTAGATAAAGTAAATAACGATTCCTCAGGGAATGTATCAGAAATCTCAGATTCATCTAACATTGCTCGTGGTGGATTTTCTAAACGTGAGAGATGTTCTGCCGCTAAGTTTTCTACTCCTCGTTTATCCCTAATTTCTAAATCAAATTCTTGTAATAAAAGAACCCAACGGATTAAACGAGGCTTTGCTTCCGCTTTGACTAGCAAATATCTAAGGGTAGAGTGATATGTGTATACTACCACCTTAGACAATGTTAAATAGGATTTAAATTTATCAAAGGCAAATACCACTGCTAGAAGTTCTTTTTCCGTAGTTATATAATTCTCCTGCGCATTATTAAGTGTTTTGCTAGCATAATATATATGGTGGAAGTGTTTGTTTCAGCGTTGTCCTAAAACAGCTCCTACTGTAAAACTGCTAGCATCACACATGATCTCGAACGACTGTGTAAAATCGGGTGCGATCATAATATGAGAATTAATTAATCTTTCTTTTAAGAACTCAAAGGCATGTAGACACTCTTGTTCAAAAATAAACGGTGTCTTTTTCTAAAAGTCTAGTAAGTGGTTTAGCGATTTTAGAGAAGTCTTTAATAAATCAGCGGTAAAATCCAGCGCGTCCTAAGAAACTTCTCACTGCCTTAACAGAGGTTGGTGGTGGTAACTTTTCTATGGTTTCAATTTTCGCTCTATCGACTTGAATTTCTTGGCTTGAGATTTTATGGCCAAGTACTAACCCTTCTTGTACCATGAAATGACACTTCTCCTAACTAAGCACTAGGTTTGTTTCCTCACAGCTGCTAAGATCATTTTCTAAATTATTCAAACACAAATCAAACGAGTCACCAAAAACTGAGAAATCATCCATAAACACTTTCATAATATCTTCAACATATTCATTAAAGATGACTAACAGGCACCTTTGGAAAGTGACAGGTACATTACATAAACCGAATGACATACATGTATAGATAAAGGTACCAAATGGACAAGTGAATGCTGTTTTCTCCTGGTCTTCTGGTGCTATAAGAATTTGGAAATATTCAGAAAGTCCATCTACAAAATAATAATAAGAATGTCCCGATAAACGTTCTAATATTTGGTCAATGAAAGGAAAAGAGAAATGATCTTTCCTAGTGACATCGTTTAACTTCCTATAGTCAATACAGACACGCCAACCTATTACCGTTCGCGTTGGAATTAATTCATTCTTATCGTTTGCTACCACTGCTAGACCACCCTTCTTAGAAACGACTTGTACAAGACTAACACATGAACTATCCGAAATATGATATATCATACCAGCATCTAACAACTTAACAATCTCAACCTTAACTACCTCTTTTATATTTGGGTTTAGCCTACATTGCGGTTGAATAAAAGGTTTATATTTTCTTCCAAAAGGATCTTGTGAGTGCAAAAACTAGGATTCATATCTTTTATATCAGATATTTGCCATGCTATTGCACCTTTACATTTCTTCAGCACAATTATTAATTTAGCTTTTTCAATATTAGAAAGATTAGATGAGATAATAACTGGGTAAGAAGAATTAGTTCCTAAGAATGCATACTCAAGATGATCCAGTAATTTTTTTATTTCTACTATCGGTGGATCCTTAGTATTATTCTTAAGACATTCGCGATCTCCTTGTGTAATCAAACTATACTCAGTCGTTCTATTCATCGAAACGCAATTATCTAAAAAAAAATAAAAGTTCAACAATGTCTTCATTTTTTCATCTTCTTGATAACAGTTAGTGATGCAAATTTCTAAAGAATCTCTATAATATAAATTAGAATTCATAGAAGTCATAAAATTATCAATATCATGAGAAAAGTAGCACTAATCGTCATTATCTAATGATTGTTTCATTGTATTACCAATTTGAAAAGTGACTTCATCTTCCCCTACTCGCAAAACTAATTTACCATCAAAAACATTAATAAGAGCTCTAGATGTAACTAAGAATGGACGACCTAGTATGAGTGGTACTTCGATATTTTCGTCCATATCTAGAATAACAAAATCGGCAGGAAGTATAAACTTATCTACCTTAATCAATACATCCGCTACTATTCCTTTAAAGTACTTAACTGATCGATCTGCTAGTTGAATACTCATTCTAGTTGGGCTAAGTTCTACTAGACCTAGTTTCAAATATAGTTTATGAGGCATTAAGTTTATACTAGCTCATAAGTCCGCTAAAGCTTTATTTACTTGTAAATCACCGATTAAACATGAATTTAAAAATGAATCGGGATCCTTAATTTTTTGTGATAATTTGTTCTGCAAAATAGCGGAGCATTATTCACTAAGTGTTACTAAAAATAATTCTTCTATTTTCTTTTTATTTGAGATTGAGTTCTTAAGAAATATAGTATACTTAGGCATTTGAATGATTTCAGAAAAAAGTAAATTAACATGTAATTGTTTAAACATAGATAAGACTTTACCATATTGCGCATCCATGCGCTCCTTGTTAAGATTTGCTGGATATGATATTGCTGGTTGATACTTCATTGGTTGCACGTTCATCTCGTTCATCTCGTTCGGTCCTTCGCCGCTACACTCCTCTTGGGGCGCTTCCTTTGTAGGCCTTTGGTCTTGTAACTCCTTTCCGCTTCTCAATTGGATGGCTTTTGCATGCTTCCTCGGGTTTGTCTCAGTATTACCCGGAAGTGTTCCTTGTTGCCTTTCAGATACCGTCCTTGCGAGCTGACCAATCTGGTTCTCCAAATTACGAATTGAGCCCTCTTGATTTCGGAAGGCTACATCAGTAGTTTGCATGAACTTGGTAAGTACATCTTCCAATGTTGGCTTCTTTGGTTCTGGTTGTTGTGGTTCTCCAAACACAGGTTGCTTGCCTTGATTTCCTTGTCCTGTCCAAGAGAAATTGGGGTGGTTCCTCCATCCAGGATTGTATATAAAACTATACAGGTTGTTTGCTTGGTCGAAAGGAGGTCTGGTGTTGTTGCCCATATAGTCAACATGTTCCTGCACTTGAGATTCACCAGACATTTCACTAAATGAAGGGTCCCATTGTTGAGGTAACATCGAGGGTGATGCTAAGGAAAGGTTTTCCATCTTCTGGTGAAGCTTCTCCACTTGAATGACTAAGGCAGTGACAACATTCACTTCATACATTCCTGCAGGCTCATTAGGCTTTTGTCTCACGGTAGTCCATTGATAGTTATTCATTGCCATGTCTTCTATCAACTGTTGAGCCGCTTCAGGTGTCTTATTGTTCAAGGTGCCTCCACTAGCCGCATCGATCATCTGTTTAGTGGCTGGATTGAGACCATTGTAGAAGGTCTGAATCTGAAGCCAGGAAGGTAGTGCATAATGGGGACACCTTCTTAAGAGTTCCTTGAATCGTTCCCATGTGTCGTACAACGATTCAGATTCCAATTGAACATATATAGAGATGTCATTCCTTAGCTTAGCAGTCTTCGCTGGTGAAAAATACTTCATTAAAAACTTCTCAACCATCATTTCCCATGTAGTAATTGACCCTCTAGGTAATGTGTTGAGCCACTGCTTCGCCTTGTGCCTTAGTGAGAACGGAAACAACCTCAATCGAATGACATCATTGGAAACGCCATTGATCTTGAATGTATCACATATCTCCAAGAATCCGGCTAAGTGTGTGTTGGGATCTTCATCTTGTAGGCCATCATATTGGACATACTGTTGAACCATCTGTATAACATTAGACTTCAATTCAAAATTGTTGGTGACTATTGGTGGTCTAACGATGCTTGACCCAGTTCCCTGAAGATTAGGTCTAGCAAAGTCAGACATGGTTTGCTCGTTCTGGTTTGCCATGTTATCCAAATTTTCTGGATGATGCTCTCCTCGGTTTACTGTTTCCTCTTCTGAAAGTCCGTTTGAAATGTCTGTGGTATTAGTTCCCACGTCCTTTTGGTTAGTGTTGTGAATAATTCGTTCCGGGTCAGGATGAAATGGTGCTAGCCCAGAATTTCTCCCCTTAGTCATAGACTACCAGACTACAAAACAGAGATTAAGCGACATAATTATACTATAAACTAATTTACAGTTATATGTTAATAAACAAAAATTGGTTGATTAATAGAGTTTAAACTTTCAAAATATTGAAAACGAGATCCCCGACAACGACGCCAAAAACTTGATGCTATTTTTTTTAACAAGAAAGAACTTGATGCAGATTTATTCTACACTCTAGTATAAACTATGTAGATGTGCATAAGCTAGATTGATTTAACTTTCAGGCAAGTGCACCTATCAATCATAGTATAAGAGAAATCTACATCTCGTGTCGTATTCCACAAGGTCTTTTCAAATACTCGTACTCACCCTCACTCTATTATCATACCTATAATTAAAATTGATTTTTAACCTAGATTAACCTAACTATGACTACTTGGATACAGAAACATTGGATGATTAAAGATGATAATAAGCCGAAAGTCTAAGAGCATTCACATAAAAATAACCGCTCATTAACTTAATTCTATGTAATCAGGTAATAATAAGATTATCAAATTCGTTGTATTGTAAGGGTTAAACATTTATCAAATTCTCTCTCGAGCAATTCAAAATCTAAACCTAAGTTGAGTAAATTTTCAATCGAATAATTTACAATACTCAAATTTGCATTAAAATAAAGTACCCTATCTAATACATAAATTCATGAAATACTATCTCTAAAATACCATGAATCCATTTATCTGTATCATAATTATCCAATCCATTTATCTGTATCATAATTATCCAATCAACATATCTTTCGATCATGCAAATTGAAATGCAAAGAAAAATAACACCTAAATATAAACATATAAACATCATCACAACCTTCCAATTTCTCAATCTTAAAAGTTGGAATTCATGTAAAACAAATAATAAATTCACAACTAGGATAAATCTCTTTGTTTGAAAATCTACATACGAATAAAATACCATAAATTTGATGAAAATAATAACATACATGATTACCAAATTGTTCAAATAAAAGTTTCATGCGAAATAAAAAATAAATAAAGTTAGATCATCAAGAGAAAGGAAAGATTAAAAAAGATACATGAAAGATTAAATGCATACGAAAATCTCCTTCAATTTCTCCTTCTCTTGGGTGCTCCACTTTCGTGCTCCAGGAGTTTTCCAAATGAAAATGATCCAAAAGTCCCATTCTAATTTTTGTACAGGTTTTTATAGTTTCCTTGCAAACAGGGTTGGACACGGGTTCCAACACGGCCGTGTCACAGGCCGTGTTGACGGTTCTATGGCGGTTCCACATGAATAGACGTGTCTGGTCGTGGGCCGTGTCATCTGACACGGGTACGGACACGGCTGTGTTGTTCATCGTGTTCTTCGCACACGGGTTGGTTTGCAGCAGACGTTGAATCTATCCCGAAAAGGACACGGGTGAGAATACGGGCGTGTTCCCACCCGTGTGGTGCTCTGTCTTCTTCTGTCAATTATTCTGGTCCATCCCAAAAAGGACAAGGGTAAGGAACACGGGCGTGTGACTACCCGTGTGCGCCCAATTCTTGTCCTGTCATCAGCCATGTTGAATCCGTGAACTCCTCTGTTTGCTCCAAGACTTTTAATTCCACTGGTTAGCAATACCTGCATTAGAAAAATGAAGAAATAAATAAATAGCTTAATACATGGAATAATAGAAACTCCTAACTGTGCTCTTCTATTCTTGATAAAACAAATTCTTAACTATTCTCGCAAAATTTTTACATAAGGAGGTAAAAAATAGTGGACATGATTACAATTATGATAGTAAAAAGCCTATCATAATTATACTCATCAACCGCCTACTCCAACAATAATCAACCATTAATGATTTTCAAGAAACTTTTCTTTCCTTTACACCATTTTAACTTTTCTTTTCTTTTCTTTCATTTTCTCATTTTCACAACATTTTCAATAAATTTTATTTTGATAGCACATCCACATGTTCACAAATAATAATCAACACATCAACACTCAAAATAAATATGAAATAAATTCTGAAGCTCAAACTTGGGTGTGCGACTAGGATCAGGATTTCACTAGGATCAGAATTTAGGCTTTGGTGAGATGAAGTGAGGCTGAAACAATTGATGGGTAGGCACATCGAGGCTAACAAGGATAAACGTTAGGTTTAGGCACAAAACTCAAACGGGCCAAAATGATGGCCTTTATCACACTCGCGCGCTTAACTAACTGTGTACCCATGCTTCGACAATAGCTTGAGGCAAGTTCTTAGCCAGCGAATGAAATTAACCTTCCTCCGGACTCGAGCAATACGAGGCTAACGAACGCCTACACACAATCCTACACTACCATTTGATTTACACCAGATTCATTGATTTTGAGTTGTGTAAACAATGTCTACGCTAATAGAAAAATATAAACTACAAACATATAAAAAAATTGAATCTACAAGATTTTCTAAGTGAGACGTGAGCACTCGACTAGGAGCACTACATGAGTCAACATTTTACTCCACCTCACAATCTTAAGCCAGTTCTGTGATTTTTAAATCGCAGACAAAAGAATGAAAAAGCTTAGCACGTGCCAACGGTTAAGTACGCACTCAAGTGAGTGCAGTTGTGTGCAATGAATATGAACAATGAGAGAATAAAATAAAATAACAAGATACTTCTAGCATACTGTGCGATGTGCACGTGCACAGGTAACAACGAAATCCCCCCTCCCCTAGACTTAGTCTAAACAACACGACTACAAAACAGACATGAAAAATCAATAATAGAACTGAGGAAGAGGAGTTACCCATGCTCATAAATGAGTATCCCAGAAGATTGACGTTAAATTTGGAAGAAGTTCCCAGCTCGCCACCGAAACATCTCCAACCCTGCAAGAAAAAACATCGACACCACAAAAGGAAAAGCAATAAAAAGTGTTAGATAAAATATGAAATCAACAATATGGGTTGTCTTTCGAAAGCTCTTTTGTTTACCGTTCTTAAGGTGGACCAAATACCTGTATTAGTAGTTTAAAATTGAGTTACTAACAAAGTTTAACACGAATAAAAACAACAATAACAAACAGAGCTGCCATGACTACAAGAACACATAGCTAAAGCACAAAAAGAACACAGACAAAGCCCGAAGAACACTCACAAATTAGCTATATGCCGGCTTGTGGTGTTTCTCCCCCACCACGCGAGATGGGGAAGAAGTGAAAGCTTTAGAGCCCAATGAAGATTTACCTCCCTTGACCCTTACCTCGTTCTCACGCCAGCGGGCAGCCGAATGATCCGCATGCAACAATCTTTCACGTTTTAGTCTTTCCACGGTGGGAGAGCGCCAACACGCTCCAACAACATGATCAGTAACAGTCTTCCTCGCTAGAAGGGCAGCAGGGGGCATCATGTCATCACCCGCCACGGGTGACAGATCCGCCCAACGAACCTGTTTTAATTGTTGACAAGGTAGATTCAAATCAACAACATTAACTGATAAATTTGCAGCCATGCTTGCCGCTCCATCGCACAACTCCGCGACATTGCCGCCTTCTTTCTTTTCGACAATATCATCCCTTAGATCCAAAATGACTTCTATCTCCGCATCAGCATTACTCCCATTCTCATCATCATCCACATTCTCCATCAACGTCACAGCCTCAGACCTCTACTCAACATTACTAAAAGCCAAATCACAAACAACAAGTGAATTAGGATTTTCCATCGGATGCCTCCCGCCTCACCGTGAGTAGCTAGCTTAGGGACACACGTGTCTGATTGAGAGGGACACGCGTGTCTGATTGAGTGGGACACACGAGTCCCACGTGAGACAGCATGTCGGACTTCCGACACGAGTGTTAGAGAGTGTCGGAGAGTTGGACGAGTGTCGGAGAGTCCGACACCGACACGCTGGACATTTTTAAGTGTCGATGCTTCATAGACGGCAAGTGTGCCGGTCGCACAAGTAATATAAGATGAGAGGATATCCCCAAGTATCAATCTCTTGAGAAACACAAAGTGAGTGTGTGATTCAATTGCTTAGAAAATTAATTATAATGGGTAAAATGAAAATACTGGGCTTGGTTTTGATGGTTGAACAGAAAAAAAACACAAACTCTAGTGCGAGTAGCATTCACCGCTTCGCAAGGGTGGATGCCCAGTTGGGCGAGCTTGTGAAATGGATTGCAAATGGATGAGGGTCGCAAACACCTCTTCGCAACGCACGCCACTAGCAATTGCTAGTGCGACACTCAAATGATGGTGGGGGTGACGAGATGGAATGAGGGCGCTCCTCACATGCATAAACCACAGTGCATTCACACAGACATGAACAAATGCATTTATACTAAATTAGGGTTCATACAACACTTCCAAATATCCAACAATCCAAAGAGAAATAAACTACAAATGAAGAGAAGGGAAGAATCAAATCGAAGCACGAAGACTCATCCAGTTTCACGACCGAAATTGAGGGTTGTCCCGCCTCGTCCGCGCTTGGACTTCGACTGCCGTCCGGGGTCCAAAAGAGCTGTCACCTTCTTTCAATATACCCGTCTTCTTCGTCAATAGCTTCCGATTACACCCTTCGCTAGAGAACTCTCCAAGAGCAGTGAGAAATCCGTCAGAATGGAGCTTGGAGACTTGCGGAAGATTGAGGAGGCCGAGAGGAAGCTCTAGCGATTGGCGAGACAAGCTTGGCCAGAACTCCTCGAGATGATGGCCAGAGGTGGAGTGGTGAAAAGGGCCAACTGGAACCCTAAGGCGCGGGAAAATTCTTTCTTCCTCTAGGTGAGCGGAGCCCTGCGACTTAAATAGTAAACAACCAGAAAAAGGGTCACGCATGGTCGAACGCATGACCGTGCATGAATCGTGCATGAATCGTGCATTAATAATCAACACAAAACTCCCCCAGTCTGAACCGGCAAAAGACCGTACGTTCTTGATTGCGCACGGGCAAAACAACCCGTGCGAGAAGAAATCACACGGTTAGTAACAGATCATTGAAAATCAGGCAAACATGACAGTTTGTGCGTTTTCCTTTGCGCACGGTTGAACCCAACCGTGCGTGAAGAAAACGTATGAACAAGAAAAACATAAATTTTTTAGAAAAAAAGAGGTCATGCGATTTGGTCACACACGGGCAAAACAGCCCGTGCGAGAGCAAATCGCACGGCCCGAGGCAGAGCACTAGAAAATGAATCTGTAGGCATTGCACAATCGCGTCGATCGCGCACGAAGAAAAACACACGATTATGCGATTCCTTTAGAGAAGAACACGGTAGCACTGGTGATCTGCCCACCTGCATAGCAATACACAGCATGGAGCATACCTCCAGCACACAAAACCAAAGAGAAAACTACATAAAACAAGCTAGGGAGCACCATGTGCTTACCCCTAAGAAAAAATGTGCAATTGCACACCACACTGGCCCAAATCGCGCACCAAGTGTAAAATACGGATCAAATCAAATGTAAGCAATAATGAACAAGAAGTGTAGTGCGCGTGCGTGAAAACTATCCCGAATGAGTCCAAAAAACACTATAAATTTCAGACTCATCAGTAACCACCCACTAGCCAACATGGTTAATGAGGAATATTATTTATTTAATTAACGACCTGCATATAAGAAATATTATGAAAGTAATGTGTATTTTAAACTATGTAAAATGTAGTTTGCATTCAGTAATTTGGGTGGTTACGGTGTGCGTATAACCGCGTAATCACTGTAACCTCCTCCTGGAGCCTATAAAAAGCCCCCATGACCCCCTCATTTCTAACTTTTTCTCCTCCCAGCTTTCTTCTTTCTCAGGTCAGAGCTCTGTCGGAATCCTCCTACGAGCCTCCTCCCGTCGAGCCACCCGAAAATTCGTCTAAGTCCACAACGCTTTGAGGAAGAAGAAGATCGCCAGCCAGTCACTCCAAGAAATCTTTTACGTGCGCAACATTCCACAAGTCTCCGCCAACGCATCTCCGCACGCATGCAGCCGTGTTGTCGTGCTCAGCATACGAGCGGCGTCCAAGAGCATCCGTCACCGTCAGAAAGTGATAAAAAACGAGCTTCGTGTGAGGCAGTCTGTTTCCCTCCGAACGCACCTGCCATCTCTCTCACCTCCAAGTTGTAACGAGTAGCGGTCTGTCGCTCTCGATTCCCTTGATAATCTATAAACTACCGCCAATAATGAAGTTTGAGCGACACTGCTCCGGTCACGTGATTTTTTACCCAGTTGAGGGGTTTTTCCACATTAAAATTGCTTTGTGTTTGACTCTATTTATTCTGTGACTGTGTGCGCGCTTGACCGCTCCACGAGATAAGACGGCCTAGTTTATTCCGGTCTATCAGGAGAGTTAAGTTGGCCGCAACATCCCTACAGAATTTTTATTTATATATCTTATATATCTCTATATTTTTAAGAGCAGATCCATTGTAGTTAAACTAGTACATTTAACTATTCCTTTATCTTTTAGTATGATAGTTTGATAGTTGCTATTACCAATCCCATTAAAACGTTAATATTAGTGCCGAGGATTGAAAATGTACTGTTGAAATTTAATCTATCTAATAACAAAAATCTTCCATAAATTTGTTGCGGTGATTGATGTATGATGTTTGTCTTTTAAAAGGAACTGTTTGGAAGAAGTGACATCTGAGTTTGATTATGGAAAAGATTTGTAGCTGTCTTTCATTTTTTGTACTCATGCTGTGTGTTACCGTTAAGATATTTTCTCAGAAAAAATCCAGCAAGGGGAGGGCCGGCGGAGGTGAGGGAGAAGCAAAGAGGGAGAAAGAGATGAGATTTAGGGAGCAACTCTAATAACCTTCATACATTCCAGATACCTTACATCTAGAACTCCTCCCCCTTATATATATGAGGGAGGGAACCATACAAGGAGAAATAAAATTCATTAAGTAATTAATTAATTTAATTAATATTAAAGTGGTTAATATTAATTAAATTAATTAGCACAAATTAATTACAAGGGCAATCATGGCAGTTTCCAAATGCGCGCTCCATACATTATGATGAAGGGGGTCCACTTGAGTGAATGTGCTCGCGAGCATAGCGGCTTCCATATGTGCTCCCATGATTCCTGCCGAATGGTGTGCTCAGTCAAATGCAACGTCGTAACAATATACTGCCCTTGAAAATTGACCTTGTCCCCAAGGTCAAGATTACCAGATTTGTTAGGGTGTTTAACAATAAGAGGGACGTATAATTCGTGGCCGCTGGGTGAAAAAGGTATGATAAACTGAAGTACGGTTAGAAGAAAATGAAGTGTTGAAGGGGGGTGATAGCTAGTGAGGAGGTAAAAGGAAGGAATACAGATAAGAAAAATACTTAGAGGAGATATGAAAGGGGGGTGAAAGAAGATGATGTGTGTCGTGTAGCGGAGGTATCCATAGGTGTAAACAGAGGTTATGAAAGAAGAAAGTAGAATTGAAAAATAAAATTAGAGGAGAGTTGTTTTTTAGTGGGGTGTTGGGGGCTAGATATGAGATAAAAATGGGATGGAAGAATGATGGGCGGCTGTCTCTATGAGAGTTTACTTCAATTTTCGGCTTTGTTTTTGGGAAGAGGAAAAGAGTAAAGAAAGAGAGAAAAAATGGATGTGACAACACAAGAGAAGATGAAAGAAAATTATGACAGTTATCAATTTTTTGGAATGTTGGAATTTGGTTGAGAAAGGAAGGGGGTGAGGCGTGTGGGGCATGGCCGTGTATGGAAGGGAAATGGGAGACAATAATGAGAGTGGGGCCAGCTGTGGGCTTAATTAAAAACAGATAGAGGGGGAAATGATAGTGGTGTGGCCGACTGGAAAGGACAGGGAGTGGGTCAAATTCGGCTCGGTAATACTTAGGGCATCGTGCGACTCGGGCCAGGCGAGGTGTGCCACACTGGGAGAAATGCAGGAGCGGCGGGTTGGCAGTGGCGGCGGAAGGAGCCCGGCATCCTTGCTGACCGCTGATGCCGGAATCGGCACGAGCGAGGGTTGGCTTCTCCAGCCGACGACGGACGACGGATCCCGTACAACGGCCTCATCCTGGCGCTGGAGAAGTGTCGCTGGAGGGAATCGAGCCTGCACATCCAGTCGATCGAGCTCGACGCCGACGGCTGCGGTTGGAGCGGTGCGGGCTGGATTGGCAGCGGTGTGCGCTGCTGCTGCCAGAAGCTTTAGGCAGAGGGGAACGACAATGAGAGCACTCATCGCCGGGATCTCTTAGCGCATGTCGTGGATGAGGTTGAGGTCAAGGGCGGGCACCAGGCTAGTTTCCAGCGGCTGCAAGGGTATCAGGCGGAGACCGACAGGTCGGAGGGAATCAATGCTGCCGAGGAGGAGCGCCTGACCGGCGAGAATGGCGTCAGCAAACGACTAGGGGGCGTTGAGGCGGGCGTCCTGGTGGTCGATCCGTGCGCGGCTGTCGTCAGTTCCCTCGTGGGCTTCGGTGAGGTGGGTATGGGTTGTGGGAGCCATCGGGGAATCGGGTGGAGAGGGCGAGATCCGGCGGCACTCGGAGGGTGGAGCGGAAAGTCAGACCATTGTTACCGTTAAAATATTTTCTCAGAAGAAATCCAGCAAGGGGAAGACCGACGAAGGTGAGGGAGAAGCAAAGAGGGAGAAAGAGATGAGACTTATGGAGCAACCCTAATAACCTTCATACATTCCAGATACCTTACATCTAGAACTTCTCCCCCTTATATAGATGAGGGAGGGAACCATACAAGAAAAAATAAAATTCATTAAGTAATTAATTAATTTAATTAATATTATATTGGTTAATATTAATTAAATTAATTAGCACAAATTAATTACAAGGGCAATCATGGCGGTTTCCAAATGCGCGCTCCATACATTATGAGGAAGGGTGTTGAAGCCAAATATGACCTCAACTGGAGTTCGAAGAAAAAGGGGGGCAGCCAAAACCTACTTCTCTCAAGTCTCAACCCTTAACTGGATTCAAAGGTCCTAAGACTGACCCTATAGCCTCAGCAGGGAGGTCCCACCTCACACCCGGAAGATCTCTGAGAGCTTCCCCTCCAAAGCCAAAGCTGGGCTAGGAGCTCCTCAGAAAGCACTGAAATTTTGAGAGACAATGATAGCTTGCTTTTTAAGGAGCCCTTATGAGTCTATTTATAGCATTTTGCTGTCCTGAATTTACTGAAAAGCCCCTAGTTGGTCTGCTAATAGCCGAATCTCGCTGTTTTTCTGAGGGTACTGAAGTAATTTCTCCTGAGGGCAATTAGGACATTCTTCCTAAGGCCCTGGACCACACTCGGCGAGAGCTGTGCCGAGACCCTTCTGCCCAGGGCATGGTGCGAACGTTCTCGCCCGGCGTAGGCGAGAACTCTTTGAGATAGGAGCTTGGCTCGGGCGCAAGCGCTTCCGCGCAGGCCGCGCTCGACGATCTTGGCCTACGGTTCCTCGTTCAACGATCAGGCGCAATCGTTCCCGCCTTCTTTGGGCGAGATCTTCCTTAGGGCGTGAACACTTCGGCTAACCCAACTGTGACCATTGTGCCTCCTTGTCTGGCTCAGCGAATATGGGGTTGTACACAATCCCCGCTCTTTTCGAGCTAGCTCTGCGCTCAAAAAGACATGTCCAACCCAAAAATATTCGCTGAGCACGTGTCAACATCAGGGAATCTTTCGGTGGGCCGTACGGTGCCTATAAATATGTGTGCCGATAGACGACCATAATACTTCCCTCGAGTCGTTATTCTCCCCCTGGGCTCTCGCCTCCTCTCGCTATGCCTTCCGAGCGTGCCGACAAACCGCTTCCGCAGGATCTGCAGGACCGCATTAACGCGGCACAGGCGCGAGCCAGGGCTAACAGCGCCCTGGTTGCTCCATGGCTAGCGAGACAATCGTCGGTTGCTGAGCCTTCTCTGCCTAAGAAGAAGAAGAGGGCGAAGGTGGTTCAGCGGGACCTGTCCCGCGAGAACAGGAGCCCGCCCACCCCGACCCCTAGTCGCGCGGACGGCCCCTCGCCGCGGAAGGTAAGCTCGATATGCCAATTACTAAAAACCAGTTGTCCAGTTGTTTAACGTGATACCTCTCGCAGGAGACGGTTCCCGACGCTGCCGCGTCCCCGCGAGAACCCTTGGACCCACCCTCTAGCCGTCACGATGATCAACCGCGGGTTCCAGAGGTGGCCCCTCCACCTGACCCGAACATCGCAGGTAATGGTTCCCCGCTCGCCCTCAACTTAAATTTTTAAGTGCTGACCTGATTTCCCGCAGCGTCGGTTTCCGCACCTCCAGATCTCGCCACCCGGGAGAGTGGAGCGAGAGCTGCGAATCAGTTTGCCCATACGGTTGATTCCTCCCTACTGGCGGGAGGAAATACTGCCGAGATCTCCGTGTCTTTGTTAGACGCTAGCCCTCCTGCGGGAGAGGAGACCCGCTCCCCCGCTCCTGACCAAGCCGGGATCACCATTCGCAAAGTTACCCCCCCGGAAAAGGAAAGCCAATCCACCTCCTCTTTGGAGCTGAGGGGGGGGGATGGGCCTTCTCGCCTGCCGTCGACCGGGGGGCCTCATCACTCTGAAGGTATACAGAAACTTTATCGCAGCTATCCTTTAGCTCCCGCTAAAATGGGGATTCTTTTGACAGGGGACATGGGCTCGCGACTTGGCGCTGAGGTAGAGGAAGAAGAAGAAAAAGAAGCAGAAAGAGAGGGAGAAGATGACGAGAGCTCTCCCTTCCCTTCGTCTGACGAGATGGAGGAGATCCTCACGGGTGCCGGGAGCGCGAAAAGACGGGGGAAGAAGGTCGCCGCCGTTCCGTCGAAGCTCATCCGGCGAGAACGGGTCCGCGACCTTGCGGCCAAAGAGTTCCGCCTATCAGTGGAGAAGAGACTAGAGACCCTGGAGCGGGATTACCTTATCGGCGAGATGGATCGGCCGGGGGGAGCTACCGCTGGGTCCTCACCTGAGAGGTGCATCGAGCGCATCCGGGATCTGTCCCGCCGGGTTGACCTGAGATGCAGCGTCCTGTCGTCCTACTTCAACCCGCAGGCGCCGCCCCGGACCAAGCTGCGGGACCGAGGAAAATGGCGGTGGGAGCAAGGGAAATGGCGCTGGGAGCCATACTGAAGCGCGAGACCTCCCCTCCTCTACCCCAGGCCTTCCCCTCTCTGATGTACCCTTATTTACTTGCATAGAGTTGTAACTGATGATTCTGCACTTTATCGCTTATTATTTTATCCCGTTCTCGCTCAGCGAGAGCAATAACTCGGTTTTAATACTTTTGTATGCGTATGAGTTATTTTCCCGGGTCCTTGGGTGGCGAGAGCTACCTCGTTTCCGCCTACCTTGCCCGTCGCATGACATCTCGCAACGTTTGCGCAAGTCACTTAGTCGGTCACTGTCAGACTCGGGCGGGAAAAACGAAGCGCCGCTGACCTAGGACGCGCCGGCTGTACCCCCGCCGCCTTTCTGAAAACAGCCATCATTACCACGATTTTCTATAAATAGGAGGCTTACCTACCACATTCATTTCTCCGATTCCAGTCTCTCTCCTCTCCTGTTGCTCTCGCGGTTTCTCCAAAGCTCTCGCCCGTCTCCGCCTTCTACTTCCGTTCTCGCGCCGTTCTCGCTCTCGCCCTCTTCTCGTAGATCTCGCCTTCAAACTTTTTCGTGATGCCGGGCGGAAGTGAAGGACGATCCAATTGCGCGGAAGCTTTCCAAAAACATCTTTTCCCTTCCTGCACCCTTACCGTGGATGAGTTCAACCTGATCAAGGCTCAACACGTTCCCGCCGGCTTCACCGCGCGGAACCCGGGCAATCACGACAAGGTAAACTCCGCGGGGGAGGGGGAGCTCGCCATCCCCATCGAACACTTCGAGGTGGGCTTCCGCCTCCCGCTGTGGCCTGAGATGCGGCAGGCCCTCCGATATTACGGGGTGGTTCCCGCGCAGCTGAACCCTAACTCAGTGGCGATTCTTATGACATTCATATGTTATATGCGGTCCGAGAGGATCGAGTTTAGCTTGCCGATCTTCCGCAAGCTATTTACTTTCCGCGCGAAAGGAGGCGTGGTGTTCTTCTCCGGGCAACTGCTGAAGACGATCGGTCTCGCTAACAAGCACCATCACTGGGGCGATAGGTTGATCTACGTTTCTGGCGACTTCGGGAACGTACCCCTTGCCCCCATCCAATACGAGGATGCCGCCTATAATCCTCCCTCCTTGGGCTCGCGCGAGAGCGCCCTCCTTGAGTTCTTCGGAACCAAGGACTTCGACGTCCTCTACCTCCGGCGAGACGTCGATTCTCTCTCCCCTGTACTTCTGGGAGAAGGTAGGGTCTCGCCTCTATCTGTCTTTTACTTGTCTTTTCCAAGGTCGGGACTTATTGTCATTATTTTCGCAGGAGAGCGCGAGATCCCCCTACGCCAGCCTTTCGACGAGGCTCGCGCCGGAGGGAGTCAACCTCCTAAGGACCCGCTGGCTCTTGCGAAAGCCGCTGCTCAAGCCTGCCGAAAAGAGTCGGGTCCTCCTTCAAGCGGTGCCGCGAAGCGAAAGCCCGGTGCCCCCGCGCCTCAATCAATTAAGAGACCCAAGACAACGGATACCGAGAAGGGCAAGGCTGTTGTGGTGCCGCCCACCCAACCTCTCCCCGCAGGCCGCTCCTTCGAGGAGGTCTTGCAGGCCGTTAGCAAGATTGCCGCCTCCAGGGGCGGTCCCGAGACCCCTGCCGAGAACCCTCAGGCCCCTGGTGCCGCAGAGAGCGAGGGTGCCGCCGCCGGGACCTCCGGCCAGGCCCTGTCTGAAGAGGTGCCGCGAGGTCATCGCAACTTCGGTCTCGGCATGAGGTGTCTGGACGCGGAAAACAAGCCACTGCTGCAGTGGGATCCCGATGCCAACAAGGTCTCGATCTCGTCCCTCCTGCCAAGCTGGGCATAGCGAGACGAGGTCACCAGCGAGGCTTTCGCCCTAGGTTATTGCCTCTACAGCCGGGAGGACGCTAGCGTCTACGACAAGATGTCGACCCGGCTGCTGGCCTACGACTCCACCCGCGCCCTGATGCGTGGGCTGGAGCTTGCGCACATGTCTGCCCGCCGGAGCATCACGATAGACCGCAACTTTCAGGACATGTTCAAGGCCAGGGACGATGCGGTGGCTCAGGCGGCCTCTCTGGCCAAGGAGCTGGCCGAGGCCCAGCAAATGTTATCCTCGCGCCAAGCGGAAGGGGTAAGCGAGACCTTTCACAATCACTTGTTCTCGCCTCCCTAACTCTTCTCTTATGCTAACCTTCCGCCGTTCAGGATTCCGCCCAAGCCGCACTTCGCGAGGAGCTGTCCCAGGCCCGATACGACAACGTTCTCCTGCGGGAGCAGATCGCGCGCCTCGAGGCGAGTGCAGCCCCTCCGTTGGACGAGAGATTGAAGAGCCAGCATTACTCGGCTTATGACATCGACAAGCTGCTCCAGGGGAACGCGCAAGGCACAGTAAAGTTGACGCTGAAGACGCTGCGAGACATCAACTGCTGGGACGGGAGGGGCAAAGACATCACTGCTCAACAGCTTGTTCCATGGCTCTTCGAGCCCATTCCAAAGCCCCCGGGCGCCCCTGATACCCCACCCTCGGACGTCCCGAAGTCCCCTGCGGCGGGTGGCGAGACCTCCGGGGAGAGCTCCGGCGAGAGCTCCAGCGGGAGCTCAAGCGGGAGCTCGGAGGGGTACATCTTGTCTCCGTGAGGGGCCTCCTCTTCTTTTCCTTTCCGCCTCTGCTTTTTTCTTCCGCCTTAATGTAAACGCGAGACATTACTAGTTTGTTCTTTTAATATATTTAATGCAAATGTTTTTATTTGTAAATATCTCGCTCCGTTATTGCGAATGCGCCTGATGTAATTGTTGTGGTCGGATGTTGTCTGCGCGTGCTTCCGTCGAGGCCCTTGGTCGTCTTAAGATAACCTTCCCTAGAGATGGATCAGCGGGATCCTGCGCGAATCCTTAGGCGGGAACCTGCTGCGAACTGCCAGACGGAAGCGTGGCTCGCGCACCCTTGGGACGGAACCGTGCTCTTTAGCCTGCATGAGTCCCTTCTGGACCGTCGCCTAACGATCCCGCCCATTTGTTTGAGAATGTTAAGAGTCTTCTTGGCGAAAGCCCCCCCACTGCGAGATCTCTTTGACGGGGACTTCCCTGCCGAGATCTATCCCTGCCGAGACCTATCCTATCTTTTTCATTTTGTATTCCCAATGCGCCTCCTGCCTTGTCCAAACCAAACCAAACCTATCCCCCACAGACGAGCCTACGGACCTGCCAGCTAGATGAGAGCCTGCGCAGCGGGTCTACCTGGGGCCGAGCCGAGCTCGGGGTGCCGATAAAGATCTCAAACCAACCAAACCTATCCCCCACAGGCGAGCCTACGGACCTGCCAGCTAGATGAGGGCCTGCGCAGCGGGTCTACCTGGGGCCGAGCCGAGCTCGGGGTGCCGATGAAGATCTCAAACCAACCAAACCTATCCCGCATAGGCGAGCCTACGGACCTGTCAGCTAGATGAGAGCCTGCGCAGCGGGTCTACCTGGGGCCGAGCCGAGCTCGGGGTGCCGATGAAGATCTCAAACCAACCAAACCTATCCCCCACAGGCGAGCGTACGGACCTGCCAGCTAGACGAGAGCCTGCGCAGCGGGTCTACCTGGGGCCGAGCCGAGCTCGGGGTGCCGATGAAGATCTCAAACCAACCAAACCTATCCCCCACAGGCGAGCCTACGGACCTGCCAGCTAGATGAGAGCCTGCGCAGCGGGTCTACCTGGGGCCGAGCCGAGCTCGGGGTGACGATGAAGATCTAAACCAAACAAACCTATCCCCCACAGGCGAGCCTACGGACCTGCCAGCTAGATGCGAGCCTGCGCAGCGGGTCTACCTGGGGCCGAGCCGAGCTCGGGGTGCCGATGAAGATCTCAAACCAACCAAACCTATCCCCCACAGGCGAGCCTACGGACCTGCCAGCTAGATGAGAGCCTGCGCAGCGGGTCTACCTGGGGCCGAGCCGAGCTCGGGGTACCGATGAAGATCTCAAACCAACCAAACCTATCCCCCACAGGCGAGCCTACGGACCTGCCAGCTAGATGAGAGCCTGCGCAGCGGGTCTACCTGGGGCCGAGCCGAGCTCGGGGTGCCGATGAAGATCTCAAACCAACCAAACCTATCCCCCACAGGCGAGCCTACGGACCTGCCAGCTAGATGAGAGTCTGCGCAGCGGGTCTACCTGGGGCCGAGCCGAGCTCGGGGTACCGATGAAGATCTCAAACCAACCAAACCTATCCCCCACAGGCGAGCCTACGGACCTGCCAGCTAGATGGGAGCCTGCGCAGCGGGTCTACCTGGGGCCGAGCCGAGCTCGGGGTGCCGATGAAGATCTCAAACTAACCAAACCTATCCCCCACAGGCGAGCTTACGGACCTGCCAGCTAGACGAGAGCCTGCGCAGCGGGTCTACCTGGGGCCGAGCCGAGCTCGGGGTGCCGATGAAGATCTCAAACCAACCAAACCTATCCCCCACAGGCGAGCCTACGGACCTGCCAGCTAGATGAGAGCCTGCGCAGCGGGTCTACCTGGGGCCGAGCCGAGCTCGGGGTGCCGATGAAGATCTCAAACCAACCAAACCTATCCCCCACAGGCGAGCCTACGGACCTGCCAGCTAGATGAGAGCCTGCGCAGCGGGTCTACCTGGGGCCGAGCCGAGCTCGGGGTGCCGATGAAGATCTCAAACCAACCAAACCTATCCCCCACAGGCGAGCCTACGGACCTGCCAGCTAGATGAGGGCCTGCGCAGCGGGTCTACCTGGGGCCGAGCCAAGCTCGGGGTGCCGATGAAGATCTCAAACCAACCAAACCTATCCCCCACAGGCGAGCCTACGGACCTGCCAGCTAGATGAGAGTCTGCGCAGCGGGTCTACATGGGGCCGAAACGAGCTCGGGGTGCCGATGAAGATCTCAAACCAACCAAACCTATCCCCCACAGGCGAGCCTACGGACCTGCCAGCTAGACGAGAGCCTGCGCAGCGGGTCTACCTGGGGCCGAGCCGAGCTCGGGGTGCCGATGAAGATCTCAAACCAACCAAACCTATCCCCCACAGGCGAGCCTACGGACCTGCCAGCTAGACGAGAGCCTGCGCAGCGGGTCTACCTGGGGCCGAGCCGAGCTCGGGGTGCCGATGAAGATCTCAAACCAACCAAACCTATCCCCCACAGGCGAGCCTACGGACCTGCCAGCTAGATGAGAGCCTGCGCAGCGGGTCTACCTGGGGCCGAGCCGAGCTCGGGGTGCCGATGAAGATCTCAAACCAACCAAACCTATCCCCCACAGGCGAGCCTACGGACCTGCCAGCTAGATGAGAGCCTGCGTAGCGGGTCTACCTGGGGCCGAGCCGAGCTCGGGGTACCGATGAAGATCTCAAACCAACCAAACCTATCCCCCACAGGCGAGCCTACGGACCTGCCAGCTAGATGAGAGCCTGCGCAGCGGGTCTACCTGGGGCCGAGCCGAGCTCGGGGTGCCGATGAAGATCTCAAACCAACCAAACCTATCCCCCACAGGCGAGCCTACGGACCTGCCAGCTAGATGAGAGTCTGCGCAGCGGGTCTACTTGGGGCCGAGCCGAGCTCGGGGTACCGATGAAGATCTCAAACCAACCAAACCTATCCCCCACAGGCGAGCCTACGGACCTGCCAGCTAGATGGGAGCCTGCGCAGCGGGTCTACCTGGGGCCGAGCCGAGCTCGGGGTGCCGATGAAGATCTCAAACCAACCAAACCTATCCCCCACAGGCGAGCCTACGGACCTGCCAGCTAGACGAGAGCCTGCGCAGCGGGTCTACCTGGGGCCGAGCCGAGCTCGGGGTGCTGATGAAGATCTCAAACCAACCAAACCTATCCCCCACAGGCGAGCCTACGGACCTGCCAGCTAGATGAGAGCCTGCGCAGCGGGTCTACCTGGGGCCGAGCCGAGCTCGGGGTGCCGATGAAGATCTCAAACCAACCAAACCTATCCCCCACAGGCGAGCCTACGGACCTGCCAGCTAGATGAGAGCCTGCGCAGCGGGTCTACCTGGGGCCGAGCCGAGCTCGGGGTGCCGATGAAGATCTCAAACCAACCAAACCTATCCCCCACAGGCGAGCCTACGGACCTGCCAGCTAGATGAGGGCCTGCGCAGCGGGTCTACCTGGGGCCGAGCCGAGCTCGGGGTGCCGATGAAGATCTCAAACCAACCAAACCTATCCCCCACAGGCGAGCCTACGGACCTGCCAGCTAGATGAGAGTCTGCGCAGCGGGTCTACATGGGGCCGAGCCGAGCTCGGGGTGCCGATGAAGATCTCAAACCAACCAAACCTATCCCCCACAGGCGAGCCTACGGACCTGCCAGCTAGACGAGAGCCTGCGCAGCGGGTCTACCTGGGGCCGAGCCGAGCTCGGGGTGCCGATGAAGATCTCAAACCAACCAAACCTATCCCCCACAGGCGAGCCTACGGACCTGCCAGCTAGACGAGAGCCTGCGCAGCGGGTCTACCTGGGGCCGAGCCGAGCTCGGGGTGCCGATGAAGATCTCAAACCAACCAAACCTATCCCCACAGGCGAGCCTACGGACCTGCCAGCTAGATGAGAGCCTGCGCAGCGGGTCTACCTGGGGCCGAGCCGAGCTCGGGGTGCTACAAAACGAATGATCACGTTATATTATGAAAAACTTGGCAACAGTTAAGAAAAAGCCACTCGATATAGTATAATAAATTTATTTTTGAAATACATGGTTACATCCTTCCCCCCTCAGGGGTAGAAGCGTTTTAGATCATCACCACTCCAAGTGTGGCTTAGGGCTCTTCCCTCCACGTCCTGGAGGTAGTATCCCCCCGTTCCGAGGACTTCTTTCACAATGTATGGACCTTCCCAGTTCGGGTGGAGCTTACCCACAGGAGCCGACCTTCCTGCCGCGTCAACCTTTCTCAGCATCAGATCCCCTTCAGCGAACTGCTTGACCCTGACATGCTTATCAAAATGCTTGGCCATCCGTCGCTTGATCTCTTCTTGCCTGATAGCCGCCACGTTTCGCAGTTCCTCCACCATATCTAACGAGAGGCGCTGCCCCTCTTCATTCTCCACCCTCCAAGCCTCGTCCCCTTCGCCCGCGGCTATGACTCGCGGGGACCGGACCTCGAACTCCACTGGTAGGACGACTTCACACCCATGAGAGAGCTTGAAGGGGGTCTCACCGGTGGCCGTGTTCGGAGTCGTTCGTAGTGCCCACAGGACCGACGGGAGCTGCTCCACCCAATTCCCCTTTAAGTTCTCCACCTTTTTTCTTAGTAGGTTTACAATGATTTTGTTTGCTGCCTCCACTTGGCCGTTACTCCGAGGGTGATGGATGGAGGCAAACCGGAGATCTATCCCCAGTTGAGCGCAGAAGCTGATGAACTCCTCGCTGGCAAACTGGGGGCCGTTATCGGTCACTATTGCTTGGGGCAACCCATGTCTACAAATGATTTCCCCCCAGACGAAATTCCTTATGACCTGCGAGGTGACCTTGGCTAAGGCTTTAACCTTTAGCCACTTCGAGAAATAATCGACCATGACCAAGAGGAACCTCCTCTGCCCACTAGCCGGAGGAAAGGGTCCAACTAAGTCCATTCCCCAGATAGCGAATGGCCACGGCGCCGTGATACTCCGGAGCCTCTGAGCTGCCAAGAGCTGAAGGGGGGCGTAGAGCTGACATTTTTGACATCTCCTCGCAAATTCCATGACATCCTTCCTTAGGGTGGGCCAGAAGTACCCCTGTCTGACCACCCTTGCCTCCAGCGTCCTTCCTCCAGAGTGACTGCCGCACTCACCCGAGTGCACCTCCCTTAATATCTTCGGGATCTCTTCTTCGGCCACACATCTAGCTAGGAGCCCCGACAACATCTTACGATGCAGACCCCCCTCCATCATCAAATAGTGAGCCGCTTTGCGCTTGAAGCTTCTCCCGATCTTGGTCCCCTCAGGCAGTTCACCGGTGGTCAGGAAGGTCACAAATGGATCCACCCACGAGGGTTGCCGATCCACCAGCATCAACTCTCCTTCCTCGATAGCCGGTCAGAATAGCTCCGTCAAGGTCCCTCCCCCGCGAGGTCCGAACTTGGCTAGTCGATCGGCGGCTACACTTTCTTCCCTTGGAGCATGTTGAATTGAGAATGACCGGAATCCTCCGATGATCTCCCTTACCTTGGAGAGGTATCTGATGAGGGTTGGCTCCCGAGCTTCAAATTCTCCCCGGATCTGCGATGCTACTACCTTTGAATCAGTGAAAACCTCCATATCTTGAATCTCCAGCTCCTTTGCCAGGCGGAGGCCGGCGATCACGACCTCATATTCCGCTTGATTGTTGGTCACGGGGAAATGTAGAATGACCGCTTGCTCTATGGTTACCCCCTGGGTACTTGTCAACACCACCCCTGCCCCTAGGGAGTGCCTTCCTGAGGCCCCATCAACCATCAACTTCCATGTTTCTCGCGGTTGCTGCTCTCCCCCCTCGACCTCAACAATGTAGTCTGCTAGAAAGTCCGCCACTGCCTGTGCCTTGATGGAGAGCCTTGGGACAAAGGAGATGTCGAACTCGCTTAGCTCAATGGACCACTTAGCCAGCCTCCCCGAGTGCTCCACTCCTTTGAAGATCTTGCGAAGAGGGTGGTCGGTCACCACCCTAATCGAATGCGCTTGAAAGTACGGCCGGAGTTTTCTAGCCGAGATGACCAAGGCATAAGCGAGCTTTTCCAGGATGGGGTAGCGAAGCTCCGCTTTCCTCAATATCCGGCTGACGTAGTAGATGGGCAGCTGCTTCTTTCCTTCTTCCCTCAGTAGGACGGAGCTCACCGCCTCTGCTCCTACCCCGAGGTACAAGGTCAGGTCCTCTCCTTCCTTTGGGCTCTAAAGGAGAGGAGCCTGAGAGAGTTGTCTTTTTAGCCCTTGGAAGGCCTCTTCGCACTCGGCTGTCCATTCGAACCTTTGATTTCCCCGCAGCACTTTAAAGAATGAAGAACACTTGTCTCCTGCCCTGGAGAGGAACCTGCTTAGCCCAGCCAGCTTGCCTATCAAGCGCTGGACCTCCTTGACATCGCGAGGTGACTCCAAATCCAGGATGTCCTTGACTTTGTCCGGGTTGGGCTCCACCCCCGCCGGAGTCAGAAGATGCCCGAGGAACTTCCCGCGGCTGGCCCCGAAGACACACTTCAAGGGGTTCAGCCTCATTTTGAACCTTCTCAGGGTGGCGAATGTTTCCTCCAGATCTTGCAGGTGCGAAACCATGCACTTGCTTTTGATCATTAGGTCGTCGACGTAGACCTCCAAGTTTCTTCCCCTCTGATCCCGGAAGACCCGATCCATCATGCGCTGATAGGTAGCCCCTGCGTTCTTTAACCCAAAGGGCATCATCTTGTAACTGAAGCATCCCTCCCTCGTGATGAAGGAAACATCCTTGGTGTCAGGAGGGTGCATCCGGATCTGGTGATAACCTGAAAAAGCATCTAAAAAGCTCATGACAGAAAAACCGACGGCTGAATCAACCAGCGCGTCGATCCGAGGCAGGGGGTAGCAATCCTTAGGGCATGATTTATTCAACAAAGAAAAGTCAATACACATTCTCCATTTACCACCTCCCTTATTTACCATTACCACATTGGAGATCCAGCCTGGATACTGGATCTCTGAGATGAAGCCTGCCTCCAGGAGCTTCTTGACCTCCTCGCGAATGGGCTCCTCCAGCTTGGTGGCGATGGCTCTCATCTTCTGACGAATGGGGCGAGTGCGGGGGTCCAAGTTCAGGCGGTGGCAGGCTACGTCGGCGTCGATGCCCGGCATGTCCGCCGCGCTCCAAGCGAAGATGTCGACGTTGCTTTGAATGCAAGCACGCACCTGCTCCCGGGCCTCGAGACTCAAGCCCCCGCTGACCCGCACCCTTTGCACTTGTCCTGCGCTGGTGAAGACCTCCATCTCCACTACTTCTTCGGCCGGCTCTAGCCGCGACTGCTCCCAGCCGGCCCTTGCCTCTTCCTCCAGCTCCAGCTCTCTCCCTTCTACCTCCTCCTCAACCTCCATCGCTTCTACCAGGCCCTCCTGCTGCTGCTCGACTCCTACGCCCCTCGGGGCCTCTCCCTCGACTCCTTCTGCCGCTTGCCCTCCTACTTCCATCGCCCCTTCCGGGCTCTCCTGCTCCTCGTCCCCCCGGACCACCTGCACATCTCCTTGCAGCTTCTCAGTCTCCCCTTCTCCGACTTCCTCCCCTGCTATCCCTCTTGCCTCCTCTAGGACCATCTCCTCTTCCTCAACAACCTCCTCTAGGGCCGCCATCTCTATCTCCAACTCTTCTGCCTCTGCCATCCACGAAATGGTGTTGACTGCTGTAACGTAACATTGCCTTGTCACCTTCGGGTCCCCTCTTACCCTGACCTGCACCCCCCATTGTTGAACTTGAGGCATTGATGGAACGAGGAGGGGACGCAGCGAAAGGCGCTGATGAGGGGGCGCCCAAAGATGGCATTGTAGCTGCTCGGGGCGTCCACGATCACGAACCTACAGTTCCGCGACACGCCCCCCAACCTTACGTGTAACCCTACTCCTCCTACCTCTTTCCTCTCTCCGGAGAACCTAAACAGAGGTCCATCCGACGCCAAGACCCTCTTCCCTTCCACCCTCATCTCATCAAAGGCCTTCTTGAAGATGACATTTACCGAGCTCCCGTTATCCACCAGTATCCTCGAGACCGTATAATTTTCCACCGCCGTCTGGATCACCAGGGCGTCACAGAAAGGATCCTCGTAGTCTGGCATGTCTGCTGATGAGAAAGTGATCTTTTCTTCTGGTGGGGGGACCTGGGAGGTGGAGGCCACCCCCCTTCGGTACATGGTTTGCAGGCTCCCCTTGCGGGTTGCCTCAATCCCCACTCCTCCGTGAATCACCCCGATTCCCCCCCGGGTTCCTACATCCACCCGATCTTCACACCTATCTTCCGCCTCGCCTTGCTGCACCTCCACTATCCTCACCGGTGGATCGTTCCTCCCTACTCCTCTCGCTTCTCTTAACTCTAAGAATTCCGGACAGGTGGCCGTCGCGTGACCTTCCTCCTGGTGGAAGTCACAAAAGAGCAACGCCCCCCCGCCCCTTCTGCCGTCTCCCCTTCCTCTTCTACCTCCTCCTCGAGCTCCTCTGGCTGCTCCTCTCCCCCTTCCTACTTCCATGGCCTCCTGCGGTGGTGCGGGACGACCCCTCGGTTCCTGCCTCCATGCCGGTCGATCGAACCTCCGGGGCTCCCGCAGGTTATCCCTCCCCTGATAGCCTTCTCCTGGGCCCTGGGGGCGACCCTCCTGGGGCCTCCAACCTAACCGGTTGTTCGGCTCCCGGGCCCCCCAACCCTGCTGCTGCCCAAACCTTCGGGGCTCCTCCCTTCTCCTCTCTTCCCTTTGCTCCCTCTGTTCCCTCGGCTCCTTCTGTCTTCCCGCTGCTGGTTCCTTCCCGTCATCCTCTGCTAGCTTGGCCAACTTCCTGGCGAATGCTGGGTTTGCTCTCTCGAAGTCAATCTCCTTTGCCGCCCTCTCCATGAGCTCCTCAAAGGAGAGGGGTGGCACCCTCTTCAACTCCATGCTAAAAAATCCCGGTCTCAGCCCCAGGGTGAAGGCCAGCATCAGCGCGTACCCTGGAACCTCCCGGACCAAAAGGATCTCCTCCTGAAACCGGTCGACATAGTGACCCAGCGTCTCGTCCGGCCTCTGCCTCACCGCAAACAGACACTCCGCTTCCTTCTTCCGCTTCTTTGAGGTTGAGAACCTCAACAGGAAACTTCTCCGCAGATCTTCAAAACAGTAGATTGACCTGGCTGGCAACTGGTGGAACCAGTCCCGAGCCTTCTCTTTCAATGTGATGGCAAATAGCCGGCACTTGAAGGCGTCCGTCATCTGCCTTATCGACACAACGTCCTCAAACCATTGTACGTGCTGTACCGGGTCATCCTTCCCCGAGTAGTAGGACATGTCGGGCTCCCGGAACCCCTCTGGTACCGGAGCCGAGATGATGAACTCGCTAAAGGGGCTCTCGCCTCCTGCCTTGCGAGAGGGCACGTCCCGCGGCCTCGGCTGGCTGGCCCGATCCGCGAGACCGTGCCCCGGGAAGAGCTCCCGCACCGCTGCTTCCTTCTCGCCCAGATCCGTCAGCGCCTCCTTGCCCGGGCGCTGGCTCTGGCCTGGGAAGAGTTCCCGCGCCGCCACATCTCTCTCGCCAGCCTCGCCCGGGACCTCCTTTCCCGGGCGCTGCCCTGGGGCGTTCTCGCCCAAGAGCGGGACCTCTTCTATTGGGACCTGAGGGGTGGCCCACTCGCCTCTCGCCGAGAAGGCTAAACTGATTGTTTGCAAGACCTCTCGCCTGAACTCATCCAGCATCCTCTTCGTTGCTTCCTCTCCCCGGGTGGGGGATCCTCCAGAACCTAACCCTTCACCTTCACCTCCAGCCATGGGACAAAACTCGAGGCTTTCTTGAATCGGCTGCCTTCCACGCTCACCGCACCAGAACTGTTGAAGCCAAATATGACCTCAACTGGAGTTCGAAGAAAAAGGGGGGCAGCCAAAACCTA
Source organism: Platanthera guangdongensis (assembly GCA_039583875.1). NCBI lineage: Eukaryota > Viridiplantae > Streptophyta > Magnoliopsida > Asparagales > Orchidaceae > Platanthera > Platanthera guangdongensis. Next base: position 144,091,605 of record CM077152.1, read on the forward strand.
CTTCTCTCAAGTCTCAACCCTTAACTGGATTCAAAGGTCCTAAGACTGACCCTATAGTCTCAGTAGGGAGGTCCCACCTCACACCCGGAAGATCTCTGAGAGCTTCCCCTCCAAAGCCAAAGCTGGGCTAGGAGCTCCTCAGAAAGCACTGAAATTTTGAGAGACAATGATAGCTTGCTTTTTAAGGAGCCCTTATGGGTCTATTTATAGCATTTTGCTGTCCTGAATTTACTGAAAAACCCCTAGTTGGTCTGCTAATAGCCGAATCCCGCTGTTTTTCTGAGGGTACTGAAGTAATTTCTCCTGAGGGCAATTAGGACATTCTTCCTAAGGCCCTGGGCCCCACTCGGCGAGAGCTGTGCCGAGACCCTTCTGCCCAGGGCATGGCGCGAACGTTCTCGCCCGGCGTAGGCGAGAACTCTTTGAGATAGGAGCTTGGCTCAGGCGCAAGCGCTTCCGCGCAGGCCGCGCTCGACGATCTTGGCCTACGGTTCCTCGTTCAACGATCAGGCGCAATCGTTCCCGCCTTCTTTGGGCGAGATCTTCCTTAGGGCGGGAACACTTCGGCTAACCCAACTGTGACCATTGTGCCTCCTTGTCTGGCTCAGCGAATATGAGGTTGTACAAAGGTGGTCCACTTGAGTGAATGTGCTCGTGAGAATTGCGGCTTCCATATGTGCTCCCATGATTCCTGCCAGATGGTGTGCTCAGTCAAACGCAACGTCGTAACACTTTGCTAGGAAGATCTTTTGATTTTGCAGCAATTCCTCCAAACTGCAAACTCAAAGTGGTGCTCTACCCACAATCTAGGTGGAGCCCGCAATCGACATTCAAAGGAAAATATTATGCTGAGAGTGGAATCAGGCCTTTGCAAGTTTGCAAATGTCGGTTGTCATGGATACATTCATTGGAGTGGGATACATCCATTGGAGTTTTTCATGTCATTTTTTATATATCGGGGATATTTCATACAGTCAACCCCACTATAGTGAGATAAAGATTTGAGTGAGGCGGATATTCATATATCGGATTTTAGTATTTAATTATTTATATCTATATTGAAAATTATATATGTTAATATGTTAACAATTGAATATATATTGAATTATACAATTTAAAAATGGTTGTTGGAGCCAGAGCATTCCTGGTTCACAAAAAGTTCGGACCGTTTGTGACCAAATATTACCGGTCTAGCGGTAGGGACAGAGGAGCTTAAACTAGAGGGAGATGGAGGACGCAAGAGTGTTTTCCAGATTGCATGTAAGCAAGACCTTGCGAGTTACAACGAGGAGGTCCCGCTATGTGCCCGAAAGTATATAAGAACTTCCCCTCTTAAACTAGAGTTGTGCTTGGCAAAAGAAAAATATAAAGAAGATTTTGGGAACCTTGGAGGGTGGGGGTTCAATGTGCCTTGAACTTGAGCCCGGAAGGTCGGGTGGGGGGGGGGGGGGGGGGGGTGGGGCGATGTGCCTTCAACTTGTGCCTTGAAGGTCCGGGGGGGGGGGGTGAATGGACCGTGAATAGCTTTCACGCCTCTTGAGATACTGGGTACTTGACATCTGACAAGTTGTTTTGCTGTCATCTTTGGCGAGGTTGCCTAATCTCGAGGATTTGTTGCCGAGCTCGCTGGCGAGTCATGGTCGGACGAGAGAAGATCTCACTGCCGAGATTGGTTAAGCATGTTGAGCTCTACAGTGAACGAGATTCTCGCTGAAGAGGCGAGTTTTAGTTTTGGCGAGTTCGACAGTAGCATAATTGAGCTCTTGGGCCTCCTTGCTCGAACTTGGTGTACTCACTCCTTAAGGTCAACGACTACTCTTCGGAGGTACGCGGGACTCACCACTGGGACAGTGCCCACCTCGATGACTACGAGTTGTACACCAAGTTCGAGCTCGGAAAGAATAGTTCAAGCCTTATTCAACGAGGTTGATTATGGAAAGTTGAGGGTGTCGGCAACTCCCCCTATAAAGAGGGAGTGGAACCTCGGATATTCACCTTTTGACTTTCGACTGTCTGGAAGGAAAAGTGACCTCGCTAACCGAGACGACGACTGTTCGAGCTACTCAGATGAATGGGGACCCTTCTCGCAAAGCTCACCGGAAACGTGCTACTGAGGCCTTGCTGGTGTACAGTCTTCTGTCCCGGTTCGGGATCATCCCTTCTCACGACTTCCTTTAGCGTGAGTGGCTGAAGTGAGTTTTGCAGAACATTCGAGCTGAGGCTTGCACTTCCTAATGGTTGGCCCTTGGCGAGGGAGTTACTCAGGGCGGGGGAGGAACCTCCCTCCAAGAAGACTACTTCCTTCGCCACTGTCGTTTGCTCCCGGGTCTGCTCCCGGACGAGGTATATTCGAACTCGCGCCTCTCTTCTTGAGGTTGAGCTTAGTGTCAAGTCTAACTTCATCTTCTAATGACTTGCTTAGACAGCCTTAACTCTTTTGGCCGATGACAGACCTGACCCTAGGCTACTACAACATTCCTTCCTCGAGAGGAGGGATTGGCAGGGCCTCCCTTGGCGAGCTGAAGTCCGACCTCGACACTCTTGTCGGCGAGAACCTCATTACCTTACTGCTGGCCGAGGAGGTTATCCTAACTTCCCGCCGTTTGAGAAGTTGCTCCCACCACCGACTGATGACACGGGCAAGTAGCCATCACCGAGCTCCATGCAGTCGTTGTTCGGGTCTTTGGAGACCGCTGTGCTCGAGTCGTGCTATGTTGGAACATTGTTTTACGCGGTATCTTCAACAGAGCTCCTGCTACCTCTCACACCTCGCGGTTTGACCTCTCTGGGGACTCCTCGGCTACCATTGTTGAGTTTACTTGAGGCGCCACGCACGCCTTCGCAGGTTCCAGATGTCGCGCCTTCGCACAACGCGCCTGACATCAACTCCGCTTCCTGAGGGAAGGTTCTGGAGGTGGCTCCTTGCCCGGATTAGAATGGATTCAATGACACCCACCACCACCATCTTTCTCGCGATCGATGGCGTGGGTATGAGGAGCAAAGATCTCGCCACCACTCTCCACGCGCGCGAAGAGATGACCCATAGTGTCGCCGTGGTAAAAGTATTCTCGCATTATATTTCTTATGACAAGGCTATCTTCCTTTAAAAGGATTTCAACTATGCTCGAGTCTATGTGCAGGTCGGATTTCCCTCGCCGCCGGCTTGCCTCGCCCGCTACCGATTTATTTGCTGACTTGGGTAAATTATTCGGCGAGTACATGGCTCACTCTCTCGCTCCATTCATCTCGCATGATACGCGACTGAAGGCGTTGGCGGCGAGCGAACTCAATTGTCGTCTGATTGTGGTGGAGGCTCGCCTCTTTCTGGTGGAGTTCTTGCCTCGCCTAAAAAGCGACAAACAAAAATACTTTGACATCCAGAGCTTAGAAGTTTAGATGGCCGAAGTTGAGCATCGGGTGCACCTTGTCACGATCCCTCATCTTTGGGGTTAATCTTTAAGAGGATTCTAGAGAAATCTAAAGTCTTATTCATGGAACTTTTAGAGAATTCATATATCATGCACACACTAGAAATGTATAGAATAATTTAAATTAGTAGGAGTCTCGAATGTTCTGTACATTGGAGGGAAACTCCTTCGGGCTTATAAAAAGGGAAAGACCCCCTCATTTGTACTCACCTCGGATTTGGACAAGTAATAGAGAGTTTTTGAGATCTTTCATAAGTGAGCATTCTCTTGAGTTGTTTACACCTCGTTTCTTCATCACCACTAAGTTCTTGCAAGGAAGACCGACTTAACTTAGCTACGCAGAGTGGCAAGGAGGAGCTAAGGCCGCACGAAAGAGAGAAGTTCGTGACAGTTGGTATCAGAGACAAGTTTGCCTAAATACGTGGTTGGTGAAAAAGAAGGGTAGATGGCTTGTGAAATAGACAACTTGAACAATGATGAGCGTGGCCGGGAGATGAGGCAACAAACTGAAAGGAAGAAGAGAAGCCAAAACAAATCTCGTGGGCCCGGACTCTTGGACCTTGCCAAAGTAAATGAATAAGGTACAACACAAATGTGTTCTTTGCACCTTATAAATGCCTTGAATCTAAAACCCGCAGAGAAGGCGACTAGAAAGGGGCTCATGTACGTTGATGCTAGAATCTAAATGCCTTGGTAGATACCAGAGCAACACACAATTTCATAACAGAGGAAGAAACACAAATACTTGACCTTCAAGGGACAAAGTGCGATGGATGACTCAAGACTGTGAATGGGAAGGCGAGACCGCTATTAGGGGTGGCTCATGGCGTGGAGCTCCGTTTGGTGACATGAGAAGGACAAGTGAATTTCTCGGTCGCGGCGATGGATGGTCACAAGGTCGTGTTGGGCATGAAGTTCTTTGACATGGTGAGTGCAATTGTCTTGCCAACTTGTCGATCGGTGTGCATCCTAGAGACAGGTGCAACTTGTATGGTTCCCACGGTAGAAGGACCATCATGCTTTTGAGCCAAGCAACTTTCGGCTATGCAAATAACCAAGGGAGTCAAGAAAGGAGAACCTACTTTCTTGGCAACTTTAAAGGAAGAAGCAGACGTTACAGTGTGGAAGTGCCTCCACTTATTGCAGAAGTCCTGAAGGAGAACGAGGATGTGATACCTGCGGAGCTACCAAAAAGGTTGCCACCTCACAGGGAGGTGGACCTTAAGATTGAGTTGGAGAATGAAGCAAAACCACCGACAAAGGCACCCTATCGGATGACCCCACCTGAGCTTGAAGAGTTGAGAAAGCAATTGCATGAATTACTTGAAGCGGGAATGATCAGTCCCTCGAAGGTACCGTTTGACGCACCTTCTGCTTTTTTAGAAGAAGGATGAGACTTTGCGGTTATGTACCGACTATCAGGTGTTAAACAAGGTCATCATAAAGAACAAGTATCCCGTACCGTTGATTGCTGACTTGTTTGATCAACTTGGGAGTGCAAGGATATACACAAAAATGGATCTACAGAAGGGCTACCACCAAGTACGAATTGCAGAGGGGATGAGCCAAAGACTACATGTGTAACAATGTATGGATCATTAGAGTGGTTGGTGATGCCATTCGGCCTAACCAACTTACCCGCCACCTTTTGCACATGAATGAATCAAATATTTCATTCCTACTTGGACAAGTTTGTGGTGGTATACTTGGAAGTCATTGTTGTCTATAATAACACATTGGAAGAGCATGCACAACATCTTCTCTTAGTGTTCAAGGTGCTAAGGGAGAATGAACTCTATGTCAAATGGTCAAAATGCTCCTTTGGACAAGAGGAGGTGCATTTCCTTAGGCATGTCATTGGGCATGACTAACTATGGATGAACATGGTCAAGGTGCGAGCAATCATCGAATGGGAGCCCCCAACAAAGGTGACAGAGCTGCGACCATTGCTTGGCTTGGTGAAATACTATAGGCGGTTCATCATGGGATATTCAAAGAGAGCAGACCACTTACAGACCTGCTCAAGGAGAAAGCTTAAGACTGGTCAGAAGAATGCCAAGAAGCGTTTGGGGACTTGAAGAGGGAGGTGAGCACGGAGCCAGTGCTCACGCTACTCGACTTTTGCAAATGTTTGAGCTGCATACAGATGCCTCAGACCTTGCCATTGAAGGGGTATTAATGCAAGAAGCCCACCCAATTGCTTTTGAGAGCCGCAAGTTGAATGAGGGGGAGCGACACTACACAATGCAAGAAAAAGAGATGATTGTTATCATCCATTGCATGCAGGTATGAAGACATAATTTGCTTGGGATACAATTCATGATGAAGGTCGACAATGTGACAACTACTTACTTCCAAAACCAGAAGAAATTGTTAGCAAAGCAAGCAAGATGACAGGACTTCTTGGCGGAATTTGACTTTGTGCTGCAACACAAACTGAGCAAAACCAATGTTGTGGCAAAGGCACTTAGCCGCAAAGCAGAGTTAGCGGCCATCTCTGGGGTAACAAGCAACCTATGAGAGCAAGTGAAGAGTGGGCTTGAGGAAGATCCCCTTGCAAAGCAACTCATAAAACTAGCTCAGGAAGGACGAGCCAAGAGGTTTTAGGTAGATGATGAGTTTCTCTACACCAAAGGGAGAAGGCTACACATCCCAAAGTGGGGAACCTACGGAGGGATTTGATCAAATAGTGGCATGACACAAAGTGGGCTGGATATCCAGGCAGAAGCGCACCTTTGCCTTGATGGAAGATTCATACTACTGGTCGCAGATGATGGATAACATTGAGCTGTACGTGAATACATGTCTTGTTTGCCAACAAGACAAGATGGAGTACAAGAAACCAACATGACTTTTGGAGCCATTTCCAGTGCAGAAATTCCTGTAGGAGACTGTAACGCTCGACTTCATCAGTGCCTTGCCCAAGTGCGTTGCCCAAGTCTGAAGGGTGTAGATGAACCTTGGTGGTGGTAGATAGGGCTGACCATATTATTCAAAACTCGAAAGTCGCTCGAAAATCGTTCGAAAATTGAGCCGAATCGGAATCGGTTAAAATTGATTCGACTCAATTTGAGTAGATTCAATTTGACTCGAATCTGATTTCGAGTCGATTTCGAGCCAGCCCTGAATCGCTCGAAATATGATTCGAATCAACTCGAATTAATTAAAAAATTATGTATTTATTAATATGTTCATATTTTAAGATTAAAAATAACAAAATTTAAATCTAAATAAAATAATGAAGGCTTTAAGTGTTTCATTTCCTAAATTTATAGGTTTCCAAATTTAATTTTGAGTAAATTAAGAATAAAACGAAAAATTGCTCAATTTCGAGCCAATTTGATTCGGTATTGAGCCGATCCGATTCAATTTCGAGCCGAATCGATTCGATTTCGAGCCGAATCGATTCGATTTCGAGCCGAATCGATTCGATTTCGAGCCGACTCGGAATCAAGTCATTTCGAGTCGAGCTGACTCGACTCGAAATCAATTTCGATTTTGAGTCGATTTCGAGCCGAGTTCAAGTCGAAAATTTCGATTTCGAGCCAAGCCAAAATCGCTCGAACTCGACTCGATATCAGCCCTAGTGGTAGATCGTTTCTCCAAATATGACACTTTCATATCAGTCACAAAGGGCGCAATAACAGAAGAGACGACGCGGATCTTTTTCAAGCATGTGGTGAAGTATTGAGGACTATCCAAAAGCATTGTTAGTGATCGAGATCCTGTATTTACGGGGAAGTTATGGACTGGGCTCTTTAAACTACTTGGTTCAGAGTTGAACTTCTCCACGTGCTTCCATCCTCAAACGGATGAGCAGACCGAGAGGGTGAATGCACTTCTAGAGTGCTACTTATGACACTTTGTGAGTGCTAATCAAAAGGATTGGGCAAAACTTATGGATGTGGCACTCCTACAACTTACATCGAAGTGAGGCTACAGGTCGGAGTCCGTTCGAGCTTGCTACCGGCAGGCAACCCCTCACACCCCACACATTGGCGACCACTACAGAGGATGGAAAGAGCACATGAGCATGGAAGATGACAAAGTCAGGTGAGGAACATGCTGACTTGGCTAGATCTTTTCTTAAAGAAGGCTCGTAAAAAGCTGAAGAAGTGAGATGATACAAAGTGACGACCAACTGAGTACTCAGTAGGAGATAAAGTGATGGTAAAGCTCCACTTACCAAGCTAGGGTGGGTAAGGTTTCTTACCGTCTCGACTTACCAAGCTCTTTGAAGATATATCAGGTGTTTCATGTGAGTATGCTCGAGCCATACTATGAAGATGCGGAGGATCTTTAAAGAGGAGAATCTCATAGGGAGTCAAGAAAGGAGAACCTACTTTCTTGGCAACTTTAAAGGAAGAAGCAGACGTTACAGTGTGGAAGTGCCTCCACTTATTGCAGAAGTCCTGAAGGAGAACGAGGATGTGATACCTGCGGAGCTACCAAAAAGGTTGCCACCTCACAGGGAGGTGGACCTTAAGATTGAGTTGGAGAATGAAGCAAAACCACCGACAAAGGCACCCTATCGGATGGCCCCACCTGAGCTTGAGGAGTTGAGAAAGCAATTGCATGAATTGCTTGAAGCGGGAATGATCAGTCCCTCGAAGGTACCATTTGACGCACCTTCTGCTTTTTTAGAAGAAGGATGAGACTTTGCGGTTATGTACCGACTATCAGGTGTTAAACAGGTCATCATAAAGAACAAGTATCCCGTACCGTTGATTGCTGACTTGTTTGATCAACTTGGGAGTGCAAGGATATACACAAAGATGGATCTACAGAAGGGCTACCACCAAGTACGAATTGCAGAGGAGATGAGCCAAAGACTACATGTGTAGCAATGTATGGATCATTAGAGTGGTTGGTGATGCCATTCGGCCTAACCAACTTACCCGCCACCTTTTGCACATTAATGAATCAAATATTTCATTCCTACTTGGACAAGTTTGTGGTGGTATACTTGGAAGTCATTGTTGTCTATAATAACACATTGGAAGAGCATGCACAACATCTTCTCTTAGTGTTCAAGGTGCTAAGGGAGAATGAACTCTATGTCAAATGGTCAAAATGCTCCTTTGGACAAGAGGAGGTGCATTTCCTTAGGCATGACTAACTATGGATGAACATGGTCAAGGTGCGAGCAATCATCGAATGGGAGCCCCTAACAAAGGTGACGGAGCTGCGATCATTGCTTGGCTTGGTGAAATACTATAGGCGGTTCATCATGGGATATTCAAAGAGGACAGACCACTTACAGACCTGCTCAAGGAGAAAGCTTAAGACTGGTCAGAAGAATGCCAAGAAGCGTTTGGGGACTTGAAGAGGGAGGTGAGCACGGAGCCAGTGCTCACGCTACTCGACTTTTGCAAATGTTTGAGCTGCATACAGATGCCTCAGACCTTGCCATTGAAGGGGTATTAATGCAAGAAGCCCACCCAATTGCTTTTGAGAGCCGCAAGATGAATGAGGGGGAGCGACACTACACAATGCAAGAAAAAGAGATGATTGTTATCATCCATTGCATGCAGGTATGAAGACATAATTTGCTTGGGATATAATTCATGATGAAGGTCGACAATGTGACAACTACTTACTTCCAAAACCAGAAGAAATTGTTAGCAAAGCAAGCAAGATGACAGGACTTCTTGGCGGAATTTGACTTTGTGCTGCAACACAAACTGAGCAAAACCAATTGTTGGGTACATTGGAATAAATGTACCTGATTTGAAGGGGTGGTGAGCACATTGTGTGCGTCATCGTTATAACAGTAAAAAGAACCCATGAATGTCCACTTAGGAATGAAAATACTCGTGTTTGAGGAACCTGCGTGTTCCTATAATTGCTGTTTGCAATTTATTTGGTCGCTTAACGGTGTTTTGTACCACTATAGGTGACCCGAAGTGGTGTTGGGCCGTCAGAACGCCGAGTTTCTGAGGCAAGTAGTGCACCGGAAGTTGCTCCCGCAACACCTTTGTCGGCTGAAAATATAAGACTGGTTGCTGAAGCGGTGTTAGCCGTGATTAATGCGCAGCCTGGGAGGCAAGCGCAGCAGCCCGCTCCTGTGATGGAGCAAGTACCTCTGCAAGAGGCTGAGCCGAGGAGGATGGAGCAAGTGGTTGTAGAACCAATAGTGCCAAGGAGGGCGACAAGAGGAGGTGCATTTCCTCCTCTTGTTAGCAAAGCAAGCAAGATGACAGGACTTCTTGGCGGAATTTGACTTTGTGCTGCAACACAAACTGAGCAAAACCAATTGTTGGGTACATTGGAATAAATGTACCTGATTTGAAGAAGCCTCACCCTACTCAATGATATACATCAAAATGTATTTGATGTGTTTTGAGTTTAGTTGTGCAGGTCAAGTATTTACAGGGAAAGATGAAAAGTTTCTAAGTCCATGTGTCGACACACAGAAGAAAAGTGTCGACACTTAAGAAGACTTGTGTCGACACCCAGACAAGCAGTGTCGACACTTGGAGTAATTGTGTCGACACTAGGGATGCAGAGTCGACACCAGACAGAAAGTGTCGACACATGAAAACTGTGTCGACACTCAATGAAGAGAAGTCCAGTGAAGCTGTGTCGACACTTAGAAGCAGTGTCGACACCCAGATGAACTGTGTCTACATCAGAAAGTATCAACACTTGTAGGCTGTGTCGACACTCAGCAAATTTCAACAGAGTCTAAGTATAAGTGTCGACATAATGAAGAATGTGTCAACACACAGCAAAAGACTTAACACATGAAGAAAGTGTCGACACTTGGAGGCTGTGTCGACACTCAACAAAGTTCAACAAAATTCTAAGTACAAGTGTCGACACAAAGGAGATGTGTCGACACTCAGCCAAAGTCTCAACAGAAGAAGAATGTGTCGACACAAGAAGCAGTGTCGACACTCATCAAGTATCAACACAAAAGACATGTGTCGACACCAAGAAGATGGGTCGACACTGAACAAGTTCAACACATGAAGATGTGTCGACACAAAGGAGTTGTGTCGACACTTACAAGAATTCAACTAAGTACTGAAGAACAAGAAGTTGTGTCGACAAACAATATCAGTGTCGACACATGATGAAGAAGCAGTGTCGAGATATAAATTCTACAACACAAGGAGTTGTGTCGACACCTTGAAGGCTAGTGTCGACACTTAGTCTACTTGTGTCGACACTTGGTCTATAAGTGTCGACACTTAAAGAAAGACTGTCTCGACACTTTCAGACAGTTACAAATATTTCAAGAAGTGACTGGATGACATGACAGCTGCCATTCCAGCCAGTCTACTGCAACTGTCAGAGATGTCAGAAAGCTGTTAGGAACCGGATCAGCCGGTCACCATGAAGAAGGCCTATATATAGGCTTATTCTGTCAACAGAAGAAGTGGATTCAACACAGATTAACACAAATCAGTTGAAGTGATCAGAAGATATAAGAAGTTGGAGAGAGAGAGCTCCTTCCAAGAAGTCAGCCGTTGGAACCAGGCTGTGAAGAAAGTTTCAGACCTAGTTCTGATTCTTAAGTTGCAGTGATTGAAGATCAACTGCAGAGAAGATCAACCCTATTGTGTTCTACATTCAAGAAGCTTTGAAGAAAGCCAAGTGAGGTTGATCTCAGCAGAGTTCTTCCAAGAACTCATCAAGAACCTGTCAACTCATCTCTCTTTTTCTGAGTTGTAGGTATATTCTTTGTATTCTTAATTTCTTGTAGGATTCTTAGGGATCTGAGTTGTAAGCCTGCAATTATAAAGGCTGAGTGGTAGGGCCTATGTGCCTGAGTGTAGGAGATCTATTTCTCTGAGTGTAGGCCTGTTGTGGCTGAGTGTAGGCCTTGTGGGTAGGCCTTGTGGCTGAGTGTAGGCCTTGTGGCTGAGTGTAGGCCTTGTGGCTGAGTGTAGGTCTTTGGAGAAGACTGAGTTGTAGGGCCTTGGGCCTGAGCTGTAGGAACCATTTGGGGTTCTGAGTGTAAGATTTGAGGATCTGAGGTATAGTGGAGGAGTTTGGCCGAATGTAGTACACTACTAGATAGGCGAAGAGGAAAATTGGATGTACCCAAACCTTGGGGAACCACTATAAATCTGTGTGTTCACTGTGTGCATGTTTATTCTGTGATTGCTGATTGTTTGCTGTGAAGAAGTAATTATAAATCTGTGATATTATCTGCAATCTGCCTAAAAAGTTTAAAAAAGATCTAGTCACCTATTCACCCCCCTCTAGGTGATTAGGTACAATTTCTTTCAAGTGATATCAAAGCGAGGTTACTCAAAAAGGACTTAACTGTCTGAGTAGATCCTGTTGGCAGATTCAGTATAAGTAAAGTGTAGAATCAAGAAAATCAAGAAACATGGGTTCAACAGAGAATCATAAGGAACTTGGATCCATGAAGTTGCCCATTTGCAGAAAAGAGATTTTTGGCATCTGGAAAGAAAGAGTGAGACTATTTATGGAAGCCTCAGACCCTAGAATTTACATCACAGTTAAAGAAGGGTCATATGTGCCTATGAAAGTTTCAGTCCTGGATGCAAATCAGAGAACACCTAAGGACTTTTCTGAAATGACAAAAGATGAGATAATTCTAGCCACAATGGACAAGAGGGCTCAGAATATCATTGTAAGTGCCATAGATGATGCTACATTTCAGAACTTGATACACTGTAAGACATCTAAGGAGATGTGAGATACTTTGATAGTGTATATGAAAGGTTCTGAAGAAGTTAGGCAGGACAGAAAGTCTTTGTTAAACCAGGAATATGAAAGTTTCAGGCAAGGCATGTCTGATAACATAACAGAATGATATAAGAAATTCTATAGGATTGTCAATGAGTTGATGTCTTATGAAAGAGAATTCAGCAACTATGAGCTGAATGATAAGTTACTGAGGTCCCTAACAAAGGACTGGGACACCAAGATCTGTGTCATAAGAGAAATGACCAACTTAGCAGATATCCCTCCTCCAACATTGTTTGGAAAACTGCTATCCTATGAGATGCAGTTGATGGTGAGGAAAGAAGAGGAGAAGACTACAAGAAGTGAGCATAAAGAAAGGACAATGACATTCAAGACAGAAGCCACCAAGAAATACAAAAGTAAGTCTCCATCTCCACCTCCAAAAGTGGCTGAGACTGGGTCAGATGATTCAGAAAGAAGAAATTCTGAGAGCAGTGAGAGTGATGAGGATTTTGCAGCTTTCACAAGACACTTTCAGAAGTTTCTAAAGAAAAAACAGTGGAGGTCAAAGCCATCCACTTCACAGGGAAAAGATGACTATTATCAAAACAAGAAGTCATAAAAGAAAGACTGGAGAAAGTCTAAGTCAAATAGAAATTCATCTTCAAGGATAGTTTGTTATTGTTGTAACAAACAAGGACATGTTGTTGCTGACTGTCCAGAGAAGAGGAGAGAGTCAACAGATAAGAAAAAGACTCAATTCAAGGGCAAGAAGGAAAGGTCCTTTGTTGCCAAGAAGGACAAAAGCCTGTCAGACATATCTTCTTCAGAAACTGAGTCAGAAGCTGAAGCATACATAAGACTGTTTGCTGAAGAAGAGGAAGAGGAGTTCATCCAGATAATGAACTCTATATATGAGCAAGAGGACATTCAGTGCAAAGGACTGATGGCCTTAACAGAAGGTGACAAAATCCAGGATCAGCCTGGACCTAGTAAGGTACAAAATTGTTCTTTAAGTTCAATTTCTAGTACTAGTTCAGATTCAGTTACATCAGCATCAAGTGATGCCAGTGGATCTGAATCTGAAGGGGATGTTCATCAGTTGATTGATGAATATAGAGTTCTGTTGCAAGCATTTAAGAAAAGCAAATCCTTGGCCAAGAGTCAGGCTAAGGAGATTGCAAGTCTCAAAGTGGCTGCAACTGATTTTGATAAGCTGATTGATCAAAAGTTAAATGAAATAGCCAGACTGAAAAACATAACTGTTATTCAGATGGGGACTATAACATTCAAGAATGATCAAATCAGAAATCTGGAGATTAGTCTTCAGAAGGAGAGAGACATTGTTGCAAGGTTTTCTAAACCAAAGTCTGTTCTACCTTTGATAGATGAATTTGTTCATCAAAAAGGTAAAACTGGATTATGGTTTTCTAAACCTGCTAGAACTGTTCAGTCCAAGTCTAAGGGCAAAGCCCCAGTACTCAACATGCCTGCTGTAGATAGAACAACTAGGGTTGTACCTAAGCAAAGGTACAATAGATTTGAGTGCTGGTGCTGTGGCAAGGTAGGCCACTTTGCCATTGACTGCTGACACAATTCTAGTGCCAAGATGAGTAGCAAACTGCCTGTTGGAAGATCTGCAGGTAGCTTTGTTAATAGGCAAACTAACCAGCACCAAGGACCCAAGAATTTTTTTGGGTTCTAAGGTTAACTAATCTGTTTTGCAGGTGAGTGCAAGTGACCATGCCCCAATATGGTACTTGCACAGTGGATGTTCCAGACACATGACTGGAACTAGGGGATTGCTAAAGGACTACACACCTATCAAGGATGGTCCTAAAGTCACCTTTGGTGGTTCTGAAAAAGGAATCATCAAGGGTTTTGGTAACATTTCTAGCACCCATATAACAATTACTCAAGTGGCTTATGTTAAAGGTTTGAAACATAACCTTATTAGTATAAGTCAACTGAGTGATTTAGGATATGACATCTCATTTGTCAAAGATGGTTGTCATATCAGGAGGTCAAATGATCAAGAGATCATTTTGACAGGTTATAGAAAGAGAAATGTCTATTGCCTAGACATTATGCGTGAGACCAATGTTTCTCCAGTGTGCCTTGTAGCTGATGAGAAAGTCTCTCATTGTGTCAAATGGCACAAGAGGCTAGCCCATCTCAACTACAAGACAATTAGCCAACTCTATAGCAAAGAGTTAGTGAGGAATGATTCTCAAGTTAAGTGTATTAAAGATGGAATATGCTCAGCTTGTCAAAAGGGCAAGCAGACTAGATACACCTTTAATAGCATTGAAAACAAAGATGCTGTGAGGTGTTTATACCTCTTGCATATGGATCTCTTTGGTTCTATGCCAGTTCACAGCCTAGGTAGGAAGGTCTACACATTTGTGGTTGTAGATGACTACTCAAGATTTTCCTGGGTGTTCTTCCTTAGACAGAAATCTGAAACACCTAGTATCTTCTATAGTTTTGTCAAACAAATTCAGAATGAATTAGACAGTACAGTGGTCAAGATAAGAAGTGACCATGGTACTGAATTTCAGTCTGATAGTATGACAAAACTATGTGAAGAATTTGTGATATTTCAGGAATTTTCTTCACCAAGAACACCTCAGCAAAATGACATTGCTGAGAGGAAAAATAGAACCTTGATTGAGGCTGGTAGAAGCCTATTAAGTGACACATCTCTACCAGAATATTTCTGGGCTGAGACAGTTAATACTGCATGCCATGTAATTAATAGGGCTACTATCAGCAAAAGCCACAATAAGACCCCCTATGAGATTGTGAAAGACAGAAAACCAAACCTATCCTACTTCAGGATCTTTGGTTGTAAATGTTTTATACTTAACAATGGTAAGTCTTACTTAACCAAGTTTGCTGCCAAATCCCAAGAGTGGATCTTTGTTGGGTACAACAATAATAGTAAGGCTTATAGGGTTTACAACTTGTCTACTCAAGTTGTAGAAGAGTCAGTACATGTAGTATTTGATGAAGCTAGACTTATTAATAATGAGTTGTCTAGAAGTATTTGCAGCTCCACAGGTGTGACTAAGAAGATGGACAAGCTCACTATTGAAGAAGAATCTACTGCAAGTCAGCATGTAGATGATAGTGGCTGTTGTCCAGGGGGAGTACTACATGCACCTAATGCAGAAGAAGACCAAGGAGTGCAGCAAGTTGAAGAAGCTGAAGGAGTTCAACCTGAAGCCAGGCTGCCTCCAGCTAATAGACATCTAAAAGATCATCCAGCAGATCAAATCATTGGTGATATAAGACAAGGGGTATAAACAATAAGCAGAAATCTGAGTGCAGTACTCTACTCCAGTTTTCTATCCCAAGTAGAGCCAAAGAAGTTTGAAGAAGCCATCCTAGACCCTCATTGGATTGAGGCAATGCAAGAGGAGCTGAATCAGTTCAAGAGATGCAAAGTCTGGGAGCTTGTTCCTAAACCAAAAGACCACAACATAATTGGGACCAAGTGGATCTTTAGGAACAAGATGAATGATCATGGAGTAATTATCAAGAACAAAGCAAGACTTGTTGCTAAGGGATAGAGACAGGAAGAAGGTATTGACTTTGATCAAACCTTTGCTCCAGTAGCCAGACTGGAAGCCATAAGGATGTTCCTGGCCTATGCAACCTATCAAGGATTTAAAGTATACCAAATAGATGTTAAGTCAGCCTTTCTGAATGGTAATCTAAAGGAAGAGGTATATGTGGAACAACCATCAGGTTTTGTTGATTCAACTCAACCTAATTATGTCTATAGACTTAGGAAGGCTTTGTATGTGTTAAAACAAGCCCCTAGGGCTTGATATGAAACCTTGTCTAGTTTCCTCATTGAGAATAAATTCACAAGAGGGAAAATAGACAAGACTCTATTCCTTAGGGAATCCAGAGACAAGATCATACTAGTCCAAATATATGTAGATGACATAATATTTGGGTCTACTGAAAGTAGTCTTTGCAAAAAGTTTGCAAAACTTATGCAAGGGCAATTTGAGATGAGCAGTATGAGGGAACTTAAGTTCTTCTTGGGTCTCCAAGTTAGACAGACTGAGAATGATTTATCCATATGCTAGTCTAAGTTCACCCTAGAATTAATAAGTATGATATGGAATCATCCAGTACCATGAAAACTCCTATGTGGTCAAGTATGTCTCTTAGAAAAGATGATGCAGAGAAACCTGTAGATGAGACTTTGTATAGAGGGATAGTTGGATCCCTATTGTATTTGACTGCAAGTAGACCAGATATCATGTATGCTACATGTGTCTGTGCTAGGTACCAAACATGTCCTAAAGAGTCTCATTTGACAGCAGTTAAAAGAGTTCTGAGATATCTTAAGGGCACTCCTTATCTAGGCCTTTGGTACCCTAGGAATGAAGACTTTGAACTGACAGATTATTCAGATGCAGATTTTGCAGGCTGCAAAGAAGATAGAAAAAGTACAACTGGTACCTGTCAATTTCTAGGTGAAAGACTGATATCATGGAGTAGCAAGAAGCAAACAAGTGTGTCTATCTCCACAGCAGAATCAGAATATGTGGCTGCAGGAAGTTGCTGTGCTCAACTTCTATGTATACAACATCAGCTAGAAGACTATGCTATTCAAGTAAGTAGAACACCACTATTTTGTGATTATACTAGTGCTATATCTATTGCAAACAATCCTGTTTCACATAGTAGAACTAAACACATTGAAATAAAATATCATTTTCTAAGGGAACATGTAGAAAAAGAAGATATTTCACTGGAGTATGTTAATACAGATAATCAACTAGCTGACATGTATACTAAGCCTTTAGAAGAAACCAAATTCAATAGATTTAAAATTGAATTAGGTATGATAAACTTAGAATAAGTTTACAGAAATGGCTAAGTAAAATAGTGTCGACACACAGAGTTGTCTGTGTCGAGACAGAGAATTGGTGTCGACACTTCGGAGAAAAGGTGTCGACACATCTAGGAAGTCTGTGTCGACACTTCAGAAAATTTGTGTCCACACATACATGGTCGGTGTCGACACAACCAAGGTGGTGTCGACACTTAGAATTTACACAGAATTAACCAAGTAAAGTCTCGACTAAGTGTCGAGTTAAGTGGTGTCGACACATATATTCTGTCGACTATACTTGTGTCGACACATTGTTGTCGAGACATTATAAGTCTGTGTCGACACTTTTCAACAGTGTCGACACAATTTAAGTTTGTTGACGCGCCCTTTCATCTTCAACTCTAGAAAGGTATAAATAGAGTTTCAACATTGTCTGTCGACACGCTCACCAAAGTTTCGAGACCAAACTTGTGTGTCGACACCTCTCTTCTTTCAATTCAAATTCTTCAAACCCTAATGACGCCCAAGCTCGAAGAGAACGTGAACGAAGGATATGAACTGGTGCGGCATGCGTTTGATGACGCAGAACCAGAGATCAAGGATGTGGTAACCCTAGTTGCAAACTCAGGGTTAGATTTTCTTGTTTCAGAGCCGACAAAAATATGGAAGAAAGAAGTTCTGGAATTCCTGAATGGAGCTACAATAAATGAATCTGGACTCAAGATAAAGTCTAGGGTTCATGGGTCTAAGGTGAAGGTCTCATCTAAGAGTTTGAGAAAGCTACTAAACCTACCAAGAACTAAGGAAGAAGATGAAGTTTCTGCTTCTAAGACTAGAGAAGCACTGACATGGTGTGGACTGGATTCCAAGATGAAAATTGGATCAGTATTCAACAGAAAGGGAATGAACAGCCAATGAAAATTCTTATCTGAAATAGTTGGAAAAGTGATCATGTGCAAGTCTGGAGGACATGACAGGATTTCAGCATATATGTTCAGTCTAATGACAAGGTTAATCTTCCAACTAAATACTGATTGGTCTGCAGTATTGTTTGATAAGATAAAAGAGAGCCTGAAGAAACCCAATTTGGGTAGGATTCTAAGTCTTTACTTGACTGGTAGTATACCAGAAGTAATGAGCCAAGCTGCAGGATCAAAAATCAACCACATGAGAAGAATGAACATGAGAATTTTCTCTACATGAGATAGAGTTTTGACCAAGGAAATGTCCACTCCTGAGAAGGAAACACCCCTAAAGAAGAAGAAGAAATCAGCCCCAGTGGCTCAAGAATCCTCTAGTAGCTCTGAAGAGCAAGTTGTGTTTACTCCTGATGAAGAAGAAACTGGAGGTGCTGACAAGTCTCCAGCTAGACAAGATGATACAGAGAGGCAGGGGGAGCTACCACATGCTAGCCCAATACACCAGGATTCTATCCAGGGGGAGTCTCTACTGGTTGAAGAGCCAACTCTCTTAGAAAGTGAAAGAGCCACTCAAACCATTCTTGAGGTAATCACTGAAATCAATCAATTAGATTTCCTTATTGAGAGTGAAGTTATAATTGACAAATTATCTGATGTTAATCAGCAACCTCAGATTCATAGTCAACCCCCAGATGTTGTCATGAAGGACACATCTGTTGCAGATCAAGTGATATCTGATCAAGTTGCTGATGAGATAAAAGTTTCTCCACCCCATCCTCCACAAGACTTCACCCTAGAAGAGCTATTCCCTGACCTACTCCAAACAGACTTTGAGAAAGAAAGTGCTGCTGCTGAGGGGGAGAAGGCTCATGTTGAGGGGGAGCCAGTAGATCTTGTTGAGGAAACTGCAAGGAAAGAGACTGAGGTGCCACAAGATGCTGAGCAGGTACAAAGGACTGAGAAGGAGTTACCTTCAAGCCCAAAGGACAGAGTGACTATTGATAGCACATCTGCTTCTGAAGATGAGTAGGCTGTCAGAGCTAAAAAGAGAAAGTTTCAAGTCTTCAAGAGAATAAACCAAAATTATAAGAAAGCTCTGCAAACCATTGCTCCACAACCTACATAACAGCCAGCACAATCTGTAGATTACAGTTCTCTGAGGGTTGCAATGCAGATAAAACTTGATGAGCAAAGGAAAGCAATAGAAACATATCTGGATGAGGGACATAAGTCTTTACAGTTTGATCTTGCACAAGACATTAAGTCCATTAGATTTGAAATGAATCTAAATAAGAAGGAGATGACTGACTGCTTCCACAAGGGAGGGAATGCAGTGGTGTACTTGGCTACACATCAAGAGAAAATCAAAGCTCAAGTGGATGAACTTGAAGTAACGCAAGATTATGTTCTGGAGAATCAAATAAGGATGAATGATAATTTGACAGCTTCCCACAATGCTATTGTAAATGAACTAAAAAATATAGCAACTGCCCAGAATGCAGCCCTGACCACTGCCAAAGAGGAATTTGACAAAGCACTGCAAGAGAGCCTAACTGCTGTCACTTCTGCAATTCAAGATTCTCAGAAGCTGATCACTGAAAAACTCCAAAGGTTGAAACCTTACTTTAAGGATGGAGTAAACTATTTGGATGCCCAAATAAGGTTTCAGAAAGATGATCTAAGGGATCACATGGAAAGAGAAGTCATAAAGGGGGAGAGGGTGTTAGTCAAAGCCAGCTCTGATCATGCAAAATAGATTTCCAATTCCATCAGAGCCACCCTTGGATATCTTCCATTGTGTGATGATGACAATGTAGCAGAGTCTGGGATTCATCTTACATATCTTGGAGGGGAGCAAGCTGAAGTGGCTCAAGTAATTTACCCTCCACCAGACTTTGATATGATACATGCAGACATACAATCTATGTATAGCCTTCCTGAGGGTAATCAGAAGGTCATCATTGAGAAAGTGGTTCAGCCTGTGTCAGAGGCCATACTAAAAGAACAAGAAGCTTTGTTGCTGAAAGAACAAGAGACTCAGTTGTCTAAGAAGAGGTTCAGAGAGCAAGCTGAACAAAAGCCTGATTTTGAACAGTGGAGCCCCACTTCAAGGAATATTATCTTAACTGCATGGAAGACTGCCAAGGATAATATTCAAGACAGAAACAAGTGGTATTCTGAACTAGAATGGAGAAAGCATGAGTCCAGGCAAGAAGCCATTGTGCAATACAGGAGAAAGACTAAGATGGGAAAGCTACCTCCTACTGCCCAGGAGCCTAGCAAGTACTTTCCCAAACCTTATCATTACTTTGAGAGGCAGAAGATTAAAGCTGAAGAGTTAAAGAAGAAGGATCTTAAAGGCAAGAAGCCTGCTGCAGCTGAAGATGTTGAAGCCCCTGTACAAGCAAAGATACAATCTGGGAAGGACATAGTTATCAAGGAGGCTGAGCAGAAATAGAATAGAATTATCTTTAGTTTACAGTTGTAATATTTTGATTTTAAACACTCTGTAAACTTTTGTATAATGAATATGACTAAGTTGTTAGAACAATATGATGTGATAAATCTATTACATAATTGTTCTGAGATATCTGTGTATACATGTTTTGATTAATACATGTTTATGTACTTACCCTGTTATATAATCCTGTTTTTACATCATACTGTAATTTTATTATGTATGGTGTATATCATTGACTAAGGGTTATGACTTCTCCAAATAGGGGGAGATTGTTGGGTACATTGGAATAAATGTACCTGATTTGAAGAAGCCTCACCCTACTCAATGATATACATCAAAATGTATTTGATGTGTTTTGAGTTTAATTGTGCAGGTCAAGTATTTACAGGGAAAGCTGAAAAGTTTCTAAGTTCATGTGTCGACACGCAGAAGAAAAGTGTCGACACTTAAGAAGACTTGTGTCGACACCCAGACAAGCAGTGTCGACACTTGAAGTAATTGTGTCGACACCAGGGATGCAGAGTCGACACCAGACAGAAAGTGTCGACACATGAAGGCTGTGTCGACACTCAATGAAGAGAAGTCCAGTGAAGCTGTGTCGACACTTAGAAGCAGTGTCGACACCCAGAGGAACTGTGTCTACATCAGAAAGTGTCGACACTTGGAGGCTGTGTCGACACTCAGCAAATTTCAACAGAGTCTAAGTATAAGTGTCGACATAATGAAGAATGTGTCAACACACAGCAGAAGACTTAACACATGAAAAAAGTGTCGACACTTGGAGGCTGTATCGACACTCAGCAAAGTTCAACAAAATTCTAAGTACAAGTGTCGACACAAAGGAGATGTGTCGACACTCAGCCAAAGTCTCAACAGAAGAAGAATGTGTCGACACAAGGAGCAGTGTCGACACTCAGCAAGTATCAACACAGAAGACATGTGTCGACACCAAGAAGATGGGTCGACACTGAACAAGTTCAACACATGAAGATGTGTCGACACAAAGGAGTTGTGTCGACACTTACAAGAATTCAACTAAGTACTGAAGAACAAGAAGTTGTGTCGACACACAATATCAGTGTCGACACATGATGAAAAAGCAGTGTCGAGATATAAATTCTACAACACAAGGAGTTGTGTCGACACCTTGAAGGCTAGTGTCGACACTTAGTCTACTTGTGTCGACACTTGGTCTATAAGTGTCGACACTTAAAGAAAGACTGTCTCGACACTTTCAGACAGTTACAAATATTTCAAGAAGTGACTGGATGACATGACAACTGCCATTCCAGCCAGTCTACTGCAACTGTCAGAGATGTCAGAAAGCTGTTAGGAACTGGATCAGCCGGTCACCATGAAGAAGGCCTATATATAGGCTTATTCTGTCAACAGAAGAAGTGGATTCAACACAGATTAACACAAATCAGTTGAAGTGATCAGAAGATCTAAGAAGTTGGAGAGAGAGAGCTCCTTCCAAGAAGACAGCCGTTGGAACCAGACTGTGAAGAAAGTTTCAGACCTAGTTCTGATTCTTAAGTTGCAGTGATTGAAGATCAACTGCAGAGAAGATCAACCCTATTGTGTTCTACATTCAAGAAGCTTTGAAGAAAGCCAAGTGAGGTTGATCTCAGCAGAGTTCTTTCAAGAACTCATCAAGAACCTGTCAACTCATCTCTCTTTTTCTGAGTTGTAGGTATATTCTTTGTATTCTTAATTTCTTGTAGGATCTTTAGGGATCTGAGTTGTAATCCTGCAATTATAAAGGCTGAGTGGTAGGGCCTGTGTGCCTGAGTGTAGGAGATCTATTTCTCTGAGGGTAGGCCTGTTGTGGCTGATTGTAGGCCTTGTGGTTGAGTGTAGGCCTTGTGGTTGAGTGTAGGCCTTGTGGCTGAGTGTAGGCCTTGTGGCTGAGTGTAGGTCTTTGGAGAAGACTGAGTTGTAGGGCCTTGGGCCTGAGCTGTAGGAACCATTTGGGGTTCTGAGTGTAAGATCTGAGGATCTGAGGTATAGTGGAGGAGTTTGGCCGAATGTAGCACACTACTAGATAGGCGAAGGGGGAAAGTGGATGTACCCAAACCTTGGGGAACCACTATAAATCTGTGTGTTTACTGTGTGCATGTTTATTCTGTGATTGCTGATTGTTTGCTGTGAAGAAGTAATTATAAATCTGTGATATTATCTGCAATCTGCCTAAAAAGTTTAAAAAAGATTTAGTCACCTATTCACCCCCCCTCTAGGTGATTAGGTACAATTTCTTTCACCAATGTTGTGGCAGAGGCACTTAGCCGCAAAGCAGAGTTAGCGGCCATCTCTGGGGTAACAAGCAACCTATGAGAGCAAGTGAAGAGTGGGCTTGAGGAAGATCCCCTTGCAAAGCAACTCATAAAACTAGCTCAGGAAGGACGAGCCAAGAGGTTTTAGGTAGATGATGAGTTTCTCTACACCAAAGGGAGAAGGCTACACATCCCAAAGTGGGGAACCTACGGAGGGATTTGATCAAATAGTGGCATGACACAAAGTGGGCTGGATATCCAGGCAGAAGCGCACCTTTGCCTTGATGGAAGATTCATACTACTGGTCGCAGATGATGGATAACATTGAGCTGTACGTGAATACATGTCTTGTTTGCCAACAAGACAAGATGGAGTACAAGAAACCAACATGACTTTTGGAGCCATTTCCAGTGCAGAAATTCCTGTAGGAGACTGTAACGCTCGACTTCATCAGTGCCTTGCCCAAGTGCGTTGCCCAAGTCTGAAGGGTGTAGATGAACCTTGGTGGTGGTAGATAGGGCTGAGCATATTATTCAAAACTCGAAAGTCGCTCGAAAATCGTTCGAAAATTGAGTCGAATCGGAATCGGTTAAAATTGATTCGACTCAATTTGAGTAGATTCAATTTGACTCGAATCTGATTTCGAGTCGATTTCGAGCCAGCCCTGAATCGCTCGAAATATGATTCGAATCAACTCGAATTAATTAAAAAAATTATGTATTTATTAATATGTTCCTATTTTAAGATTAAAAATAACAAAATTTAAATCTAAATAAAATAATGAAGGCTTTAAGTGTTTCATTTCCTAAATTTATAGGTTTCCAAATTTAATTTTGAGTAAATTAAGAATAAAACGAAAAATTGCTCAATTTCGAGCCAATTTGATTCGGTATTGAGCCGATCCGATTAAATTTCGAGCCGAATCGATTCGATTTCGAGCCGACTCGATTCGATTTCGAGCAGACTCGGAATCAAGTCATTTCGAGTCGAGCTTACTCGACTCGAAATCAATTTCGATTTTGAGTCGATTTCGAGCCGAGTTCGAGTCGAAAATTTCGATTTCGAGCCGAGCCAAAATCGCTCGAACTCGACTCGATATCAGCCCTAGTGGTAGATCGTTTCTCCAAATATGACACTTTCATATCAGTCACAAAGGGCGCAATAACAGAAGAGACGACGTGGATCTTTTTCAAGCATGTGGTGAAGTATTGGGGACTATCCAAAAGCATTGTTAGTGATCGAGATCCTGTATTTACGGGGAAGTTATGGACTGGGCTCTTTAAACTACTTGGTTCAGAGTTGAACTTCTCCACGTGCTTCCATCCTCAAACGGATGAGCAGACCGAGAGGGTGAATGCACTTCTAGAGTGCTACTTATGACACTTTGTGAGTGCTAATCAAAAGGATTGGGCAAAACTTATGGATGTGACACTCCTACAACTTACATCGAAGTGAGGCTACAGGTCGGAGTCCGTTCGAGCTTGCTACCGGCAGGCAACCCCTCACACCCCACACATTGGCGACCACTACAGAGGATGGAAAGAGCACATGAGCATGGAAGATGACAAAGTCAGGTGAGGAACATGCTGACTTGGCTAGATCTTTTCTTAAAGAAGGCTCGTAAAAAGCTGAAGAAGTGAGATGATACAAAGTGACGACCAACTGAGTACTCAGTAGGAGATAAAGTGATGGTAAAGCTCCACTTACCAAGCTAGGGTGGGTAAGGTTTCTTACCGTCTCGACTTACCAAGCTCTTTGAAGATATATCAGGTGTTTCATGTGAGTATGCTCGAGCCATACCATGAAGATGCGGAGGATCTTCAAAGAGGAGAATCTCATAGGGCACTGATGCACTTACGACAAATGTACCAGTCGCACAAATAATATAAAATGGGCGAATTTTCCCAAGTATCGGTCTCAGAGGAACACAGTAAGGTGAAGTTATTTTTCGAGGAAGGACTTGAGATCGAAGTCCTTAAGGTCGGGGTTATGATGTGGCTTTTAGCTTGCGGAAACAAAATCAAACTAAACTAAATTAACTACTCCTATGCAGGCCGCTATGCACTGCTTCGCTTTGCGGGATGGAAACTACGCAGGCCGCTATGCACTGCTTCGCAGAGAGGATGGACGAGTAGGCGAGCGGAGGGAATGGTTCGCACCTGCGGATTGAGGGTCGCAAACACCTCGTCGCAAAGCACACAACTAGCAATTGCTAGTGTGGAAACACAGCCAAACGAGGCGGGGAGGAAAACTGCAGCACACCTCAAGCAACTCAAACACAGATAATTTCACATAGATATGATATACAACAAATATATAAATAATTTTAGTGCAACGTCATCTGCAAATGAAGATCTAGCAACACATGACAAAAAAAGAGGAGAATGCAAGAAATCGACCGAATCCGAAGTCTCGTTGGGGATATACGGTAGGAATCGCCGGGTTGTCCATCCGCGTCCTAGCTCGGTCCGCAACTGCGTCCGGGGCAGAGGAGAGCTGTCAATTTATCCCAATGGACCCTTCTTGTTCGTGTCACGATCCGATCTCTTCCAGTGCAAGCTTTTCCTTTCTTGGTGATGGATGTAGGTCTAGAATCTCCTTCCTTGAAGCTTATGGATGACGGAGGCGGCCTAGGGAAAAGCCCTAATGTGGGATGAAGTAGAAAGAAAGCGGAGCCTTGCTGCGGGCAAAAATGGCAGAATGAAATATTTTCTCTTAAACTAGGGCAAAACCTGCGGTATTTATAGAAAACACGTTAGAAAATAAGGCACGCACGGTCGAACGCACGACCATGCGTGGATTGTGCGATAATAAACTCACAGGATGGCCCATCCTGGAAGAATAAGCTGATCGTGCGATTTTGAACACACATGTGTCGTGGCAAAATAGCCAGTGCGAGAACAAAACGCACGGGCGGGGACAAAAATCTGAAAACCCAGGCAAATAGAGGAATCGTGTGTTTTCCTTCGCGCACAGTTGAACCAAATGAGCGTGAAGAAAACGCACGGGCAAAAATTTCATAAAATTTTAGACAAAAAGAGGGGGTCTTGCGATTTGGTCACGCAAGGGAAAAACAGCTCGTGCGCGAGCAAATCGCACGACCCGTGGCATAGCACCAGAAAACGAAACTGTAGGCATCACACGATCGCGCCGATCGTGTGCGAAGAAAAACGCACGACCGGACAATTCCTACAGAAAAGAACTGGACTAGAATGGGGCTCTGCCCACCTACAGAGGAAAACTACAGCTGGGGCACAAACCTCCATCACTCACAGAAAACCAAAATCAACAAAATAAATACATGGGGAGCACCATGTGCTTACCCTCAGCAAAATAGTGCACAATTGCACACCACAACAAGCAAAATGTGCGCTTCTTGTGAAAGTGAAGATCAAGTGAAATATAAACAATTATGAGCTATTTGTGAAGTGTATGTGTGTGAAAACGGCCCAGATGAGTCCGAAAAACACTATAAATATCAGACTCATCACACCTTCAGACGTAACCATTTGCTCGTCCCGAGCAAATCATCCCTCAAATGGACGAGAAAAACAAATAGTTGACTTAGAAATTGCGAGGGCGGAGTTCCATGCGAAGTCGCATGCTCACGCTCATAGAAATACAATAGAAGAACTTCTTAATTATGCAAAATAGTTTATAATTTTCTAACAGTGTATATATATATTATCACTACTCAAAAATAGAATCACGGTGAATCCCCCGGTCACGTGTATGAAGAAAGTAAACAGATCGCTGAGGTGAGCATTACCAAAGATCAGGGCTCAGAATAACCTCCAAAGAAATCCTTTAATGTCGCTGGCCATAAGCTCGCCCTTACACACTCTCTCCACGATACTAGTTTGACTTAAAGCGCGAATCAGTAGGACTTTTGGTTTAAGAATAAGGCTTGAGTTTAGGTGGGGTATACAAGGATAAAATCGATGGCTCACGCACTTAACCCAAATTAGCTAGCACAACAAAAATTATCCTCACTCGAAACATACACACGGATGCACCACGCCCTCAAACTTAAATTTGACGACATGGGTGTGTGCACCGCCTACTCCCAACATAACACATCACATAAAAATTTTCTATTAAACTTTTTCTCTTTTCTTTTTTTTTCATATTTTTTTTTCAAACATTTTCATCAATCACATTTTTTTCATTTTTCCTTTTCATAGCTTTTTCTGCACAAATATTCAATGGGGCACATCCACATATTCTCAAATATAAACACCACATCAACACCCAAGTCATAAAAATGAAATACAAACTATAACTCAATTTTGGGTGTGAGACTAGGATTGACTATTAGGCTTTACTGAAATAGCAGTGAAGCTGAATCAAAAGGATGAGGTAGGCACAAAGGGCTAGCCAGGATAAGATGATAGGAATGAGTACAAAAGCTCAACCGGGCAAAAATGATGGCCTACATCACACTATCGCGCTTGACTGACCGTGTACCCTTACTTTGAGAATAGCATGGGGCAAGTTCTTAGCCATCAAATAAAATCATCCTTCCTCCCGACTCGAGCAATACGAGCCTAACGACCGTCTACACACATCCCTACGCTACCATCAGATTCACATTGGATTCACCAATTTTTGAGTAGAATAAAAATATTTACGCATAATAGAAAAAGTATAAAATAAAAGCATAAAATAAAATTAATCGTACTTATATTTCTATACGAGACGTGAGCACTCGACTAGGAACACTGCATGAGTCAACATTTTACTCCGTCTCACAATCGTAAGCCAACACAACTATTTTCCCACATCACACAAAAGAGACGAATTTAACACAACGCGCCAACGATTAAGCACGCGCTCATGAGGGTGCTGTGTGTGCGGAGAATATGAACAAACTATATAATTGAAATAAAATACTTCTAGCATGCAATGAATTGTGCTCGTGCAGTGGGTAACACAATGACTCTCCCACCATGCTTAATCTAAACAAACCAAGCAAATGATGAGCAATAAAAACAAATAAAGGTGCTAAGGAAGAGAGTACCCAATGCTTAGAAATGAGCATACCAGAAGACGCGTGAAAATCCAGGGCGAAGCCGCCATACGAAGAATCACAACCACCCCCTTCACAAATGGAAAATACATTCAAGGGGTTGAACTCCGCAAAAGCAAAAGAAAATAAACAAACTAAACTAATTTGCAGGAGAATAAAAGATAACTACTGGAGTTATTGTCCTCCCAACACGACTTATTGAATTTTGAAAAGTTCTAGCTAATGGGTCTATGCAAAAAAAGTGAGCAGGTAACTGTTCTATTATCCGTTTCGGTAACGGGTACCGATATGGTTATAAAACAGTTATCCCTCTACCTAAATAATTGTACCTGCGCCACACAGGTAGAGGGAAGGAGAAGAGGAGGAAGAATCCTCACTCTTCTCACGCAAAAAATCCTTGCCTAGCAAGGTGTCGCCAACAAAGAGAAGGTCCAAGTCCTCCTGGGTACCTGTGGAAGCTCAACCTGCACAAGCTCAGATGGAGAAGGGTGATCAAGTAATAAAGGTGAAGGAAAACTAAAATAAACATCAATAGTAGGAGTGGTCCCGGTCTCACTCCCAATAGGTTGAGGTAGTGAAGTGTTGTCGGCATCATCAGCAATACTGCAGGGCTCGACATGGACTGCAGTGGCTTCCTCCAGGCTTTGGACCTCCTCCACCAGTGCTGAGGTAGAGACCTCTTCACCCTGGTGATGGTCCTCCATAAGAGTCAGCACAAAACTGCGATCACCTACCTTATCCTGCGGCGCATCATCCATGATGTCGCCATAAACAAATGTAATAGAATGCACAGAAGGGGGAGGAATAGTGCTCGGGAAAAAAATCAAACACTGATTCCTCGCAAATAATTAAATCCCCCGATAATGATTAATGTACAGAGGAGACAGGCTCAGTCATGTCGGAACATCGAGCGGCCACAACTCTGAGAGACAGATCCGCATCATGCCCTTCAAAATAAGGTGACACGGTACGTATCCAGAGATAGAAGGTTTGCTGCCAGGTGTTGGAGTCGGGGCGATCCAGATATCTGGCTCGTCCTCCTCGTCCAATTTACGAAGATACTCAGCACAATCCTTCATAGCGTGGTCTGTGCTACGACAAAACAAACACCATTTTGCATTGCTACTCGGTACTTATGGTGCCAGAGAGGAATACAAAATTCTAAATGCGGCAAGGACGAGTGGTCGTAAAACTTGGGAACGAGGCGTGAGGGACTGTAAGAAAACGATGCTCCATACACCGGGCCACCAGAGTTATGCCCACTGTCTCCAGTAGGACATTCATCACTAAAATGGTTAATATCTCCGCACCATTTAAAACCATATTAAAGCAGGTAAACATAGTGCGAGAACAATATATTCAATACAAATAAATACTCTGTGTACAAAACTACACCTAACAACCAATCACTAAAGTTACCTATTTAAAAGTATAAAAAGGATTACGAAGAAATAAAACACAAGGGATGATAAATACAAAGGGAAAGGGCTTCTATCTCT
The DNA here is from genome assembly GCA_039583875.1 of Platanthera guangdongensis. NCBI lineage: Eukaryota > Viridiplantae > Streptophyta > Magnoliopsida > Asparagales > Orchidaceae > Platanthera > Platanthera guangdongensis. Next base: position 144,120,740 of record CM077152.1, read on the forward strand.
TGACTCCATTTCCAGAGACTCACACGACTGTTCCCCGGCAACGACGTCAAAAACTTGATGCACTTACGACAGGTGTACCGGTCGCACAAGTAGTATAAAATGGTCAAATTTTCCCAAGTATCGATCTCAAAGGAACACAGTAAGGTGGAGTTATTTTTCGAGTAAGGGCTTGCGATTGAAGTCCTTAAGGTCGGGGTTATGATGGGGCTTCTCGCTTGCGAAAACAAAATAAAACTAAACTAAATTCACTACTCCAATGCAGGCCGCTATGCACTGCTTCACTTGGCGGGATGGACGAGTAGGCGGTCAGAGGGAATGGTTCGCATCGGCGGATTGAGGGTCGCCAACATCTTGTCACAAAACATACAACTAGCAATTCACAGCCAAATGCATCGGGGAGGAAAACGGCGGAGCACCTCAAGCAACTCAAACACAGATAATTTCACATAGACCTGAAATACAACAAATATATAAATAATTTGAGTGCAACGACATCAACAAATGTAGATTTAGCAACACAGGACAAAACAAGAGGAGAATGCAAGAAATCGACCAAATCCGAAGTCTCGTTGGGGATACACAGTAGGAATCGCCGGGTTGTCAATCTGCGTCCTAGCTCTGTCCGCAACTGCGTGCGAGCAGAGGAGAGCTGTCACTTTATCCTAATGGACCCGTATTCTTCGTGACACGATCCGATCTCTTCCAATGCAAGCTTCTCCTTGCTTGATGATGGATGTAGGGCTAGAATCTCCTTCCTTGAAGCTTATGGATGACAAAGGCAGCCTAGGGAAAAAGCCCTAATGTGGGATGAAGTATAAAGAAGGCGGAGCCTTGCTGCGGACGAAAACGGCGGAATGAAATATTTGTCCTCTCAAACTAGGGCAAAACTTGCGATATTTATAGAAAATGCGTCAGAAAATAAGGCACACACGGTCGAACGCACGACCGTGCGTGGATTGTGTGACAATAAACTCGCAGGATTGGCCTCGCTTGGAAGAAGAAGCAAACCATGCGATTTTGAACACGCACATGCAAAATAACCCATGCAAGAACAAAACGCACGGGCGGGGACAAAAAGCTGAAAACCCAGACAAACAAAAAAATCATGCATTTTCCTTCGCGCACGTGAAGAAAACGCACGGGCAAAAATTTCATAAAATTTTAGATAAAGTGGCGGTCATGCAATTTGGTGATGCAAAATCTCCTGGCACGAGCAAATCACACAGCCCGTGGCAGAGCACCAGAAAACGAAACTGTAGGCATCACACGATCGCGCCGATCGTGCGCGAAGAAAAACGCATGACCGTGCGATTCTTACAAAAAATTACTGGACTGGAATGGGGCTCTACCCACCTGCACATGACTCTAGTACTCGCAAAAAACCAAAATCAACAAAATAAATACATGGGGAGCATCATGTGCTTACCCCCAACAAAATAGTACGCAATTGCACACCACAACAGACAAAAATGTGCACTTCGTGTGAAAGTGAAGATCAAGTGAAATATGAACAATTATGTGTTATTTGTGAAGTGCATGTGCGTGAAAACGAGCTCTGATAAGTCCAAAAAACACTATAAATTTCAGACTCATCAGGCACCTCCCGTGATGACATAGTCGTTTGACAAAGATATTGATAATGCACTCACAAAAAGAGTGTTTTGAAGACGCGGAGTGCCTCCATGCACGTATTGCTTGATTTAATGGAAGGAATACCAGAGTCCGAGATTACGTGAGAGACATTGGAAGACTTATGGCAATTCAAGGACATCCTTCAATATTACGAGGCGATGAGGACGTCACTAAAATAGGTGGGGGAGGAGGTCACAATCCATCATCTTTGGGGTTAATCATCAAGAGCATTCTAGAGAAATTTAGAGTCTTATTCATGAAACTTCCAGAGAATTCATGTATCATGTACACACTAGAAATGTATAGAATAATTTAGAGTAGGAGTCTAAAATGTTCTGTACATTGGAGGGAAACCTCCTTCGGGCCTATAAAAAGGGGAAGGCCCCCTCATTTATACTCACCTCTGTTTTGGACAAGTAATAGAGAGCAGTGAAGCACAAATACTTCCCCGAAGGTAGCGTACCCGTACCGGATACGTAGCCGGTACCGGTACGTACCTGATACTCGGCGGATACACCTATGTGGACACACTTGGACTTAACATATCATTCTGTATATTTTGATAGGAGTCTGTTCTTTTAGAGTAAACAAAAGTTGGATTCATGCTAGAAAGCATTAATATGTCCAATTAAGTTATGTATCTGTACCAAGTATGTTTCTGGTACTTGTACGTTTCTGTTACAAGTACGTGTATTGAACGTGTTGATAAGACGCAAATTATTAACAAAACGTCTAACTTGTCTCTAGACTAACCGGAGATTGAAGATGTTGATCTCCAACAATGAAGTTGATCTCCAACAATGAAGTTGATCTCCAACAATGAAGTTGATCTCCAACAATGAAGAAGAACAAAAAAGATTGATGAGTAAACTTAAGTTTAATTTTATCTCTTTTAGTTAAACATATAAGATGTTAAATTTTGTAATATTTATGAATATTTATTGTTTGAAAATTACATGTTATGTTGCATTGTTATGTTTAATGTTTCTATGTTTTGAGAACTATTTATTGCACTTGTGATATATATATATATATATATATATATATTATTGTTATTACGTATCTTGCAGTGTACCCGTATCTTTATTTTTAAAATTTTATCGTACCGACGTACCGCGTACGTATCGTACCCGGCATCCCGTACCCGTATCGGTGCTTTCTAGATAGAGAGTTCTTGAGATCTTTCACAAGTGTGCATTTTCTGGAGTAGTTTACACCTTGTTTTTTATCACCACTTTGTTCTTGCAAGGAAGACCGACTTAACTTAGCTATGCAGAGTGTCAAGGAGGATCTAAGGCCGCACAAAATCTTGGGAAAGAGAAAAGTCTGTGACAACTTGCTCCTGATTGAAGTCCACTATCTTTCCAGGAGCGCGGGACTTCCAGGCCATGTGGCAGGATGTCAGAGCACATCCGACGATCCGATGAACTAATCCACCACCACATCGAGGGGCTTAACAAGGCTCAGGAGTGGCTACTCGCTGCTCGCGAGGTCGTTCGACGGACCACGCATGTCTTGCGCGATGAGCTAAAAATCCCCGCAGCGGGCCTGACAAACTCCCTATCTTTCTTTTTTTGCTTTGATTGTTATGATGATTGTAAAAAACTCTAATTAGCTCGCTTAGAGCTCACTTTGATGCTTCTAATAACATATTGTTGCACATTTTTCCTGCTCGCTATTTTCCAACTCGCTATAGACAAGTTTTGATAATTCTTTTTTTGCCTTGCTGCTTCACTATTTTATCGATATTCTAGTCGACGTTCTCTCTATTTGTATGAGATCTCGCCTCACATAACACGTTCTCGGCTTGGAATAGTTCGCCGGGCCATCGGCCTTGTGCCAACGATGGCTGACCTCTGTAAATTGGGCGGCGGGCAACCGCTTTGTACACGCCTTTTTCTCTAGTCGAGGTTCAACACCTGATTTCCCTACGCGCGAGTTCTACTCGTTTTCTACATTTCATAGATGATTTCTCCTTCCAAAGCTAACAACGACAAAGAGACGGAGGGTCACCTTCATTGCATGACGAGCTTTGTCACTGCCGATTTTTCGAACCCTAGATGCTCTCGCCTCCTTCCGGCTGAACTTTCTTTCAGAGGGATTCTCGCTCGCCGAGCTGAGCCTGATGAGCGTCTCAACTCCTTTTTCGAGGGAGAGTTTGTCATCCCACTGACGGACTTCGAAATGAAACTCCGCCTCGCTTTTTGTCCGGAGGTCCAGCTGATGCTGAATCATTTCAACCTCATCCCTACCCAGATTAACCCTAATGGGGCTGTGGCCATGGCCGCGCTTATCTGCTTCCTGTGCGAGGAGTCGTCCTCGACTTCGTTGTCTTCGGAAATCTCCTCTCCATGAGTCGAACTCGGAGGGGGTCACCTACTTCAGCGACGCCTTTTTGAAGATGAAGGAGCTCCATAAAAAGGTTAATCATTGTCATGATAAGTTTGTGATCGTGTGAGATCCCTTTAGCTTGGTGCTCTTCCGACCAGTCAAAAGCGATGATAACTATTACAAGCCGCCTCGCTTCCCTGAGAGGTCGAAGGACATCTACCTCTCGCTCTACCAACGAGAGATGGACATCACCTAACTGCGGCGATGGGTCAACGAGCTCTCCTATGTTGATCCAAAGATAGGTATGAACTCGCCTACGGAACACCTCGCCTTTCCTTTGGCATTGCGAAATTCCTCGCTCACTTTTCTCCTCATTTCTTGTAGGTATTCGTGCGCTACCGGAGGGGGTGAGGATTGGCAAGGTCGAGCCCTCGCGCGGGAATCAGAAGCCTCTTCCTCTTGAAGCCGAGTTCATCAAGGTTCTTGAGGACCATGAAGATGTTGAGGACCCTGAAACACCGAAGGACAAGGAGACTGCCAAAGACCATGAGACCCATTTCAACTATGAGCGTGACTGCATGGTTCGGAATAGCTCTAGAGAGCCTCTGTTCGCATGGGATGCCTAGCAGAACCGGGTCTCCGCCAGTACTCTTCTGCTCTCCTATGTAGGAGATGACAACTCTGATGATGTTGCGTACAACATTCTGTATACAATATATGGGCGAGACAACACCAAAAGCGTTGCGAGGGCGTCGCCAAGTGTCTTGCGTGGTAGTCCTCGCACAATGCTGTGTGCCGAGCTCACCCACATGTTTACGCGGATGTCGAGGCGACATCTTCGTTGCTGCAAAGCACTGCCCGACACTGATGAGGCCCTAGCTCCCCCCTCGTAGGTCACCAAAGAATGCTCGGAAGCCGTGGGACAACATGCCGAGTCCGCCAATCAATTGGCGGAGGCTAAGGCGAAGTTGGCTGAGTTCGCCGGAAGGTTGGTCGTGGCTGAAGAAGAGCTTGCCGAGCTGCGCCTGGCCGAGGCCGCACGAGATGTAGTTGAGGTAAATTCCGCTCGCTTTTGTTTCGCATTTTGCTCGCGTCTTGCTAGAAAAAAATTAACTTAGTTTATTTTCATATCGTTAGTCTGCCGAGATCCTTGGTGCAACCCAGATCTTGCTCCGGAGCAGAAGAATAACGTGCTTTAGGATTAGGTGGAGGCTCTTAAGCTTGATCTCTTAACAGCTCGGTCGCATGCCACTACCTCGTTTGCCTCGAGTACCTCGTTGAAAGAGGAACTCCTCAGGTTCACGCGAGCCCAGATCCGCTCAATAGAGTGCACGTTTGTCCAAGACGGCTACAACCTGATACTCGCCTGTTTGAGGGGTAGGGTTGTAACAGTTCAGTTTGGTTCAGTTTTTGATTAAAACCACTAACCGAACCACCCCCATGTGGTTCCAAAAATCTGGAACCAAACTAAACCGTGCACCCCATTGAAACCGAACTGTATACGGTTCAGTTCGATTTGAGTGGTTTAAAAATATGAAAAAATAATTGAGACATGAAGATAAATAACGCATGAACATAAAAACAGATAAACAAATTTAGGTAAATTTATTCCTATGAAAGATTTCTTTAATTATGTACCCGACTATAATAAATCGTGTTCTATAATCAGTCATGTTCTTTAATAAATCATGTTGTAATATAAGTAATTATGAAACCAAAAACAGTGACTTCTGGTTCTAGTAAGTTGTAACAACTAACAAGAGTGAAGACCTAACTATATTGATAATACATTAAAATTTTATTAAAGCTAATACAGTTCGGTTCGGCTCGATTCGGTTTGACATTCCAAACCGTGAACCGAGCCGAACCACATGGTTTTTCAAAAAAACGGAACCATGACCGAACCGCAAGCTACTAAAACCGAACCGTGTGGTTTGGTTCGGCTCAGTTTGGTTATGCGGTTTGGTTGGTTCGTACTTACAGTCCTATTGAGGGGGGCGAGGAGGCTGATTGAAGATGACGAGCCCTTGTTCGCAGAGTCTATCCCTGAGATGTTCGATCTGACGCTTGCTGAATCCTTGTTTGGCGATTTCAATCTCGACTTGGAAGGCTGTTGCGACCAGTACTTGGGTTTGAGCTCACCTTCGAATAGTGATGTCTCAATCGGCGGATCAAAAGGCGAGCACTCCCCTCGGCGCCTTCACCCTCAGGCAACGCGTCTTCGCGCTTGCGTCAACCTAATGGCAAATTGCCAGGCAATGCCGTGTAATCAGCTTGCACGAGCGATGCGAGATGTTTTGGGCAAGGTCCATTTTGAGCTACTCCTATTTTGATCTTTCCTTCTGATGTATTGTTCTAATTTTTGATGAAAGAGAAGATATTTTTTTTCTTTTTCTTGCTTTGCATTCGCCGCATATCGCTCTAAACGCTTTTGTCGAGGCTTGAGGGTTTGTCTAGGCTCATAGGACAAAGATAGCGAGAACGCTTAGGCTCATAGGACAAAGAGAGCGAAAACGCTTAGGCTCATAGGGTGAAGAGAACATGAGCGCTTAAGCTCATAGGACGAAGAAAACGCGAGTGCTTAGGTTCTTATAACAATGAGAATCAGTGCACTCAGGCCCATAGGACGAAGAGAGCTCCTTGCTTCGGGCAAGCATCTCTCGAGGGGTCAGCGACCAGCCTAGATGCTTGGACTGAGGCTGAGTCACGCATTCGAAGCCTAAGTCGGCGATGCTTGAGGGGTTAATGGACAACCCTATAGCCTGGACTGAGGTCGACTCACGCATTCAAGGATTAAGTCGGCGATAAAACTCACGCATTCATGACTTAAGTCGGCGATGCTCAAGGGGTCAATGTCCAGCCTTTAGTACCGGACTTAAGATCGACTCATGCATTCGATGCTTAAGTCGGTGATGCTTGAGGCGTCAACGACCATCCCTAAGGCCTGGACTTATATCGACTCACACATTTGAGGATTAAGTCGGCGATGTTCGAGGGGTTAATGGCCAACCCTAAGGACTGGGCTTAGACCGACTCACGCATTCGATGCTTAAGTTGGCGATGCTCGAGGGGTCAACTGCCTGCTTTAAGACCCGAACTTAGATCGACTCATGCATTCAAGGCTTAAGTCGGCGATGCTCAAGGGTCCAACAACTAGCCGTAAGGCCTCCTGGACTTGGATTGACTCACACATTAAAGACTTAAATTGGCGATGCTTGAGGGGTCAACGTCCAGCCCTAAGGCCTGGACTTAAATCGTCTCACGCATTTGAGGCTTAAGTCGGCGATGCTCGAGGGGTTAACAACCAACCCTAAGTCTGGACTTAGATCGACACATGCATTTGAGGCTTTAGTCGGCGATGCACGAGGGGCCAGCAACCAGACTTAAGGCTAGGACTTGGATCGACTCATGCATTCTAGGCTTAAGTCGGCGATGCTCGAGGGATTAACAACCAACCCAAAGGCCTGAACTTAGATCGACTAACGCATTTGAGGCTTAAGTCGGTGATGATCGAGGGGTCAACGACTCACAGGACGAAGAGAGCGAGGGGTTTGCGACTAGCCTGGAGGCTTGGACTGTGTCTGATTTGCGCTTTCGAAGCCTAAGTCGGCGATACCCAAGGGGTCAACGACCAGCCCTTTGGCCTGGACTGAGCCCGACTCACACATTCGAGGCTTAAATCGGCGATGCTTGTGGTGTCAACGACCAACCCGAAGTCTGGGACTTAGATTGACTCACGCATTCAATGCTTAAGTCGGCGATGCTCGAGGGGTCAATGACCAGCCTTAAGGCCTGAACTTAGATCATCTCACACATTCAAGGCTTAGATCTGCGATTGCTTGAGGGTTCAGTGACCAGCCCTAAGCCCTGGACTTGGATCAACTCATGCATTTGAGTCTTAAGTCGGTGATGCTCAAAGGGTCAATGGCCATCCCTAAGGACCGGACTTGGACCGACTCACGTATTCGATTCTTAAGTCAGCAATGCTCGAGGATTCAACTGCTTGCCCAAAGGCCTGGACTTAGATCGACTCACATATTCGAGGCTTAAGTCGACGATGCTCGAGGGGTCAACCAACCCCAAGGCCTGAACATAGATTGACTCACGCATTTGAGGCTGAAGTTGGCGATGCTCGAAGGGTCAACGTCCAACCCTATGGTCTGTACTTTAATCGACTTACGCATTTGAAGCTTAAGTCGGCGATGCTCGACGGGTCAACGGTCAGCCCTAAGACCCAGACTTAGATTGACACACATTTGAGGCTTAAGCCGACGATGCTCGAGGGGTCAACAACTATCCCTAAGGCCTCGACATGGATTGACTTATGCATTCTATGTTTAAGTCGGCGATGCTCGAGGGGTCATCAGCCAGCCCGATGTCCTAGACTTAGACCGACTCACACATTTGAAGCTTAAGTCGGCGTTGTTCGAGGGGTCAACAACCCGCCCTAAGGCTTTAACTTAGATCGATTCACACATTCGATGCTTAAGTCGCCGATGCTCGAGCGGTCAACAACCAGCCTTAAGGCCTGGACTTAGATCGACTCACACATTCGTGGCTTAAGTCGGCGTTGCTCATTGGGACAACGACCAATTATAAGGACTGCACTTAGATCTACTCACGCATTTGAGGCTTAAGTTGACGATGCTTGAGGGGTCAACAACCATCCCTAAGGCCTGGACTTAGATCGACTCACACATTCGAGATTTAAGTTGGTGATGCTCGAGGGGTCAACGATCATCCCTAAGGCCTGGACTTAGATCGACTCACACATTCGAGGCTTAAGTCGACAATGCTCGAGGGGTCAACGACCAACCCTAAGTCCCGGACATAGATCAACTAACGCATTCGAGGCTTAAACCAGTCCGGTCTCTCATCGGACCTTTTAAACGATGAATTCGTCCTCCCTTCTATTAACCAATAGTTGGGCTAGAAGGATGGGCCTTGGGGGTGGGGGGAGCTGATCTCGACCGTGATTGCAAGTGCATGGTCTTATGAAAACTCACTTTACCCAAGGGGTCATCACTTTACTCGACCGGAGGTCCCGATCGGGGAGGTGGACGTTCATGATCTAGAACGTTCGCGGCGATCGTGCGCTTCATTACTCATTTATTTTAAGCACAAAAATGAGTCAGAATATGCTCCCTAGACAAACATGAAAGATAATAATAGATGAAATTTGCAAGAATTACAGGGGCATTGTTACCTGTCCCGTGTTCGACGCTCGCCCCAAGTCTCCTGCTAAGGGGTGAGATTTTCAGGTCATTCCCGCTCTATGCGTTTCCTAGTTATTCTCCTTCTTGATTATACATGCGGTAACCTCCGGTCTTCAAAGCTTCTAAGATCATAAACGGTCCTTCCTAATTTAGATTGAGTTTCCCTACGGTTGCCTATCTGGCGGCGTCATCGATCTTTTTCATGACTAGGTCACCGTTTTCGAACTGTTTGATCCTGATGTGCATGTCGAAATATTGGTCCATCCCTCTTTTGACCTCTTGCTTCGCAATGGCGAAGTCCCGAATTTCTTCCACGTATCCAAAGATTCCTTTAGAGCCTTGTTGTTCTCGAGCTTCCACTCTTCACTTCCTTCTTTGGCCGCAACCACCCTTGGACTGAGGACCTCAAACTCCACTCGGATGAGGATTTTCGATTTGTGGGACAGCTTGAAATGTGTTTCTCCAGTTGACGAACTCGGAGTGTTCCTCAACGTATACAAGACAGAGGGGAGATAATCCACCCAATTGCCTCACAGATCCTCATCCTTCTTTTTCAAGAGGTTGAGAATAAGATTGTTTGCGGCCTCCACCTTGCCTTTGCTTCGGGGTTTATGAACCATGGCGAAGTGCAAGTTAGTCCCTATCTGCCTTCAGAATACTTCTATTTTGATGCTGGTGAACTGAGGGTCATTGTGAGTGAAAATGGGTTGGGATATGCCGAACCGGCGTACGATATTCCGTAGAAAATTTCTCACCATCTGACACGTGGTCTTCCCCAAGGTTTTGCCTCTATCCATTTCGTGAAGCAGTCAATCTTCACTAGGATGACTCAACGCTGGCCGGGGTGGGGGCCTACTATGTTCATTTCCCAGATGGTGAATGGCCAGGGAGGCGTGATATCCCTTAGTTGTTGGGCCGACAACAGTTCCAACAGAGCGAAGAGGTGGCACTCTTGACAGCTCAGAGCTAAGTCCTTTGCATCTTTTCGAATAGTCTGCCACAAGTACCCTTGCCGCAAGATCTTCTGTAGCGTACAACTCCCCGAGTGGCTGCCGCACTCGCTAAAGTGTATCTCTTTCAAGGCACGAGGTAGCTCGGCCTCCAAAAGGAACCAAGCCAGAGGACTAAAAATGGCCCTCCCATAGAGACCTACCTCGACGGAGAAGTCCGCAAGAAAGTTTGCCACCACTTGTGCTTTGATTTCCATCCTCGGTACATTGATGATGTCAAGCTCGCTAAGCTTGACATGCCACTTAGCGAGTCGACTAGATTGCTCCACCTTTTCCTGGACCATCCTTAGGGAATAATCTGTCACCACCCTTATGATGCACGCATGATAATATGGCCTCAATCCTCTATCTGAGGCAATGAGCGCGAAGACACGCCTTTTCAAGATTTGATAGCGTAGCTCTGCCTTCCTGAGAACTCTACTTGCATAGTAAATCGATAATTGATGCCTCCCTTCTTCCCTAACCAGAATCGAGTTGACTGCTTCGGTTCCTACTCCTAGATAGAGGAAGATGTCTTCTCCTTCACGAGGCCCCCGAAGCAGAATAGCTTGCATCTACTGCTGCTCTAGAGTTTGGAAGGCCGATTCACACTCGACAATCCACTCGAATTTTTGATTCCTGCTAAGAGTCTTAAAGAAGGGAGACTTTTTTACCCCGCTTTAGATAAGACCTGACTCAGGCCAGCAAGCCTCCCAGTCAGTCGTTGCCATCTCTATGATAACCTTCACATTGTCAGGATTTGGCTTAACTCCTGTAGGAGTTAGGAGATGCCCCATTAACATTCCCTGCTAGCTCCGAATACGCATTTAGCAGTGTTAAAACTCATTTTATACTTTCGCAGCATTGTGAACGTCTCCGCCAAGTCCTTCAGATGCCCATGAACGCCTTTTCACTTGATCATAAGGTCGTCGACGTAGACCTCCAGATTATGCCCATTCTGATCTTTGAAGACCCGATGCATCATTCTTTGGTTGGTTGCTCTAGCGTTCTTCAGACTGAAAGACATCATCTTGTAGGAGTAATAACTGTTGTTGGTGATGAAGGAGAAATCTTTCACGTCTGGAGGATGCATCCAGATCGGTATCCTGAAAATGCATCAAAAGAACTCATCACAGGAAAATCGATGGATGAATCAACCTGCGCATTGATTCGAGGCAGGGCGTAACAATCTTTCAGATAAGTTTTATTTAATAGAGAAAAGTATATACATGCGCCATTTCTCTCCTGCCTTTTTAACCATTACAACATTTGAGACTCAGCTTGGATGTTGAATATCTGACACAAAGTCCTACAACAGCTTCTACACCTCGCGAATGGCCTGACCAGAGAGGTGGTGATGGACCTCTTCTTGTGAATCAGACGGACCCCTGGGTCAAGATTGAGGCATTGACACGCCACTTCATCATCAATACTGGGCTTGCTCGTGGCGCTCCAAGCAAAGATTTCTACATTGTGCGCTCTTCGGCTGGTCCTCCTTCATCAGCTCCTTGTTGACCTTCACACTTCCGAGTCTCTCGTCTGTAGCGCTCACCTCCATCTCCTGCACTTCCTCGGCTGCTTCTAGGCATTCCATCTCTTCTACCACCCTATCGGCCTCCTCTACGCCTTCTGTCCAGTCGATGGTGTTGACGATGAGAAGATAACACTCTTGGGCCACCTTCTGATCTCTCCTGATCCGGATCTGCACTCCTCCCTGGTTATACTTCAGGAACTGATAGAAGGAAGACACATATTGGAAGGCGCTAATAAGCATCCTCTTGAAGATAACATTGTAGCTGCTCGGAGTGTGCGATTTGAACCAACAGTTTTTTGAGGTTCCCCCGAGGGTCACCAACTGCTCCATTCTTCCTTCAACCTCCTTCCGCTCCCAAGCGAAGTCGAACGGCGGGCCATCCGAGGCCTTCACCCTTTTGGCTTCTACCGTCATAGTGTCTAACACCTTTTTGAAGATAATGTTGATGGATCTGTCATTATCCATTATGATGCGAGTAACTGTAAAGTTCTCGATCGATGCTTGGATGACGAGGACGTTGTGAAAAGGATCCTCATTCTTCGACATGTCTTCCGCCGTGAACGCGATTTATCCGATCAAAGGTGGGCTTTGGGACATCGATGCGACACCCCTCCTATAGGTGCTATGAAGGCTACCCTTGCGGGAGGCCTCCACTCCCACGCCTCCGTGGATTGAGTTCATTCCTTCTCGACTCCCATTCCTTATTGAGTCCCTACATCGACTTATTCCTCACACCTTCCTTGAGCAGGGGTCGGGGTTAGCACGTCCTCGACCGACACTTCTTGTTGCTGGTCATCACACCCCACTCCTTGGGCTCTCCTGGCTCCTACAACAGTCTTTCTGACTTCAAGGAACTCCTGACACGCCGCAGTGGCATGCTCTTCCACTTGATGGATGTCGCAATAGGGGACCGCCTTCCTTCCTCGACACTCTCTGTCCGAAACTTTCCTTCGCTGATTCTTGGTGTAGCTAGTAATCACGATTGCCTCCCGAGGTAGAGACCTAAAGGGCTTCCCGAACTACTGTCATCTATCCCGCGTATTGAAATGAGCTTGACGCTCAGGAGAATGACGTGGACCGGTTCCAAATGGACGTTTCCCTCCTCTTGCTGACTACCAGAGATGCCTATTCGTCGGGGCTTGCAACCTCCTCTCGGGTTTCGTCCGCTCTGAAATAGCTCCCGACCTTCTGAACTCTTCGCCTTGCCGGTGGGGTTCCTCTAGCTTCTTGCCTCCCGAATTCTCTGTCTCATCCTTCTTCATAAGCCTCGTAAGTAAGACTAGGATGTTCTTGTTGTTGCCTTCTGCTTGGACGTACCGCGCCACACGGTCAATCTGGTCTTCAAATGAAATGTGGGGGGGATCCCAATTCAGCTCCATCCTGAATAACCCACCCTGCACGACGATGATGAGAGCCAGCTAGAGGGTATAGCCATTGACCTCCTGGATTTGCATGACTTCCTCTTGGAGGCGGTCGATGTAGTGCCCCAACCACTCACCGGGCCCTTGCATGAGAAAAAGGGTGGTCAGCCTCTTCTTCCTTTTTTTTGATGTTGCAAACCGCAATATCAACCATCTGCGCTAGTTTTCGAAGCAGTAGATGGAACCTGTGAGAAGATGATGGAATCAATCTCTCGCCTTCCCCTTGAAGGTGGTTGCAAAAAGCCTGCATTTAAAGGCGTCGTTCATAGCTTGAATCGAGCTGATGTCTTCAAACCACTACAGGTGCTGGATGAGGTTGACCTTCTTGGTGTAGTAGTTGAGTACAGTCTAGCAAAATTCCTCGGGGGTTGGCGCGGCCATGAGCTCTTCGGAAAAAGTGCTTGTCGTCCCGTCTTGGAGAGATGTCCTCTGGCGAGTTCCATAGCCCTCGCGGAAGCAGAGAGCTCGTGGGGTGATACAATTGTTTCAGTTAAACAATTTTCGCTCCTCCACGGGCGAGGCCATGACTTCTTTACCAGATCACCGTGACATCCAGACACGTCCAGTCGGGGTTATGACCGACAACGCTGTTGCTGCGAGCTCAACAGTCGGTGTTAGGAGAGCTCGCAGGGCCTCCATGACCCGTCCTTAAATAGATTGAGATCGTCTTTGGAGACAAACTCGCTCAGAGCTCATGCATTACTGAACCCCAAATCTTTTTTGTCTTTGTTCGACATTGAACCTCCCACTAGAGGTTCTTCCTTTGATCATGGTCCACGCTTACCGCACCAAAGTGTTGGAACCGGTGCAACCCCGATTCACAAAAAGCTTGGTCCGTTTGTGACCATAGGTTATCTGTATAGCGATAGAGACGATCGAGCTTAATCTAGTAGGAGATGGATGATGCAAGAGCGTTTTTCTGATTTCCTGTAAACATGATCTTGTGCGCTACAGCGAGGAGGTCTTACCATTTGCCGGAAGTATATAGGCACTGCCCCTCCCAAACCAGAGCTACGCTCGATACAAGAAAGACATGTAAAGGTCGGAGCCTTGGGGGGGGGGGGGTCAACATGCCTTCAACTTGTGCCATTGGGGTCTATTTATAGGCATTCCAGGGTGGGTGGGGGGGGGGGGGCATGAACTGCGAATAACCCCTTAAGATACTGGGCACCTGGCGACTTGTTTTGCTGTCCTCTTTGGCGAGGCCGCCTTATGCCGAGGGCTTGTTGCCAAGCTCGCTGGCGAGTCATGGCTGATGAGAGATCTTGCTGCCGAGATTGGTTATGCGCGTCGAGCTCTACAATGAACGAGATGCTCGCTGTAGGGTCGAGTTCTAGCTTTGGTGAGTTCATCGGCAGTACAAGCGAGTTCCCAGGCCTCCTTGCTCAATCTTGGTGTATTCGCTTCTTCAGGTCAACGACTACTCTTTGAAGGTCCAGGGGCTCACCACTGGGTCGGGGCTCGCCTCGACGAATACGGGTTGTACAATAGTTGTTTTTTAGATTTCGGTGTTTCTGAATCAAGAATATGTTTGCAAATATAACATCAAAATTATTAAACTTTAATTTCAAATTTTAAACATACCATATTCTTGATCTGCCTCGTAATCATCAACAATAGAGAATGCAGATAGAATGTGATCATTATCTGACGAATATCACGACTCAAGATCCGCCCCGTCCCTCTTGGACACTTTTCTTCTTTTATTTTTTAGTGATGGTCTTTGCTCTCCATATTCATAAGAATGACTAAATTTTACGCTGACCGTCTACCTAACACAACCCTCAGTATTTTTCATCCGGGCTTGTGACCGACAGACTGTAAGGAAAGACATGATGTACTTAGGCATTAGTGAGATTATGACAAAAGATAGGGAACAATGACGACAAAGGATCCATATAGCCGACCCCACTATAGTGGGATAAAGGCTTGAATGTTGTTGTTGTGGTCAAGTCTTTGCTCTTCGTAGTTCTAGAAGGCCTCATTGTATCTAGATTCTTCTTGACGAAGAGAATTGAAACCATTCAGAAGAACCAGCAAATGTTGCCGTGCAGCCCTATATTTTTGTTGCATTGCTGTTGCTAAAATCGAAGAACCACCGCAGCAGAAAGATGAGAGCTCAAAGAACCAGAGAGCGGAAAGATGAGAGCTCAGAGCTCAGAGTGGAACCATTTACAGGATCCAAACCACCATATGCAACCAGTGCAGCCCTAAAACAATTCCACTGCAGTTGCTAAAACCGGAGAACCACCAAGCATCATAGAAGAGGTACAGAGCGGAAAGATGAGAGCTTATAGAGAAGAGTGGAACCATTTTCAGGATCCAAACCACCATATGCAACCAGTGCAGCCCTGAAACAATTGCACCGCAGTTGCTAAAATCGAAGAACCGCCAAGAATCATAGAAGAGTTAGAGAACTAAGAGAAAAGAGAGCTTAGAGAGGAGAGCACCAGAGAGAAGAACCTTTTCATTGCAATTGTAGAAACCAGAAGTAGCCGTAGAAACCAGGGAGACGATTCTGATTTACAGTTCATGTATTGAACTAGGAATGGCAGGGTGAAGAATCAGAAGAAGCCAAAGAAACCAGTAAATAATTGAAGCTACGAAATCTAGAAATAGCCGCATAATCTAAGATATTGAGGAATAACCTGAGTTCAAATGCATAGGATAGAGGAACAACTCACATATTCTAGAGAGAGGAATAACTAGAGAGCGCCAAAGAGTCGAGCTGGAGAGGGAAATGCCTAGGGCACGGAAGGAATGGATAAGGGGCTTAGAGAGTTCGGCATGCAAGGGGAATCAAAATGACGCCGTCTTTTAAAAAATAATAAGATAATAGTCAGAATGTCGCGGCAGTATTAAGAGGTAAGTATATACCTCAAAGCGATTGCAGGAATACTCAACCCATTATTCTCGGTAGGAATACTACGCAAGATGAACGTGTGAGTAAGCTCTTTGTCACTCGTGATGCGGGATCATGTGATCATGCCCTCGTCACTTATGAAGAGGCCAAATTATTTTTTGTTTTCTTAGTAGCTGTAGATATGGGATGTTAGAGGCTTCTTATGCTCTGTTTGGCGCGGCGTTTTGAGGGTAGGGGACTGCGATTTTTCGAAACGCCGCGCCAAACGGATTTTTATGGAATCCACGGTGGCGGACGGTGGCATCCGCCACCGTGAAAAACTGTTGTGTGCAGCTGTTTTCCTGACCCGCGGCAGGGAAGGCAGGAGCGCTGCAGCCCTTTTCAGGGCTGCAGCGCTGCTTTAATTTTTTTAAAAAAGTTTTTATAAAAATAAAAAAAAATTATTTTACTGATAATTTAACTAACTTATTATATTTTTAGGTGAATTATTAGTTTTTAAGGTTAATTATTATATAACTGTTGCGGACTCACTCGACGTCCCGGTCGGGCCGGAATTCTTGCACCGTCTTAGCTCTCGGAACGGTCGAGCGCGCTCACAGTCAATGAAAATAGAAAGTTGACAAGGTAATTTTTTTGACGTGCACATCCACATGGGCTACTGCACTGTGGTTTTATATATAAACAAATATAAAAAATTCAATAACAGTTTCTCTGTTTAAAACAGCACTGCAAACGCTGTTCTTCCAAATAGATTCGCAGATTCTGCCACCACTCTGCAAAACAGCTGATTATTCCAACGCTGCTTCCCATCACTGTTTCTCCAGTCGCTGCAGCCGCGCCAAACAGAGTCTTAGGCTCCGTTCGGCACGGTGGCGGCGGTCATGAACATGGGGGTTAAATTGTCATTTGTTAATGCCCACCTAAGGAACTTTATCCACTTTTATATTCAAATGGATGATGTTTGTTAGGTGATCCTTAACGAAGGACAGTTTAACCCATGCGTTTGCGACCGCCACTGCCGTGCCAAACAGAGCCTAGTTTTGATGCCATTTGAAGATCTGATAATTTCTCTTTGTTTTTGACATTTGAGAGTCGTTTGTTTAGTCTTCATAATTTAATGCTGTAATCAACTTCAAGGGCTAGTTAGCTCATAAATATTCTTCTGACAAATATAAAGCATTTTCTTCTTATCGGTTAAATTAGTTTAGACGAGGCATGCGGTTACTTAAATTGACATGTCCTCAACTTGTGCTGTAGTATCGACAAATGAGGCGAAAGGAGCAGGATCGGTTAACCAGAATGGATGTTGATTACCAAAAGAGGAAAGAGTTGGCTGAGTTCAATGTGAGGAGGGAAGAAAGATTGAAGGCTGCCGAGCAACAGACTGCAAAGAAGCGTGCAAAGCGGCAAAAGAAGAAACAGAAGAGGAAAGAGAAGAAAAAGAGAACGGATATTGGAGAAGTTGATCATCATCAAGACGTGGCTTCATCGGGCAGTGAGGATTCAGATGATCATGATCAAGATGAAGAGTCCTAGGAACTCTTCATGATATGTATGGGATAACCTTGGCATTTGAATAATGACGATGTGAAACTGTGATGGTAAAGACATTGGTGACAGTCTACATGCAACAATTGGAACTTCTGTTAAGATGTTTCAAGATAAATTTTGCTTTTTCTTGGTCGAGGAAGTTACAGCCGCTGGTCATCTGACTACTCTTGGATGATCGGGGGTTCAATTTTTTCTAATATTGATGTGTGGCTTAGGGTGAAACTGTGATAAAGGCTTGAATGTTGTTGTATTGATGTACTATGCCATATATTAAAATCCAGAAGAGACGTGGTGATTGAGTTGTCATGTTTTCTTCGAAAATGTAAAAATGACAGTTATTGATTGATCCTCATTCATGAGTATTATATTTTGGGGTTGAAAATGCATTTGACCGCTAATGTATTCGGCTTAACTTCAATTTCCTTTGATTACGCGGGGTTTAAAGAATATGATGCATTTGTTCGCTAATGTATCTGGCTTAACTTTCTTTTGATTCTTTCAAAACTTTCAAATATTGATGTACGTACCATGCCTTATATATTATGATCCAAAAGAGTCTCGGGGATTGATCTCGGGGATTGAGTTTTTCAGTGGTTTTTTTTTCTTCAAAAATGTAAGAAGACGGTTATTCATTGATCCTAATTAACGAGTATTAAACTTTGGTGGGTTGAAAATGCATTAGACCGCTAATGTATTTGGCTTAACTTCAATTTCCTTTGATTACGTGAAAGTTGAATTTATTTATGTTTTTTCCTCTCGTTTAATAGAAATTTATTTCTTGTGAAGTATGAAGTTGCAAACTTGAGCTTATAAGCTACAGAATGCTTGTATCTAGAAGTTTTGTTTTGGACTTGTAATGTTTCCACTATTTCGCCTACACAATATTTGACCGTGCAAGAGTTCTGTGTACAGATCTTCTATGCACAATATT
This sequence comes from Platanthera guangdongensis, assembly GCA_039583875.1. Taxonomy (NCBI): domain Eukaryota; kingdom Viridiplantae; phylum Streptophyta; class Magnoliopsida; order Asparagales; family Orchidaceae; genus Platanthera; species Platanthera guangdongensis. Next base: position 144,139,208 of record CM077152.1, read on the forward strand.
CGATCATTGATGTTAAATCCTCAATTGTCTAAAGTTTACCACGTACAGAGTATCTGCAAGAATAATACATTTAATTTCTACACACTAATCTACTGCTTTTCTTTGCTTTCTTTCAGATGTATGTTTATCTAATTTTGATGCGGCCAACACGAGGCTCCTGTAGACCGGTCTGGATTGCGTTGTCATAGCCCGTGAGCGGTCGAGTGTGCAATCACTAAATGAGAATGATATGACTGACAAGAGAATTTTTTAACTTCAAAATTTAATGTGGTAAATCTCAGAAAGAGGTGAAAAATCACATGCATGGGGCTGTGCCGACCAAGCTTCAGTATTCTTGGTCGTTGTACGATGCCTTGAAGAGAAGGCAAGGGTGATAGACCGCTCCTCATTATAATTGTTAGAGGAGAGAGATGTGTTCTGAGGGTGACAGGCCACCACTCGCGGAGTTAGGTCTTTTGCTTGCTACTGCACTCTGGATGCTTTGAAGTCTTATGTTGGCGCTCAAAAGCTGATGGGGCGCACTCTGCATATCTTAGCGTCTGCGACTTGTCTCTTGTATCGCGGAGAAGAGTTTTGAGTGGTTGATTTGTTGTCGAGACAAAGGTTTGCAATTGAATTGAGAGTGTCGTGAGCGATGAGCGCGCGGCGCGCGAAATGCTTGTTGTGGTGTGTAACACGTGTAAGGGTGTTCGAAGGAGGATGAAAGGCTTCAAAGGATCTTCAAGGTGTTTGAAAATCTTCGAAGGAGTCTTCAAAGGCAAAGAGGATTCCCGAACACACATAGGAGACTAAGTGGGGGGGGGGGGGGGGGGGGATACTTGAAGGACGACCTTCAGATCCTATATATAGGATTTCGGGGTGGTTATAATGATTATGCGGTTATCCGTATACCACAACCTCCTTATATGCTATTCGTATACCAAAATCTTATATTTTATGTCCCATAATTTTTTAGGAGAATCACTATGCGTGCACCAATTAATAGTTTTGGCTAACGGGCGGTTATGAGTTTGTTACGTGTACAACAAACACTAGAGATTGCGCGATGCCGATTGGACGACGAAGGAGGGTCGGCCGGAGGGACCGGCCAGCGACGAGGCCCCACCGACGAGGGTCGACTGGGCGGTCGGACAAGGAGGCCGGTTGAGGCAGCCGGCCGAGTGCCTGATCAGACGCGATCAAGTGGGCGGACGGGAGTCCGCCTATACGGCCACATGGTAGGTGGCAGGCCTAGTGGATGTCGCCCTCGCGACGGGCGACCGAGTGGCCATCTTCCTGCCCAAGCTTGAGGCCGCACATGTGGTGCATGCAACTTTGCGATCGAGCGGCCGGGGAGAGGCGTCCGACTACGAGGCTGCTTGCCCGCTCGGACTCGCAGTCGTGTGAAGTGCACGATCGCATGATGACAGTTAAGCGTGCGGCGGACGACCGCATGCAGGGCTTCGATGCGGTTTAGCCGCGCACGGTTGGCACGCAGTTTGGCGCACGATTATTGGAGAGATTTCATCCATGGGTTAGTGGGGTTGACTTCGGCTGACCCTACTTATCCCTCTTGACCCCCACTTAGTTGGGGACATAGGAATTTCGTCCATTCCGCCTGGAAATCTTATAAATGGGGGAGGACCCCATCATTTACCCCCCCCCCCCCCCCCCCCCCCCCCAAATTCCCGGTGTCCGAAGCCGGAGCGAAAGTAGGGCGTGAATTTTTTGCTGTATTGCACGCATGAACGGTTCGCAGCGACCATGACAGAGGAAAACACGGAGGCGTGGAAGGAGGTGCACAGAAGCAGTGGTGGTGTAAGGGAAATGTGTGTAACATCCAGTTTCGTGCTAGGCCCCTCACACATATTTTGAGTCAAGAGAATTGACTCAGGCTCAAGAAGCGTCGAGTGAGTCGACTGGACTTGACGAATAGAACAAATTTTTTACTTATAATAATTCTAGAACCCGAAGGCGTCGAGTGCATTGAATGCACTCGACGCCATTCGACGAATTATGCTGAGACATTATGTGGACTCAACACCACTCGACGAAATTGGACTTAGAAATTTTTCTGGACTCAGGGCGTCGAGTGCGTTGAGTGCACTCGATGCCATTCGATGAATTATGCCGAGCCGTTGAGTGGACTCAACACCACTCGACAAAATTGGACTTAGAATGTTTTCCGGACTCAGGGTGTCGAGTGCATTGAGTGCACTCGACGCCATTAGACGAATTATTCTGAGGCGATGAGTGGACTCAACACCACACAACGTATTTTACTTAGAATAGTTTCTGGAAGTTGAGTCGTTGAGTTAGGTCAACGCGACGTTGAGTGGTCTCAACACCACTTAACGCTACTCTGGCTGATGTTGGCGTTGAGTGAAGTCAACGCGACATTAAGTGGTCTCAACGCCACTCAACGCTTTTAACTTAGAATTATCCTAATGCTGTTGGCATTGAGTGAAGTCAATGCGGCGTTGAGTGGTCTCAACGCGACTTAACGTTTTTTACTTAGTTGTACTAAGGCCTGTAGGCGTCGAGTGCATTGAGTGCACTCGACGCCACTCGACGATTCGTCGAGTGATGATTACTTACTTAATGACTTTTGACATAGAGTTATTCTTGAGGCCTGTAGGCGTCAAGTGCGTTGAGTGCACTTGACGGTTCTTCGAGTAAAGGAGGCACACTCAACGATTTTGACTTGTGGATTTTTGGCTCTGTCTACTTGCTGCCACATGCACAGTCTGAACCAGATTTTTGGGATTGGCGCATATTGGCTTATTTGTACTGGTCCCTTCGAAATTTTAATAATAATGGGCGGTCCAATGTCAGGACGACATGTGGCAAAGCAGTTAACCCTAATTCCTCTTATAAAAGGAGATTTATGAGAAAATCCTATCCGTCACTTCGCGATTCTTGCCAAGCATTTATCCTTATCGAGCTCGACGGAGAAGGAGATCACCAAAGTTGGATTTTCTGGAGGAAAGTCTTCCCTTTCTCTTCCCCGTAAAGAACAAAACCAATAAGGAGAAAGATGCCGTCAAGGAGAGTGACGAGATCCATGGCCGGAATGTTAAATTTTCTCAACGTGGTCAGCAAGATAGCCCAAACGCCAAATTAATATCTTCGGAACTACCCAGTTCTCACGTTGAACCAGCGGAACCAAGGAATAGAGGTAACACCCAACAAACAATGGAAGCACAAGCATGTCTTTTATTCATTCACTTCTTTACAACGCGAGGCATACATAGCGAGACATGATTTCGCTAGTATAACAGCTGAAAACAGAAAGCACCAAAAAACAAGCCGGGCGGACAGCACCGGAGTCCGCCGAGACCGCGAGGTCGCCGAGGTCGCCGAGTCCGCTGAGATCGCCCGAGCTAAGCTGCAATTCACCGAATAGACACGGAGTCCGCCGAAGACGCGAGGCCGCGCGAACACACCGTTATTCGCCTCCTGCTGAACCTGAACTGAGGAACACCCCTACCCGCCTGAAGCCGGCGGACAGGTTATTGAAGCTGGCAAAGATGAAACAGAACTGACAAGCCGCAGAGCGACCTCCTGCTGAGTCCGCAAAGACCGCACACTTCCAAGTACTTGATCGAAGTCACAGCCAAGCTCCTGGCTCCTTGAAGCTACCCGCGCGACCTGTTCACAGCAAACCGTCAGCCTGAAACAATCCGCGCGGACTGACAAACACAGACCATAGCTCCTTGCACACCCCAACTTACTGTTCACTCAAGTTACTTAGGTTTGCCATGGGGTCCTATTTATAGGCAAGGTGAGGAGTGTGGTCACCGCCCAGGAGATAGCGACACCGCCCCAGCCCGCGCGATAGCAAAAACACCGTCCGCTGAGTCCGCAAGGACTTAGCCGGATACCAAGGAAAACCGCCAGGAGCAAGGCAAACATTGGCGAACTCTCTCCAGTCCGCCCAAGCTATACGGACAAGACATCAGCCCGCACAGCTCCAACCACTGCAGGACAACAACCCCCTTCAATGGCAGTCCGCACCAACCCGAGGTAGTCCGCGAGACTCACACCTCAATCCGCCACAAGTCCACGACCAAAGGAAGACAGCAACAGTCCGCCCGGTCACAGCGGACTTGGCAGATACCGCGGACACCATGGCCTTGGCACAAAGTGTGACCAAGTCCAAAACCATCAAGGGCCAATGCGAGCATGGCGGACTCAAATTCCCGTCCGCCAAACACCCTAGCACAGACCGTCATCAGTCCGCCAGCTCCTCGCACTTCTGTCCAAAGCAGCAGCCAACCCCGGACTCCAAACCCAGTTCGCCAAACGATCTCCACAGCAAAATGCCTGCTGTGCCACCAGAGCTCGACAAGGCCTCAGCCAAGCTCTAAGCCCAGTCCGCAACAGCCCACACCGCGGACACTCCAGTCCGCAAGCTACCCGCGGACACGAGCCAAACCGCCTATCAGCACAAGCTTGCACCCGCGGCCACTGAGCAATGCACCAGTCCGCAAGCCTTTATCCGCTCAGGCCGCTCCTTGGCAAAGCCAATCAGCAAACACCCTATCCGCAGAAACCAGGCCGCATAGTCCGCGGACTCCATGCAACAAGCCGCTCAGAAGACAGCCGGCTTTCCACTAGACCTTCCACCAGGCCGCACATCTCAGTCCGCCCAGTCCGCCTAGTCCGACAAAGCTGTCCGCCCCAGGCCGCCCGGCCTGTTCCGTCACCCACTTCCACTTCACAAATTTCAACACTCCCCCTTGAAGTGGGAAGTGGTGACCAAGCCCAGCAAGCTGCGCAAGCGTTCAAAGGGCCCCTTCGACAGTGGCTTCGTGAAGATGTCAGCAAGATTATCTTTACTCCGAACATGCCCGACCAGCAGAGACCCCTCCAACACCTTCTCCCTGATGAAGTGGTGATCAATCTCTATATGCTTGGTCCTGGCGTGACACACTGGATTGTTAACCAGTTTGAGAGCACTCTCATTGTCACCCCGGAGTAAACTAGACCGTTGCACTTCTTCATGAACTTCCTCTATAAGCCTCCTCAACCAAACGGCTTCCCGAGCAGCCAAGGCCGAAGCCTTATACTCCGCCTCCGTGGTTGAAACCGACACCGAGTCCTGCTTCTTGCTACACCATGAGATGCTAGCTGAACCGCAAGTGAACACATAACCTGAAGTAGACCTTCGATCATCCGAATCACCGCCATAGTCAGCATCCGTGTACCCGAGCAACACAAACTCCGCATCCCTTCTATAGAGGAGTCCCATATCAGAAGAAGCCCTGACATACTTCAGAATTCCCTTCGCCGCCACTAGATGAGATTGCCTTGGTTCAGCCATATACCGACTTACTCGGCCAACAGCATAAGCGATATCCGGCCTTGTAATCGTCAGATAAATCAAGCTCCCAACAAGAGCCCTGAACACCAAGGAATCATGAATAACCCTTCCCTCATCTCGTCGAAGCTTCAGCCCAGATTCCAGTGGAGTAGAGCACTTCTTCCCTTCGCCCATGCCAAACCGCTTCACAATGCGATCAGCATAACCTTTCTGGCTAATGAGAACCCCGCACTCCTTCCTCTCCACTTCCAGACCGAGAAAGTGATGCAACTCTCCCAAGTCTTTCATCTCGAAGCGTATAGCAAGCTCAGCCCTGAGCCTTGCTACTTACCCCTCCTAGTTCCCTGTGATGATCATGTCATCCACATACAGCAGGACCAAGACTTGTAGCTCCCCCTTCTTCTTGACGAACAAGCTTGAATCCAAGTTGGAAGCAAGGTATCCACAGAATTGCAAGTACTCTGCAATCTTCCCATACCACGCTCTAGGAGCTTGCTTCAACCCATAGAGAGCCTTCCTGAGTTTGCAGACATAGTCCGGATGCTTTTCAGAGACAAAACCAAGCGGCTGATCCATGAAGATGTTCTTGTCAATCTCTCCGTAAAGAAAGACATTCTTCACATCGAGTTGCCACAACCTCCATCCCTTGCTAGCAGCCAAGGCGATCACCACTCTTACAGAAGTCATCTTCGCAACTGGACTGAATGTCTCCTCATAGTCTTCTCCATACTGCTGTGAGAATCCTCTAGCGACCAGGCGAGCCTTGAACCGATCAATGCTCCCATCAGCCTTCTTCTTCAACTTATACACCCACTTGCAAGTAACCGGAGTAATGCCATCAACCTTGGGCACAAGGTCCCAGGTTTCATTCTTCTTCAGAGCATCAATCTCTTCTTTCATGGCATCATCCCACTCCTTCACTCCAGTGGCCTCGTTGAAGTTTGCAGGCTCTCGCTCATCCAGAGGACCTGCAAAGAAGCAGGAGACAAAGCTCACTGCATTCCCATCACAGTACCGAGCCGGTGGCTTAACCACCCTCTTCGATCTCCGAAGACATGGCTCCTTGCTCACGACTTCCGTTGCTTCTTCGGGCTCCACTCCTACCTGGGGCAAGCATTGAGCAGTTCTCCCCCTGCTTCCTGAGCCAGAAGGCTCAGCCTCGGAGTTCGAAGCAACAGGAGCTGCTGGTGAAACAGCAAGCTCCTCTTCCAAGCCTTCAGCAGCCTCCACCGGTGCTTCATCAACCTTGCTACTTCCGGTTAGCTCCACCGAGCCACCTCCAAATGACGTCAGCTCGTCAAAGACAACATCTCTTGACACCACGAACTTCTTCGTCACAGGGTCCATGCATTTCCATCCCTTCTTCCGCTCATCATAGCCAACAAAGACAAGTTTCCTTGCCTTCGCATCCAGCTTTGTCCGTGAAGCATCCGGGACATGCACGTAGCAAGTTGAACCGAACATCTGAAGGTGTCCAATACTCGGCTTCTCCTTCAGCAACAGTTCAACAGGAGTCTTCATGTTGATAGGGCTGAGTGGCATCCGGTTGATAACATAAGCAACACAAGACATTCCCTCCGCCCAAAAGGACCTTGGGATATCTTTCGCATGAAGCCAGCATTTGCAGGTCTCCGTCAGATGACGGATCTTCCGCTCCGCTACCCCATTTTGTTGTGGAGTGTGAGCACAAGTAAGCTCCCGTTGGATCCCATGCTTCCTGCAGAAGTTAGAAAACTCGGAGGAGACAAACTCACCCCCGTTATCAGTTCTAAGCTTCTTAATCCGCAAGCCAAGCCGGCCTTCTACCAACTCCTTAAACTCCACAAACAAACGGAAGGCTTCCGACTTCTCCTTTAAGAAGTACACCCAAGTATACCTTGAGTAGTCATCAACCAAGACAAGCATATATCTGCTTCCGCCAAGGCTGGTGTTGGAACACCCTATTACTAATTTGGGTCAGGATCACTATGTCTCTAGGAATCTGTGTTTGACCTTCTGTATAGCTTAATAGGTCAATTAGAATTGAGTCTAAGGGTTAGAAGTCTAGGATTGGAAGCTGCCCTGAAGACCAAGTTTTTCTGTAGACCAAGTCTAATCGTCGAGCTCAGCACGACGTTTCGTCGAACTCCGGTCGACGATCGTCTAGCTCAACTTCTACAGATCGTCGAGCTCCATTCGACGATCGCTGAGCTCAACCTCATAATATCGTCGAGCTTCACTCGACGATTGCTGAGCTCAAATTCGCAATATCGTCGAACTCAGTTCGACGATCGCTGAGCTCAGGTCGACGATTTTGACTCTGCACTGGATCTTTATCTCTGAGCTCAGTTCGACGTTTTCAGTTATCTTTCAGAATTCAAATTCAAATCAGTTAGAAGTTATTCTGCAATTAATTCAGAAGATCTGCTAGCCGTTTTCATTTACTTCTGGACCAAGTTTCAAGGGATTTTTCAAGGAATAATTCAGTGGACTTTCCTTCAGAAGAAATTATGCAATTAAGGCTGTAATCAATGCAGACCAACGGCTATCTTTGACAGAGTGATATTCTATTCTGGCACAGAGAATAAAAGATAGAATGTTTTTGAATGAAAAAAGGTGAAATATAGAGATTGACAAGAAGAGGATACACAACTCAGGATACAGAGACTTTTGCAAAATCTTCTGTCAAAAAGAATTCAGAAGAACACTCATCAGAGAGATCAAGCTTTCAAAAATATTCAGATCTCTTCAGCTCTCAAAGTGTTCAAGGCCAACATCATTTCAAGACTCCAGACTCTCAACATTTCAGCTTGCTGAAATCATCTTTTGCTGGAGATCTACCTTTGAAGGCCTATCACCCTCAGCAAAGCTCATCTTCCTGAAGATCAAGGACTCAGGGGGAGCTTTGACATCAATCCACTTAGTCTTCTCAGTTGCTTGAGAAAGAGAAGACTGCCATAACTCTCTCACCCCCACTCTGTAAAGGGTTTTTCAAACTCCCTTCAAAAGTTTGAAACTGGTTTTTGAGCACCTTGTCAAAAGCTCATTGGTGGCAAGACACCTGATCAAAAAATCTGATTTGGTTTTTGAGCACCTTATCAAAAGCTCATTGGTGCCCAAGACACCTGATCAACTCATCCTGCAGTGGATTCCTACCTAGGGTGGTAGAAGAGTGGATGTACCCAAGTTTGGGGAACCACTATATTTCCTTGTGTCATCTGGTTCTGCTTGTTTTCGTTTTGTTTCTGGCCTAGATTCTCTTGTGCTTAGTCTCTGCATAGCTTAGTTTTGTGATTAGTTTTATTTCTGCTTCCCTGCTCACACTCATTACAACAATTGTTGTAAAGCTTTGCAAAAGTTTTTCTTTGTGTTTTAAAAGCACCATATACTCTATTCACCCCCCTCTAGAGTATATCAGATCTAGTTTCCCTTTCAATTGGTATCAAAGCCAGGTTGGTTAAACATACCATACCTGATTGGTTGTACAGGCTAACACCTGAACCCCAAGATCCAAACTAGATCTTTTTGTTATTATTAGATTTTGTTTGCACAAATCATGGCCCAAAACAAAGATTATTCTAGCACCAGACCTCCAGTGTGCAATCTGTCAAAGTTTGCACTTTGGAAAGCAAGGATTAGACTCTACATGAATTCTATTGACGAAGATATTTTTAATTCTGTTTTGACAGTGTGTCCAAGACCCCCAGAAAGTACAAGTACAAATGCTGTTCCACCTCCATCAGGAACAGATACTGACATCAAAAAGTGGAAAGTAGCTGATGCCAAGGCTATGAACATTCTAGCCCAGACAATGTCAGATGACATTTTTCAAAAGGTAGCTGAATGTAACTCAGCCAAGGAGATTTGAGACAAGCTCTCAGAAATAGTTTCAGGCTCAGCTGATGAGAGAAAGGACAGAAGATCCCATCTCATCTCCCAATATGAGAACTTCAAGAAGGGAGAAACTGAGTCAGTGAGAGATATGTACAACAGACTGAGTCTAATTGTCAGTGAACTGAGGACATTAGACAAAGAGATCTCACTAACAGAACTTAATGACAAGATCCTAATGTGCTTTCCCAGCACTTGGGATTCAAGAATCTGGCCAATTAAAGATGCCAGAAGTTTGAATGAGATCACCACTGAAGCCTTGTTGGGTAAGCTCAAATCTTATGAGCTACTCATCAAGAACAGAGAGGAAGAACAGAAGGCTGCCTCACCAGCCACAAGAAAGGAGAAGACCATAGCATTCAAGGCAACTGAGGATCTGCCTGAAGAAAAAGGAACAGACAATGATGAAATTCTCAGCCTGTTGGCCAAAAGATTCTATAAGATGGCCAGAAAGGACTTCAGAAGAAGATCATACAAGGAGCAGGATAAGCCAAGGTATGACAAGTCCATTGGCAATAACAAAGACATTATTTTCTTTGGTTGCAGGAAACCAGGGCATATAGTTCCTGACTGTCCAGAGAACAAGAACAAGGACAGAAGGGAAAGAAAAGAGAGAAGAAAGGAGAAAGACTCCAAAAGGAGTGGCAATAGCAAACCTTCTTCCAGCAAAAATAAGCATACAAGGAAAGGATTTGTTGCTGAATCCTGGAGTGAGACTGAAGAGGAGTCAGAAGCCTCTTCCAGCTCCAGTGATGATGAGGATGATGCAGAGGAAAAGGAGTTCTGCATGATGGCAATCAATGCCTCACAACACAACTCAGAGGAAGAGGAGTCAGATTCAGACTCAGAGACTCAACCTGAAGAAGATCAGGTAATCAGCTCTTTTGATTTTACTTCAGAAGATTTTAAATCTGAATTTAAAGCACTATGTTTAGACCTGCTAAAGTCTGAGAAAGAGATCATCTCTCTCAGAAATCAATTATCTGAACAAAATGTTTTAAAGTCAGAAAACCTCAAACTCTCTCAGGAGTTGGAGAACTATAGGGAACAGATAGCTTCACTGAAAAGTGAGCTCTCTGAGGCCAAGAAGCTTGAAGAATCCCTTAATGGGAGAAGCATCAAGCTGATGGACATCACAAGCACAGTGAACTCAAGATTCAACAGTACACTGGGTTTGGGTGCCTCATCCAGCCAACCTATTGTTCTGACAACTCCCATCAAGTTCATTTCTGACAAGGGAAAGGGAGTTGTAGAGGTTGCCAGGAAAAATTCTGATCTGCCTCAGAAAACTAAGTCCCAGCAGAAATCGTCGAACGGAGATCGACGATCGCCGAATGAAGATCGACGATCGCCGAACGCAGCTCGACGATCTCAGGACAAATCGTCGAACGCAGATCGACGATCTCAGCCGCGGTCGTCGAACGCAGGTCGACGATCCCATATACCTGACCTCAGCCATAGTCGACCGTTTAACGGAGCTCAACGATCTGACCCACGATCGTCGAACGCAGCTCCAAGATCGTCGAACAGAGGTCAGAGCTCTGGAAACTTTTTCAAAGGCAAGTCAAAATTGAATCCTAAGGGTTCTTCATCCCAAACCTTCAACCCTTATACTGAATGGATTATACCTCCAAGGAGATATCATCCTGAAGGATATAAGAGTCAGCCAGGGATGTCTTTCATTTCTGAATTTAGAGGTTATCAACCTAGGCCCAAGGTAAACTGGGTCAAAAACAAGTGAATTGTTTTATGTGCAGGTGAAGACCTATCCAACATCTAACCAGCAATGGTATTTGGATAGTGGGTGCTCTAAGCACATGACAGGGAACAAGGACAACCTCAATTCCTTTAGAGCCAAGCTTGGACCCAAAGTTATCTTTGGTGATTCCAACTTTGGACAAACTAAAGGATATGGTGCAGTCCAGATTGGTTCTGTAACCTTCAAGAAGGTAGCATATGTGGAAGGACTGAAGCACAACCTAATCAGCATCAGTCAGCTATGTGATGAAGGGTACCAGGTGACCTTCAGCAAAACCTTATGCAAAATCAAGTCAGAGGACAACACAACTGTGTTGACAGGTAAAAGGAAAGGTAACATCTACCTTGTAGATTTTCTTTCAACCAATGTAGATATCTGTTTATTCAATTCAGTCTGTAGACCAAATGTTTTATGGCATAAGAGACTAGGACACCTAAACCTTAGAACTATTGCTAGGCTCTCCAAGGACAACCTTGTTAGAGGACTACCTTCTGGCCCCTACAAGAAGGAAGGACTCTGCAAGGCTTGTCAATTAGGCAAGCAAACTAAAAACAGTTTTAAGTCACTTAATAAGAGTGATTCACCTAGGATATTGTATCTGTTACACATGGATCTATTTGGACCCATCACAGTACAAAGCCTAGGAGGGAAATCCTACACTTTAGTAATTGTAGATGACTTCTCTAGATTCACTTGGGTGTTCTTTCTAAGGAAGAAGTCTGATAACTTTAAGTGTCTGACAGAGTTTCTCAAATGTATACAGATTGAGTTCAATACTCACATTGCCCTGATCAGAAGTGATCATGGGACAGAGTTTGATTCTCTTCTTATGCAAGAGTTCTGTCAGAGTGAAGGGATCAGACATACTTTCTCAGCTCCTAGAACTCCTCAACAAAATGGGGTAGCTGAAAGGAAAAATAGAACCCTTATTGAATCTGCCACTACATTGTTGTCAGATGCTCATCTACCTCTATCCTTTTGGGCAGAGGCAGTGAACACCTCCAACTATGTGCTGAACAGAAGTCTGATACATAAACTGAAGGGAAAGACTCCCTATGAATTACTCAAAGGGAAGAAACCTAAAGTTGACTATTTCAGAATTTTTGGTTGCATTTGCTATATTCACAATAATGATAAGAAATATTTAGCAAAATTTCAAGCCAAAGCTGATGAAGGAGTGTTTCTGGGATACTCCATGATCAGCAAGGCCTATAGGGTCTATAATAAATCATCATTGAAAATTGAGGAATCTGTTCATGTTTCTTTTGATGAAACTAACATGTCTTTCAAGGAGAAGATTTCTTCTACCATAGAACCTTTGCAGGAACACTCTCTAGTTGAAGATATGAACAAGCTACAGGTTGCTCAAGAAGAAGAAAGCAGTGAAGATGAAAGCAATGCTCAACATATTGAACCACCACTTAAAGAGCCAGTTGTTGTACCATAAGAGGAAACAACAACACAGGTTGGTGAACAATCAACACCCCCTGTTGATTTAGTAACATCAAGAGACCATCCAATTACCCAAATAATTGGAGAACTCTCAGCTGGTGTGCAAACCAGAAATCAGGTCAACCAAAACCTGTTGCACACCTGCTTCCTTTCTCAAATTGAACCTCAGTCCATTCAAGATGCAGAGCAAGATCCACACTGGATCATTGCAATGCAAGAGGAGTTGCATCAATTTGAGAGGAACAAAGTATGGGAACTAGTGCCAAAGCCAAAGGATCATTCCATTGTTGGAACAAAATGGGTATTCAGAAATAAACTGGATGATCAAGGAGTAATAATAAGGAACAAGGCAAGGCTAGTTGCCCAGGGATATTCTCAAGAAGAAGGAATTGACTACGACCAGACCTTTGCACCTGTTGCAAGATTGGAAGCCATCAGAATATTTCTAGCTTATGCAGCTCACAAAGGCTTCAAGGTTTATCAGATGGATGTCAAGAGTGCCTTCTTAAATGGAGACATCAAAGAGGAAGTCTATGTCAGACAACCTCCAGGTTTTATCTCTCCAACTTATCCTGATTATGTTTTTAGACTGAACAAAGCATTATATGGTCTCAAGCAAGCTCCTAGAGCATGGTATGAGACCCTAGCATGCTTTCTCTTGGAAAATGGTTTTATAAGGGGTAGAGTAGACCAAACTCTTTTTATTAGAACCCATAAGTCCCATACCCTACTAGTACAAATTTATGTAGACGATATCATTTTTGGTTCTACTGACTCACAATTGTGCAGAAGGTTTTCTAACCTAATGCATTCTAAATTTGAGATGAGTAGCATGGGTGAGCTATCCTTCTTCCTAGGATTGCAAGTCAAGCAACATGCTGAAGGCATCTTTATTTCTCAAACCAAATATGCTAATGAGCTGGTTAAGAAATTTGGTATGTCTGAGGCATCTTGCATGAAAACACCCATGCCTACCAATGCTGTACTGGATGCTGATGAACATGGGAAACCAGTTGATCAGACAACATATAGAGCAATGATTGGCTCTCTACTGTATCTTACAGCTAGTAGGCCAGATATAATGTTTGCTACATGTATATGTGCTAGGTTCCAAGTTAGCCCTAGAGAGTCACACCTAACATTAGTAAAGAGGATTCTCAGGTATGTTAAAAGTTGTCCAAATCTAGGTCTATGGTATCCAAAAGATTCAGCATTTGAGTTAACTGGATTCTCTGATGCTGATTATGCTGGATGCAGAATTGACAGGAAAAGCACCAGTGGAACTTGTCAGTTCCTTGGTGATAGACTTGTCTCTTGGTTTTGCAAGAAACAAACATCTGTGTCAACTTCAACTGCTGAAGCTGAATATATGGCTGCAGGCAGTTGTTGTTCACAAATACTGTGGATTCAAAATCAACTCCTAGACTATGGTTACAACTTAGAGAAGTTAAAAATATTTTGTGACAATACAAGTGCTATTTCCATAGCTCAAAATCCAGTCCTCCATAGTAGGACAAAACACATAGAGATTAGGCATCACTTCTTAAGGGATAATGTTGAAAAGAATAAAATTGAATTGCAATATATCCCAACTGATTACAAAGGGGAGATATTTTCACCAAGCCTTTGGATGAAAAGAAACACACTTTCTTCCTAAATCAGTTAGGAATGTTAGATGGAGGAAGTCTTAAATAATATCCAAGATTTTGAAAGCTAAAAATTGACCAAGACTAGGCAAAATTCTGATTTTTCTTAGTGTCTAGAATTTTCTGATCTCTGAACTGCGCTCGACGATTTCCCCAAAGATCGTCGAACGGAGATCGACGATTCCCAGAATCGTCGAACTGAGTTCAGCGCCCATCAGATAGTATGAACTATCTCTTCCGGTCAACGATCGTCGAACGGCGCTCGACGATTTGGTTCCCTGAACGATCGTCGAACGGAGCTCGACGCCTTTCCAGATCGTCGAACGGAGATCGACGATGTTGGAGTCTCTTCAGATTCCTTTAGAAGCCTCGATCGTCGAACTGAGTTCAACGATCTTTCCAATTCTGCGTCGAACCCTAATATAAAACTCATTTTTCGCCGTCGTTCTCTCTTGCGCTTTCAATTTCTCTGCAAGAATTTTCTTCCCTCCAAACAGTTCTACGCTTGTTCGTTGTGTTTGTTAAATTTTTGCAGGTACAATGGCCGTATCAGTCGCTGTTCTAGCCGCCATGAAGTTCGATGCAGGATTTGATATTGATCTGGACTCATTCAACACTACTGATCAAATCTTCCAGGACATTTTGAATTTATTCAAGGATCAGAACTTGTCTGCCCTCATGACCACTAGAATCAAGCTTGCTTCAGATGAAGTAAAAGAATGGGTCTATACTGCTCACAACCTTGACAACAACACAATAGTTGGATCTATTGCTGGAACCCAGGTACCTCTGACCCCAACAGTCTTAACAGAGGTTTTTGGTTTGAGAAATGGAGAAGAAACTGCTGAACTATCTGGGGAGGAATTTTCTGATATACTTGCCAGGATGGGTCATCCAGAGGGAAACCCTAGTAAGTTGTTTAAGAGGAACTTGTCAGTTGAGTACAGGTTCCTGGCAGATGTTGTAGGCAAGGTGCTGTTGGCAAAGAATTCTGCACATGATACCATCTCCAGACATCAGCTCTGCCTCATGGGAGCTCTGGTAGATAAGAAAAGTTTGAATTGGGGAGAGGTCTTCTTTGACCTGATAAAGAAGAAAATCAATAAAAGCTTTATAAATTTTGGAAGAATTCTTGGAGTTTTCCTTCAGGCAAGGTGCCCTGCTCTGCTGGTCTCCTCTGGAGTGCACATCAATGCCTCCAAGAGACTTACCTGTGCCCTATTTGGCAAGTGGGACAGGCAAATCAGCAAACCCAGCAGGCCCTCTTCAACTGCTCCTTCAGGCACCAGGACTCAAAGAGTCACTCCCCCACAGGTCTCTGCTCCTGCAGAGGACCTGGCTGCTGTTGTTGCTGCTTCCTCTCCTCCTCCAAGTCCAACCCTACCTCCAGCTCCATCCACCACTCCAGTTCCATCCACCATTACCATCTCTAGCCCTTCCCCAACCTCAATTCCATCTCCAACAACCATTTCCTCACCACCAGTAGACCAATTCCACCCATTGTTTTCATATCCACCACCAGATGTCACCTCTTCTCCATCCATACCATCATTCACCCTTCTGGATGACTCCTACATGGATGATTCCCCCTCTTCTCCTCCAAACTTACCCTCCTCCTCAACATCTTTCCAAGATCTCCTCCACCACATCCTTGACCAACCCACATTCACTCCATCCATATCCATCCCCTTGTCCTCCATCTCCACAATCCCCACACCTCAGCCATCCATCCCTCCACCATCCAGCCCTCCACTTCCAGCATCCTCAGCCATCCCCATACCCTCTACCTCTGCTCCTGCCATTGAGCATGTAGATCTGCCAGCCTTAGCTGACAAGTTGTATGAGCTACTGGCCCCCAGGCTCTCTCTTCTCATGGAGGCCTCCTTAGCTCCTCTACAACAGTCAGTGGCAGCCCTGTCTGCCAGGCTTTCCTCCCTCATTCCTCAGGCACCACCTCCAGCAGTGTGCCTTGATACAGATGCATCTGCATCCAGGCAGGAGGAGATGCCATATGAAGCCAGTCTTCATGCTGCTGTTGCTGCTGCTTCTGCTCCTGTTGCTGATGATACTGCTGCTGCTGCTGAAACTTCTGTGTCTGCTGCCTCTTCTGCTCCAGTTGCTATGCCTACTCCAGTTCTGGCAATAGACCTAAGGTCTTTGCTCTCAGCCTTTGATCCTGCCTTTTTCAGTTGTTTACCAGAAGTTATTGCTGTCCAGCCCTCAGAAGACCTATCTAAGGCACTGGTGCCTTTCTCTGGATGTGACCCCAGTATTATTTCTTCTTTTATACACTCAGTGACTGCTGCTGCTGCTGTTGAAGAAAAGACTGAATCTGCCTCTGAAACTGTCTTTGCTGCTGCTGAAGAAAATGTTCCCACTGCTGCTGAAATCCCTTTTGTTTCTGATGAGCCCATTTCCAAGGAATTTCTGATGACAGAGGCCATTGATGATGAGCCTACTGCAGATTTTGTTGTTGTTCCTGAAGCTGCTGCTGCCCTCACTCCTGAAGTTACTAGTGTTGTTTCTGCTGTTGCTCCTGTAACTGCTGCTGAATCTGTTGTTATATCTGCTGCTGTATCTATTGCTGTATCTGCTGCTGTTCCTGCTGCTGCCCCTTCTGCTTCTGCCTCATCTGCTGCAATGCAACTGAAGAAAGATCTTATGAAGAAGATAGATGCTATATATGATGCCCAGAGTTCTGACTCTGATGAGTTTAAGACAGATTCTGATGACTCTGCTGCCACTATTGCCAGGAAAAGGAAGGCAAGAAGTAAGGCAATGAGAAGGGTTCCACCTGCCAAAGTAAAAGATGATAATGATATTCCATATTATATTCTGCACAACTGCCCAATTACTGAACATTGGATGCAGTACTCTAAAAATCAGCTAAAAGCAATGAAGAAGAAAAGAAAGTATGAGAAGGGCTCCTCCCAGTTCAAGCACCCTCATCCTCCTCCACCACCTCCACCTGATGCAGGTGCAGGTGGCAGCTCTGCAAGTTCAGCCCCAGCTAGAAGCCAGGCTCCCTATCAACCCCATGCTAGAACCTATCAAAGGGAAAGCCAGCCTAGGGGTTCTTACTCTAGGAGAGGAGGATACAGGGGAAATCAAAGAGAGACTCAAGTTTATTCCAAAGGGCATTCCAGGCATCACCCTTACTCCAGGGGAGGACATGTTGCTTCTGATACATCTTCTGGTCCATTCCCTTATAAGCTCAAAGAAACTGTTACTGCCAGGACTCCTCAAGATAATTCTTCCAACAGGTATGAGCCACCTGTACCATTTGAGGACCCTGAAAAGAACCCAGCCTCTTGGACTGCTAGAATGAAAGAAATGGCTGCATTAGACCAGATAAAGAAATCCAGAGAGCAAGGGCTAGACACTTCCAATATTTCTACTATGTCAGAATAAAGACAGAAGGAATTAGAGAGATATGCCTCCAGCAAATTCTTTGATGCAGACAGATATATGGAGTTGCATCCTGCTGCTGTAGTTCCCAGGACTTCAAAGCAAATTTATTTGGGTGCAGCAGATGACACCAGATCCAAACAAGAAGCCCTGAATCCTAACAGAGAAATCAAGATGGTTAAAAGTAAAGAGAAGAAGTAACTCTGTAAGGTGACAATCCTTGGTTTTTCTGACTGCTATCTGGATGTTATATATATATCTCTGTGATGTTTCTGCAATGTGTCTAGCTGCTGTTGTTTTTATGCTTTTCTGATTGTATGATGTTATTTAATTTTTCCAAAGACTGTAAATAGTTTTCCTAACCCAAATAGGGGGAGATTGTTGGAACACCCTATTACTAATTTGGGTCAGGATCACTATGTCTCTAGGAATCTGTGTTTGACCTTCTGTATAGCTTAATAGGTCAATTAGAATTGAGTCTAAGGGTTAGAAGTCTAGGATTGGAAGCTGCCCTGAAGACCAAGTTTTTCTGTAGACCAAGTCTAATCGTCGAGCTCAGCACGACGTTTCATCGAACTCCGGTCGACGATCGTCTAGCTCAACTTCTACAGATCGTCGAGCTCCATTCGACGATCGCTGAGCTCAACCTCATAATATCGTCGAGCTTCACTCGACGATCGCTGAGCTCAAATTCGCAATATCGTCGAACTCAGTTCGACGATCGCTGAGCTCAGGTCGACGATTTTGACTCTGCACTGGATCTTTATCTCTGAGCTCAGTTCGACGTTTTCAGTTATCTTTCAGAATTCAAATTCAAATCAGTTAGAAGTTATTCTGCAATTAATTCAGAAGATCTGCTAGCCGTTTTCATTTACTTCTGGACCAAGTTTCAAGGGATTTTTCAAGGAATAATTCAGTGGACTTTCCTTCAGAAGAAATTATGCAATTAAGGCTGTAATCAATGCAGACCAACGACTATCTTTGACAGAGTGATATTCTATTCTGGCACAGAGAATAAAAGATAGAATGTTTTTGAATGAAAAAAGGTGAAATATAGAGATTGACAAGAAGAGGATACACAACTCAGGATACAGAGACTTTTGCAAAATCTTCTGTCAAAAAGAATTCAGAAGAACACTCATCAGAGAGATCAAGCTTTCAAAAATATTCAGATCTCTTCAGCTCTCAAAGTGTTCAAGGCCAACATCATTTCAAGACTCCAGACTCTCAACATTTTAGCTTGCTGAAATCATCTTTTGCTGGAGATCTACCTTTGAAGGCCTATCACCCTCAGCAAAGCTCATCTTCCTGAAGATCAAGGACTCAGGGGGAGCTTTGACATCAATCCACTTAGTCTTCTCAGTTGCTTGAGAAAGAGAAGACTGCCATAACTCTCTCACCCCCACTCTGTAAAGGGTTTTTCAAACTCCCTTCGAAAGTTTGAAACTGGTTTTTGAGCACCTTGTCAAAAGCTCATTGGTGGCAAGACACCTGATCAAAAAATCTGATTTGGTTTTTGAGCACCTTATCAAAAGCTCATTGGTGCCCAGGACACCTGATCAACTCATCCTGCAGTGGATTCCTACCTAGGGTGGTAGAAGAGTGGATGTACCCAAGTTTGGGGAACCACTATATTTCCTTGTGTCATCTGGTTCTGCTTGTTTTCGTTTTGTTTCTGGCCTAGATTCTCTTGTGCTTAGTCTCTGCATAGCTTAGTTTTGTGATTAGTTTTATTTCTGCTTCCCTGCTCACACTCATTACAACAATTATTGTAAAGCTTTGCAAAAGTTTTTCTTTGTGTTTTAAAAGCACCATATACTCTATTCACCCCCCTCTAGAGTATATCAGATCTAGTTTCCCTTTCAGCTGGCAGTAACCGTTGGTCCCATTAGGTCGCCATGAATACACTCCAGTGGCTTCTTGCTCCTTGTTTGTGATTTATCAAATGAAAGGCGATGTGCCTTACCGTATTGACAGCCCGCACAAACATGCCCATCACCAAAGGAGGACAACTTCGGCAACCCCCTCACCAAACTTCTACTTGCCATCGCCTTCAGCTTGTCCATGGCAACATGCCCCAGCCTCTCATGCCAGATAGCAGCGCTATCATTGGTCCTCATTCTATCAACATAAGTACTGGTGTAAAGAACAAACAAGTTCTTCACCCTCCTCCCAACATGAGCAACATCAGCTTTTACCGCTGATACGTTGCAAAGAACCTCACGTCTGTTGGCCCAAACAGAACGTTATAACCAGCGTCCACCGCATTGGTCACCGAGAAGAGGTTCTTCTTCATGCCCGGTACGTGATACACACTCCTTAACGTGAGTGGCCCCTGATCACTACCCAAAGACACGACCCCCTCTTTCTCTACTGCATAAACAGTATTATCAGCAGTGATAATAGCTTCATTACCTGAGTAAGCCTGCATGGAGGTGAACTTCGATTTGTCTCCGGTGAGGTGATGACCACACCCGGAGTCCACGATCCACTCGCTGTTGAAGTCCTCAGCAGACAAGGCCCGGACACAAGTGCCCGTCATAAAAGCTCTGCCCCATTCTGCTTCTTCACTTCTCGAGCAAGCTTCCTCCTTTCCCGCAGCATGCCCAGGCTGCAGTTTGACCTTGCAGTCCCGCTTGAAGTGCCCTCGCTGATGACACCGGTAGCACTTCAAGTTCTTCTTCCAGTCCTTAGGAGCATTGCTCCTCTCTGGCGGATATGAAGTTGAAGTCTCCTTCTCACCAGCGGCCTGCACCTTCTTCTTCTTCTTCCCTTCCCATCCTTTCTTCTTGCCTGAGAAGAGAGCTTCGCTGCCTTCCTGATTCAGATTCACTCCAACCATCTGCCTTGCTAAGCTCTCCTGCGAGGCAAGCAGATTCTCCAGCTCCAGCAATGACGGCTGAGTAGCCCACCCTTGAATAGATGTGACAAAGGCCACATACTCCTTCCGCAAGCCGCGGATAATGTGCCTTTTCATCTTTGCCTCAGAGATAGGCTCATCAGGATCCAGTGCCGACAGCTCAGCACATAAGCTCTTCATCTTTAAGAAGTACTTGGAGATGGAAAGGTCTCCCTGAGTTGCCCTGGCCAACTCATTCTCCAGGAACTGTAGCCGCGCCACATTCTTCCTATTGAACAACTCATCAATGGTTGTCCAAATATCAGCAGCCGACTTACATCCAACGATGTGATCAAACAGTTCCGGAGACACGGCTCTTTTCTGAATGAACTCCGCCTTAGCATTTGTTCTTCTCCAGAGCCTAACCTGATCAGCAGTACCGAAAGCAGCAGTGACTTCCTGCCTGTCGTCACCACCGATGACTTCCCACAGCTCCTCGCCAAGAAGATAACTCTTCATGCACGACTTCCACTTCTTGAAGTTAGTCGGCGTTAAGAGTTCAATGCCCAGACCCCTTGCAAAGCTCCCTTCCATTTCAACACCTGTTGGCAACCTTTCAGCAGCTCCGAGCAACAACACAGGTTGATCACCACTCAATCACTGAGTAACAACACTGGCTGTCTTCTGCTCACGCAGCTGAACCTCAGTAACCTCGCTCTGATACCATGTTAAAGTTTCTCAACGTGGTCAGCAAGATAGCCCAAACGCCAAATTAATATCTTCGGAACTACGCAGTTCTCACGTTGAACCAGCGGAACCAAGGAATGGAGGTAACACCCAACAAACAATGGAAGCACAAGCAGGTCTTTTATTCATTCACTTCTTTACAACGCGAGGCATACATAGCGAGACATGATTTCGCTAGTAT
The DNA here is from genome assembly GCA_039583875.1 of Platanthera guangdongensis. Lineage (NCBI taxonomy): Eukaryota > Viridiplantae > Streptophyta > Magnoliopsida > Asparagales > Orchidaceae > Platanthera > Platanthera guangdongensis. The sequence goes on from CM077152.1 coordinate 144,160,415, forward strand.
AACAGCTGAAAATAGAAAGCACCAAAAAACAAGCCGGGCGGACAGCACCGGAGTCCGCCGAGACCGCGCGGTCGCCGAGGTCGCCGAGTCCCCTGAGATCTCCCGAGCTAAGCTGTAATCCGCCGAATAGACACGGAGTCCGCCGAAGCCGCGAGGCCGCGCAGACACACCGTTATTCGCCTCCTGCTGAACCTGAACTGAGGAACACCCCTACCCGCCTGAAGCCGGCGGACATGTTATTGAAGCTGGCAAAGATGAAACAGAACTGACAAGCCGCAGAGCGACCTCCTGCTGAGTCCGCAGAGACCGCACACTTCCAAGTACTTGACCGAAGTCACAGCCAAGCTCCTGGCTCCTTGAAGCTACCCGCGCGACCTATTCACAGAAAACCGTCAGCCTGAAACAATCCGCGCGGACTGACAAACACAGACCGCAGCACCTTGCACACCCCAACTTACTGTTCACTCAAGTTACTTAGGTTTGCCAGGGGGGTCCTATTTATAGGCAAGGTGAGGAGTGTGGTCACCGCCCAGGAGATAGAGACACCGCCCCAGCCCGCGCGATAACAAAAACAACGTCCGCTGAGTCCGCAAGGACTTAGCCGGATACCAAGGAAAACCGCCAGGAGCAAGGCAAACATTGGAGAACCCTCTCCAGTCTGCCCCGTATAAGGCATCAGCCCGCACAGCTCCAACCACTGCAGGACAGCAACCCCCTTCAATGGCAGTCCACACCAACCCGATGCAGTCCGCGAGACTCACACCTCAATACGCCACAAGTCCACGACCAAAGGAAGACCACAACAGTCCGCCCGGTCACAGTAGACTTGGCAGATACCGCGGACACCATGGCCTTGGCACAAAGTGTGACCAAGTCCAAAACCATCAAGGGCCAATGCGAGCATGGCGGACTCAAATTCCCGTCCGCCAAACACCCTAGCACAGACCGCCATCAGTCCTCCAGCTCCTCGCACTTCTGTCCAAAGCAGCAGCCAACCCTAGACTCCAAACCCAGTTCGCCAAACGATCTCCACAGCAAAATGCCTGCTGTGCCACCAGAGCTCGACAAGGCCTCAGCCAAGCTCTAAGCCCAGTCCGCAACAGCCCACACCGCGGACACTCCAGTCCGCAAGCTACCCGCGGACACGAGCCAAACCGCCTATCAGCAAAAGCTTGCACCCGCAGCCACTGAGCAATGCACCAGTCCGCAAGCCTTTATCCGCTCAGGCCGCTCCTTGGCAAAGCCAATCAGCAAACACCCTATCCACAGAAACTAGGCCGCATAGTCCGCGGACTCCATGCAACAAGCCGCTCAGAAGACAGCCGGCTTTCCACTAGACCTTCCACTAGGCCGCACATCTCAGTCCGCCCAGTCCGCCTAGTCCGCCAAAGCTGTCCGCCCCAGGCTGCCCGACTTGTTCCGTCACCCACATCCACTTCACAAATTTCAACACGGAACAACCGGAAACACGGTGTGCTTCCTACCCTCTCCCTTGGTGCTAGATATGTAGTTATTTTCTAGGAGAGATGTCGACTGAAAAGAGTTTGATTTGTGAGATGAAGATCTCTTAGGTAGAGACCATGCCAGGGCTTATGTCATAGATATTTGATGTCTTCAACCTCTCCTCTCTTCTTTGTGAAGATGGTGGACTTGGTTTCGTGAAGAGAGATGGTTTATTGAGGGTGAATAAGGGAGGAGGAAGTTCTGCATATAGTTTTGATTAAATGTCTAAAGGAAGAAGATGAACCGATGTCATTCATCTTGCTTTAAGATGCGTGCAGAAATCTATTTTCTGTGCGCAACGAACTTCAAGGTCATTTTCGGGTAAGTTACAGCTATATCTAGGCTTTAAACTAAACACGAAAATCATAGCCCTTGGATAGACCTTTCCAACGGATGGCTACATGTTTTTATACGAGTCCTGTAGACTCGGGAATGTCCCGTCGAAGTTGTTGTACTGTCAAGTCTTAAGTACATGTTGTTCTCGGGTTAGTGTAAATCCGGTTTCGAATTTGGTAAAGAGGTCATAGTAAATTGACATTGAGAATAACTAAACTTAATTTATGGATGTTTGTGATAAACAAGGATTGATGCGATAGATCTTTCAGAAAGTAAATAAGGTTGAATTTTTGGTAAACTTAGTCTATACGTAATCGTGATAAACAAATGGATTGGTGGAACACGATTGTACCAATGGTTTGAAGGAGGTTGTAACGACCTGGCCCGCTAGGAGCACAGTGCCGCTGTAACGCCCCTGTTTTTTCGGCATTATTTACTCCTCTTATTGACGTCATAATGACGTAAGGGCGTTACTTTAGCGTGCAGTTTATGGCGCGTCGCCGATAGTGCGTTTTCGCGTCTTTTCGATTCAGTCGGCTGAATTCATGAATCTTTGGCGGAAACGGAAAATTTCACTTTTGGAAAACTTAATTGATTGATTTTTGTCTTGCTCGTCCAGTTTCGCCACAACCCGAGCATTTTTGGAGTCTCGGCGCACGATCGAAGTTTTGGGTTTTGTTTTTGTTCGCCGCATGTTTTGGGGGTTAATGTTTCGGGAATGACTCGTAGGATTTTGGTTTTGACTTCGCCGTTGTGTCCGTAGCTGCAGTTTTCGCCTACAGCGTGAGTTTCGTTTAATTCAGCGCATTTGAGCCTTTGTTTTGATCTCATAGTTTCTTGTTCAACTATCTGAACACGATAATTGTTATATTATTGACTGCTTGATTTGATTCTCGGGAAGTCCTTCTAAAGGCTTGGGATTTCGTCGAACCAACCTTATTATGTTTGATTTTATTTTATTTTATTCTCTGGGTGCTGTCTGGGTTCGACGATCATCGAGCGGAGCTCGACGATTGCTTTTCCTTTCTGGTCGCTGTCTGGGTTCGACGATCGTCGAGCGGAGCTCGACGATTGCTTTTCCTTTCTGGTCGCTGTCTGGGTTCGACGATCGTCGTGCGGAGCTCGACGATTGCTTTTCCTTTCTGGGCACTATTTGGAGTTCGACGATCGTCGAGCGGAGCTCGACGATTGTTGGTTTTTTTCTGGGCGCTGCTTGGAGTTCGACGATCGTCGAGCAGAGCTCGACGATTGTTAGTTTCTCTGGGCATTGTTTGGAGGTCGATGATCGTCGTGCTGAGCTCGACGAAGCGTCGAGCGGAGCTCGCTATAGGTCTAGCGGTTCTGGGTGTTGAGTTCGTCGACCAGGCCCTGCTTTCTGCGTTCGACGATTTTCGCACAGAATTCGTCGAATGGAGTTTTTCCTTTTGTTCGACGATCGTCGAGCTGAGCGGTCTGGTGTCGACACGGTTGTGTCGACACCGCTGATCAGAGCCGTCAGGTGTCGACACAGCTGTGTCGACACCGCTGTGCCGTCGGGTGTCCACACAGTTGTGTCGACACCGCTGTGCTGTCGGGTGTCGACATAGCTGTGTCGACACTGCCGTCAGGTGTTGACACAGTTGTGTCGACACCGCCGGGCCGGTTTTGTTGAACCCGGTCTTTTCTGCTGTTGAGTATTTATACTTTCTGCTTCTTCTTAATCTTTAAGCCGACCTAGAATTTCTCCTGCCTTCCGTACCAGAGCGGCGTGTGAGGAGAAGGTTATCCGTCCGTGCTTCTTCCGGTGACCACCGACGGAGCTCCGGTGCTCGGAATTTCCAACCGATCGTAGATCTGGAAAGTTCTCGTCGAGAGCTGCGCTCTCGTGGTAATTTCTTCCCCGTTTCTCGAGATTTTCTTGTTAGTGTTTTCGGCCAGAACCATTATTTCGGACATTTTCGTCCAGATTTCGGCTCCTATCGCGACGTGTGGAGATTTGGAGAGTTTTTCCGGTAAATCGAGTCAAGTGGTGTTCTTGCTCTCCCTCTTGTTCTTGATTCTAAATTTTTGCCCTTTTTCTACACTTGTTTGAGTTTATTATGTTTTGATTGTTGAGATACATGTCCTGAAATCCTAACTTCCCCCCTCTATTCCTGGAATTGTGACTTGATGTCCCTAAAGCCTTAACCCCCAAATTCTAGTCCATTGAATTGGTAAACAAATTGGTTGTCGTGCTGTTATAACCATCGAGTCATCTTGTTCGTTTTTCTTATTAAAACTTCACTTGCTGTACCTTAAAATTCTCTTATGCAGTCCACTTGGTTGGTTATCCTTTGAGTTTATGATGAATAAAAAACAAATGAACTCTGCTTGTATAATTATGTAACTAAAGGAACTCAGATGAACTGTGCGCGTTTGGGTCCTCCCTCGGCATAGTGTTTAATACTCAGATGAACTGTGCGCATTGGGGTCCTCCCTCGGCATAGTGTTTAATACTTAGATGAACTGTGAGCGTTGGGGGTCCTCCCTCGGCATAGTGCTTAATGCTCAGATGAACTGTGCGCGTTGGGGTTTCTCCCTCGACATCGTAATTATTATTGAAAGATTGAACTTTTGTTGCTGGTGCTTGTTCTGTCTTGTTAATGTGTTTAGCCTTTCTTGCTCGACTAGTTTTACTGTTGCTTACTTTTACTATGCTGACCGTTTTGTTGCAGTCGCTTTTCATTCTCCTTCACTTTGAGGTTTGTGTAGTCTGCTTTTACTCTTGCCCTACTTGTGAATTGCTTCTGAGGTGTTCTTCTTTTGAATGCCTCAGGATCAGAGCTGTAGCAGGTTTAGCTGATAGTGTTGGGCTTCTGGTGCTGCTGGTGTCTGCGGCCATTTGATTCCACCTTTGAGCTCGAGGTAGTTGTCTTTATTTAGAATTGTCAGATTTTACTATGGGTTCGTGTCAGTTGTTGACGCCCATAGACTTTGACTTTTCTGTGATGGACTACTTGCTGCTGTTACTGCTATTACTTTTTACCTGATTGTTCTTGCTCTCTGGGAAGGATTTATGTTAGGATGCATTTAGTTATTTTAAAGTATACAAAACTGCATTCCAGAATATTGGCATGACATGACTTCAACTACTAAATCTACTACTTTTAAGCGTACAAAAGATTTCTATATATCTCTAGTAAATGTAGAAGTCATATCATCATTTTATGACACTGGACCCTCACTCCCATGTAGGATAACAAATGAGCTAACTCATTATTTTCCGCCGCGTAAAATATATATATTTTCTCACATATGGACTATTAGTCCACCCGACCGAGGGACGCGGTCATCAACTCTATTAATTTATACGCATTGTTTTTTTAACTAAAAGTTATAAATCTTTTACTTGAAGTAAATGTGAGGACGGGATGCCTGAGCGTCTGTAGTTGTCCCCTGCATGGAGTGGTATCACGGCGCGTAGTTTCTCTACTCTGACGTATTTTTGAATATGGAGAAAATGCGGGTCGTGACAGTTGGTATTAGAGGGAGGTTTTGCAAGAAGGTTGGTTGGTTTGACAAGCCAGTCGAACAACTTCCCCTTAAGCAGAACTCTAATCGTATCATTACATTGCATACACACACAAATATATCATCAGTAGATTTTGATGGAAGCACGAACACTACACTCATAGCATGATAAGAAGTATACGGGGCATATTATGTATTATGGGATGCATAATATGTGTTTGTATATGGATCCACCATAGGTGGCAACATGTGACAGTTATGTAGTATGAGATGCATAACCATCATCACATGGATGCCCATTAGTGCGTTTTCTTTTCTTCGTTACATACAATATTATGTAGTATGGGATGCATAACATTGTATGTGTACGCCGCTCATAACATGCACTAAGGCTTTTTTTAGTATGCATAACACTGCATACATAACATATCATTGCATAAGCACACGTGCCAAGTTAAAGATCTGCATGATGACATATATACACCCATGATTTGAGATGAAATTTATACATTCATGCATTCATATTATAGGCACAAGTTAGAAGCATAACATCATTTTATGATTCCCCAGAGCAAGGTAACAGCAAGAGTAAGTATCGGTTCTTTTCCGATCTGATCTGAGTTTGTTTGTTCCTGATCTGATCTATATCAGGGTATTCAAGTTTTCTAGCTTCAGTGTCTCAAGCTAGGTCCCTGATAAGTCTTTTGTTCGTATCGGTTAAATATGAACCCGAAACAGTGTGTTTGGAGAATATTTTCCCAGTTTGTGATGTCTTAGGCAAAGTCTGACTAGATATTCGTTTGTTTTGTAGAATGCCGCCTAAGCGCGTTGCGACGAGGTCGACTCCCCAGTCAGAGGGTGAGTCTTCTGGTGCCCAGAGCGAAGCGGTGATCGAAGCGCTGAGGCAAAGTAATGAGACCCTGGCAAGACAGATGGTGGACATGCAGTCCCAGATGCAATCGTTGTTAGCTGTCATTGCCGGGCAGCAGACCAGAGCGCAGGGCCCTGCTATGGACCAAGCTGTTCCTACTCCCCCTGCTGCTCTAGTTCCCCCAATCGCGCTGCCACCTGAGATGAATTTCATTTCTCACTTCCAGCGATTAGGACCTCCTTCATATGATGGTAGGGCAGACTTCATGGCATTGGATGACTGGACTATTGCCATGGAAGAAATGTCTTCCTACTCTGGCGTTTCTCCCGATCAAAAGGTGATGATTGCGACATATCAACTCAAGGGTCTTGCGAAGAGTTGGCGGATCAGATAAAAAGAGAACCTTTCTGATGGGTGCTCGTGGGAATCGTTTAAGAGTATGTTATTGAAGAAGTTCCTACCATCGGTCGAGCGAGACCGCCTAATGAATAACTTCTTACACCTGAAGTAGAGGCAACTCATTGTTGGTGAGTACGAGGTCGAGTTTGGCAAGCTCAGTCGTTTCGCCCCAGATCTGATAGAATCTGAAGAAGGCAGAGTGAAGCACTTTCTGGGTGGTCTGAGGTATGACATCCAGCAGTTGGTTAGCGCATACAAGTCTGAGACCTTTGTAGAAGTAGTCGAAGCTGCCTTAAAGGTTGAGGCGATAGAAAATGCGAAGAATCCGGGATCGCTTGCAAAGAAGGAGAAGAGGAAATCTGACGATGGAGGAGGTCAAGGGCATCTGGCCCTGCAGTGAAGAAGGATAGAAGAGAGGCGTGTAGCTTCTGTAGTAAGCCGGGGCACCCTTCGATAAGTGCTTTAAGAGATTGGATGCGCAGAAGCTGTCTCAGGTGCATGCGATCTAGGATGCTCCCAAGGGGGGTCCTGTTTGTTCATTTTGTCAGAGGAGTGGGCATGATGTGGCCCGTTGTCGCAAGAAGGCTGGAGCCTGTTACCTCTGTGGCCAAAAAGGGCACATGAGGGCTAATTGCCCGCAGAGCCAGCCTGCGCTGCATGCAGTTCCGTTGCAGACTTTACCGCCGCCCCCGCCTCTCGTGGACAAAGGCAAAGGAAATTTGAATGTGCTGACCAAGGAGGAAGCCCAATCTTCGACTCAAGTGATCGCAGGTTAGTCTCTGACTCGGCTAGTAATTTCTTTTAGTAGATTTATGGTTTCCGCATATTAGTTGTGCGCGCTATGTGTTTAGGTGAATTTAAGGTGAATAATAAGTGGGCGCGCGTTTTGTTCGATTCGGGTGCTACTCACTCTTTTGTGGCAAGGAGTTTTGTAGACCGACATTGCTGGGCTCTCGACCAGTTAGACACCTCCATAAATGTCAAATTTCCTTCAGGAGAGTTGGTGAGGTCAAGCCAGGGTATCCAAAAATGCCCCATCTCCCTAGACGGATTTCTAGCATTTGCGGATCTGAAGGTGCTAGATCTGGTAGACTTTGACGTGATTTTGGGCATGGACTGGTTCTCCAGCTATGATGCCATCATTCAGTGCAAGCACAAGCGCTTGGATTTCAAAGGTAGCAATGGCCAGCCCATGAGTGTGTATGGTTTGTCGCGTTAGGAATCTCCGATCATTTCTGCGGTACGTGCTCGCAAATTTCTAGAGTCTGGCTGTGATTCTTTTCTTGTCTCCGTTTCTATTCTGGGAGCTGCACCGGTTAAGCCTCAGGTAGAGGACGTTTCTGTGGTGTGTGAGTTTCCGGATGTTTTTCTAGTTAGCCTTCCTAGACTCCCTCCTGAGAGAGAAGTGGAGTTTGTTATAGACCTCGAGCCAGGCACTCGCCCTATTGCAAAGGCACCGTACCACATGGCGCCGCGTGAGTTAGAGTAGCTGCGTACTCAACTAGATGAGTTATTGCAGTGCGGTTTTATTAGACCCAGTTCTTCCCCCTAGGGTGCACCAGTGCTCTTCGTGAAGAAAAAGGATGGAACGATGAGGCTATGCATTGATTATCAAGAGCTAAACAAGGTAACAATTAAGAACAGATATCCGTTGCCTAGGATCGATGATTTGTTCGATCAGTTGTGGGGTAGCTCTGTGTTCTCGAAGATTGACCTCCGTTCAGGTTACCATCAGTTGAGAATCCGGGAGTCAGACATTCCGCGAACCGCTTTTCGTTCTCGTTATGGTCACTTTGAATTTCTGGTAATGTCATTTGGATTAACGAATGCACCGTCAGCTTTTATGGACATGATGAGCAGGGTGTTCAAAGATTTTCTGGATAAGTTCGTGGTGGTATTCATTGACGATGTCCTAGTATATTCTAGAAATGTAGATGAGCATGCCTTGCACTTGCGCTTGGTCTTATCTACTCTGAGGGAGCACAAGCTGTATGCGAAGCTTAGCAAGTGTGAGTTCTGGATATCTCAGGTGTCATTCCTAGGACACATTGTAAGTAAGGATGGTATCTCAATGGGTCCTGCAAAGATAGCTGCGGTATTGGATTGGAAGAGACCTACATCGTAAAGATAGCTGCGGTATTGGATTGGAAGAGAATACCTAAGGTCAGTACCTAGAGCTCCTTGTAAGATTTGCCAGAAACGAGACATGAATCGGGAGTCTCGGTCTGACACAATACTCGTAGGTACACCATGAAGTCTGATAACGTCGTTCAGATAAAGCTCAACTATCTTTTCCATGGAATAACTAACCTTGAAAGGCACAAAGTGGGCACACTTGGTTAGTCTGTCCACGATAACCCACACTGCATCATGCCATCGGGGAGATCTAGGCAAACCGGTTATGAAATCCATGGATAAACTCTCTCATTTCCAACTCGGTATATCTAAGGGCGTTAACTTACCACCCGGCCTTGATCATCCTTGACACGCTGGCAAGTATAACATTCCGATACAAATCTTGCAATGTCATTCTTCATGCCTGACCACCAAACAATCTGCTTCAAATCTCTATACATTTTCGTGGAGCCAGGATGATATGCAACACTGGAACCATGCGCTTCACTGCATATTTTTGATCGGATGTCCCCAACAGCGGGAATACAACATCTGCCACGGTACTTTAGGGTACCCTCGTCGTCAATTGTAAAGTCAGGTAATTCCCTTTTCTCAGTTCTACTGCGGAGGTGCTGCAAGTCAGGATCGTCCTTCTGATGTAGCCTAGTGAGAGTAATCCACGAAGGCTCAACCACCTCTAGGCTATTCGGCGAAGCACTATTCCACACGGTTATGTCCATGAGCAAGAACTCTTCAACAAGGGATTGGATCGAGAGGTTAAAGATGTGTGCGGGCTTCCGGCTCAACGCATCTGCTAAAACATTAGCCTTGCCGGGATGATAAAGGATATCGACTTCGTAGTCCGCAACATACTCTAACCATCGACACTGGCGCAAATTCAGTTCCTTCTGAGTGAAGACATATTTCAAACTTTTGTGGTCCAAATAAATTTTGCATGACACTCCATACAGAATATGTCTCCACAACTTCAAGGCATAAATGATGGCATCAAATTCCAGGTCGTGCGTAGGGTAATTATTTTCATGCACCTTCAATTGTCTTGATCCATACGCAATCACTTTGTCGTCTTGCATCAACACGCAACCGAGTCCAACTCGCGAGGCGTCCACATAAACAGCATACTCCACTCCTTCCACTGGCAATGCCAACACGAGAGCATAACACAAACGCCTCTTGAGCTCTTAAAAAGCTTCCTCACAGGCATCACTCCAAACAAAAGCTGTGCTCTTTTGCGTAAGCCGGGTCAACGCCTCTTGAGCTCTTTTGTGGAAGGATTCCTTGTTCTCTCTGCGCCGTTGACCAGGCTTACGCAAAAGAGCACAACTTTTGTTTGGAGTGATGCCTGTGAGGAAGCTTTTCAATAGCTCAAGAGGCGTTTGTGTTATGCTCCCGTGTTGGCATTGCCAGTGGAATGAGTGGAGTATGCTGTTTATGTGGACGCCTCGCGAGTTGGACTCGGTTGCGTGTTGATGCAAGACGGCAAAGTGATTGCGTATGGATCAAGACAATTGAAGGTGCATGAAAAGAATTACCCTACGTACGACCTGGAATTTGATGCCATCATTTATGCCTTGAAGTTGTGGAGACATCTTCTGTATGGAGTGTCGTGCAAAAATTTATTTGGACCACAAAAGTTTGAAATATGTCTTCACTCAGAAGGAACTGAATTTGCTCCAGCGTCGATGGTTAGAGTATGTTGCGGACTACGAAGTCGATATCCTTTATCATCCCGGCAAGGCTAATGTTGTAGCAGATGCGTTGAGCCGGAAGCCCGCACACATCTTTAACCTCTCGGTGCAATCCCTTGTTGAAGAGTTCTTGCTCATGGACATAACCGTAGGGAATAGCGCTTCGCCGAATAGCCTAGAGGTGGTTGAGCCTTCGTGGATTACTCTCACTAGGCTACATCAGAAGGACGATCCTGACTTGCAGCACCTCCGCAATAGAACTGAGAAAAGGGAATTACCTGACTTTACAATTGACGACGAGGGTACCATAAAGTACAATGGCAGATGCTGTATTCCCGCTGTTGGGGACATCCGATCAAAAATATGCAGTGAAGCGCATGGTTCCAGCGTTGCATATCATCCTGGCTCCACGAAAATGTACAGAGATTTGAAGCAGATTGTTTGGTGGTCAGGAATGAAGAATGACATTGCAAGATTTGTATAGGAATGTTATACTTGCCAGCGTGTCAAGGATGATCAAGGCCGGGTGGTAAGTTAACGCCCTTAGATATACCGAGTTGGAAATGGGAGAGTTTATCCATGGATTTCATAACCGGTTTGCCTAGATCTCCCCGAGGGCATGATGCAGTGTGGGTTATCGTGGACAGACTAACCAAGTGTGCCCACTTTGTGCCTTTCAAGGTTAGTTATTCCATGGAAAAGATAGCTGAGCTTTATCTGAACGAAGTTATCAGACTTCATGGTGTACCTACGAGTATTGTGTCAGACCGAGACTCCCGATTCATGTCTCGTTTCTGGCAAATCTTACAAGGAGCTCTAGGTACTGACCTTAGGTATTCTACTGCCTATCATCCTCAGATAAATGGTCAGACGGAGAGAGTGAACCAGATCTTGGAGGATATGATTAGATGCTATATTCTGGACCATGGTGGGGCTTGGGATAACGCCTCAGATTGATGGAGTTTGCGTACAATAATAGTTATCAGGAAAGTTTGTAGATGGCGCCGTTTGAAGCTTTATATGGAAGGTGTTGTCGAACTCCCCTGTTTTGGGCAGAAGTTGGCGAGAAGCCGTTGCTCGGACCGGAAGTGCTGGAGGATATGAGTACTTCATCAATGCATATTCGTGAAAAGCTGAGGTTAGCTCAGGAGCGATACGAGAAGTATGCAAACCAGCGCAAAGTTGATCTGGAGTTTGCAGTTAGGGACATGGTGTTTCTGAAGGTCTCTCCGATGCCAGGTATTAAAAGATTTGGAAGAAACCATAAAATAGATCGCAGGTATGTGGGGCCCTTTCAAATTCTGGAGCTCATTGGAGTTTCTGCCTATAGACTAGAGTTGCCTGATTCTTTCCCTGGTGTTCACGACGTGTTTCACGTGAGCCAGTTGCGAAAGTGTGTCTGTAGTGATCGACATGTCCTTGAATCAGTACCCCAGTTGCTGCCTAATCTCTCGTATGTTGAAGAACATGTCCGTATTCTAGAGACGCAAGACCACGTGCTAAGAAAGAAAATAATTCCAATGGTAAAGGTTCTCTGGCGAAATCAGGATGCAAGAGGTGAAATTTGGGAATTGGAATCCGCGATGAGAGAATCTCATCCTCAGCTGTTCTCCTAGTCTCCCTTGTTAGTATTCTAGTTTCAAGAATTCTTCTGTCTTGTCTCGTTCTCTGTCCTCTTATTTCGTTCGTGTTCCAAGTTTCGGGACGAAACTTCCTTTTTGGAGGGGTGACTGTAACGCCCCTGTTTTTTTCGGCATTATTTACTCCTCTTGTTGACGTCATAATGACGTAAGGGCGTTGCTTTAGCGTGAAGTTGATGGTGCGTCGCCGATTGTGTGTTTTCGCATCTTTTCGATTCAGTCGGCTGAATTCATGGATCTTTGGCGGAAACGGAAAATTTCACTTTTGGAAAACTTAATTGATTGATTTTTGTCTTGCTCGTCCAGTTTCGTCACAACCCGAGCGTTTTTGGAGTCTCGGCGCGCGATCAAAGTTTTAGGTTTTGTTTTTGTTCGCCGCATGTTTTGGCAGTTAATGTCTCGGGAATGACTCGTAGGATTTTGGTTTTGACTTCGCCGTTGTGTCCGTAGCTGCAGTTTTCTCCTATGGCGTGAGTTTCGTTTAATTCGGTGCGTTTGAGCCTTTGTTTTGATCTCATAGTTCCTTGTTCAACTATCTGAACACGATAATTGCTATATTATTGACTGCTTGATTTGATTCTCGGGAAGTCCTTCTAAAGGCTTGGGATTTCGTCGAACCAACCTTATTATGTTTGATTTTATTTTATTCTCTGGGTGCTGTCTGGGCTCGACGATTGCTTTTCCTTTCTGGTCGCTGTCTGGGTTCGACGATCGTCGAGCGGAGCTCGACGATTGCTTTTCCTTTCTGGGCGCTGTTTGGAGTTCGACGATCGTCGAGTGGAGCTCGACGATTGTTGGTTTTTTCTGGGCGCTGCTTGGAGTTCGACGATCGTCGAGCGGAGCTCGAGGATTGTTAGTTTCTCTGGGCGTTGTTTGGAGGTCGACGATCGTCGAGCGGAGCTCCACAAAGCGTCGAGCGGAGCTCGCTGTAAGTCTAGCAGTTCTGGGTGTTGAGTTTGTCGACCAGGCCCTGCTTTCTGCGTTCGACGATTTTCGAACAGAATTCATCGAATGGAGTTTTTCGTTTTGTTCGACGATCATTGAGCGGAGCGGTCTAGTGTCGACACGGTTGTGTCGACACCGCTGAGCTGAGCCGTCGGGTATCGACACAGCTGTGTCGACACCGCTGTGCCATCAGGTGTCGAAATAGTTGTGTCGACACCGCTGTGCCGTCGGGTGTCGACACAGTTATGTTGACACTGCTGTGCTGTCGGGTGTCGACACAGCTGTGTCGACACTACCGTAGGGTGTCTACACAGTTATGTCGACACCGCCGGGCCGGTTTTGTTGAACCCGATCTTTTCTGCTGTTGAGTATTTATACTTTATACTTCTTCTTCATCTTTAAGCCGACCTAGAATTTCTCCTGCCTTCCGTACCAGAGCGGCGTGTGAGGAGATGGTTGTCCGTCCGTGCTTCTTTCGGTGACCACCGACGGAGCTCTGGTGCTCGGAATTTCCAACCGATTGTAGATCTGGAAAGCTATCGTCGAGAGCTACGCCATCGTGGTAATTTCTTCCCCGTTTCTCGAGATTTTCTTATTAGGGTTTTCGGCCCTAACCATTATTTCAGACATTTTCGTCCAGATTTCGGCTCCTATCGCGACGTGTGGAGATTTGGAGAGTTTTTCCGATAAATCGAGGCAAGTGGTGTTCTTGCTCTCCCTCTTGTTCTTGATTCTAAATTTTTGCCCTTTTTCTACACTTGTTTGAGTTTATTATGTTTCAATTGTTGAGATACTTGTCCTGAAATCCTAACTTCCCCCCCTCTATTCCTGGAATTGTGACTTGATGTCCCTAAAGCCTTAACCCCAAAATTCTAGTCCATTGAATTGGTAAACAAATTGGTTGTCATGCTGTTATAACCATCGAGTCATCTTGTTCGTTTTTCTTATTAAAACTTCACTTATTGTACCTTGAAATGCTCTTATGCAGTCCACTTGGTTGGTTATCCCTTGAGTTTATGATGAATAAAAAACAAATGAACTCTGTTTGTATAATTATGTAACTAAAGGAACTCAGATGAACTGTGCGTGTTGGGGTCCTCCCTCGGCATAGTGTTTAATACTCAGATGAACTGTGCGCATTGGGGTCCTCCTTCGGCATAGTGTTTAATACTCAGATGAACTGTACGCGTTGGGGTCCACCCTCGGCATAGTGCTTAATGTTCAGATGAACTGTGTGCGTTGGGGTTTCTCCCTCGGCATAGTAATTATTAATGAAAGATTGAACTTCTGTTGCTGGTGCTTGTTCTGTCTTGTTAATGTGTTTAGCCTTTCTTGCTCAGCTAGTTTTACTGTTGCTTACTTTTACTCTACTGACCGTTTTGTTGCAGTTGCTTTTCATTCTCCTTCACTTTGAGGTTTGTGTAGTCTGCTTTTACTCTTGCCCTACTTGTGACTTGCTTCTGAGGTGTTATTCTTTTGAATGCCACAGGATCAGAGCTGTAGCAGGTTTAGCTGACAGTGTTGGGCTTCTGGTGCTGCTGGTGTCTGCGGCCGTTTGATTCCACCTCTGAGTTTGAGGTAGTTGTCTTTGTTTAGACTTGTTAGATTTTACTATGGGTTCGTGTCAGTTGTTGACGCCCATAGACTTTAACGTTTTTGTGATGGACTACTTGCTGCTGTTACTGCTGTTACTTTTTATCGGATTGTTCTTGCTCTCTGGGAAGGATTTATGTTAGGATGCATTTAGTTATTTTAAAGTATATAAAACTACATTCCGGAATATTGGCATGACATGAATTCAACTACTAAATCTACTACTTTTAAGCGTACAAAAGATTTTATATATCTCTAGTAAATGTAGAAGTCACATCATCATTTTATGACACTGGACCCTCACTCCCACGTAGGATAACAAATGAGCTAACTCTTTATTTTCCGCCGCGTAAAATATATATATTTTCTCACCTATGGACTATTAGTCCACCCGACCAAGGGACGCGACCATCAACTCTATTAATTTATACGAATTGTTTTTTAACTAAAAGTTATAAATCTTTTACTTGAAGTAAATGTGAGGACGGGATGCCTGAGCGTCTGCAGTTGTCCCCTGTATGGTGTGGCATCACGGCGCATAGTTTCTCTACTCTGACGTATTTTTGAATACGGAGAAAATGCGGGTCGTGACAGCTGCCCTGCCCACCAGCAGCCCAAGGAGGACCCAAGGCGCCATGGTAGTACAGCCGGAATATACAAGGCCTGCATGCCGTACACCCTAAAGCATCTCACACTTGTTTATCGGCCGCGCGCATTGTTGCCATGGGGTTTCAGACCCGAGACGTTGATAAGGAGCCTTTAATACCACTTTTCATCACCAACTGAGCAACTCATTTGGTTATGAGGAGTGGTATTAAAGGCTCCTTATCAACGTCTCGGGTTCGAAACCTCGTGGCAATAATGCGCGCGGCCGATAAACAAGCGCGAGATGCTTTGGGGTGTACGACCTGCAGGCCTTGTATATTCCAGCTGTACCACCGTGGCGTCTTGGGTCCTCCTTGGGCTGCTCGTGGGCCGGGTGGCGCTGTGCTCCTAGCGGGCCAGGTCGTTACAAAAAAGTGTCGCCCGGCCCACCAGCAGCCCAAGGAGGACCCAAAGCGCCATGGTGGTACAGCCGGAATATACAAGTCCTGCAGGCCATACACCCCAAAGCATCTCGTGTCTGTTTATCGGCCACGCATATTATTGCCATGGGGTTTCGAACCCGAGACCTTGATAAGGAGCCTTTAATACCACTCCTCATCACCAACTAAGCTGCATCTCAGTTGGTGATGAGGAGTGGTATTAAAGACTCCTTATCAAGGTCTCAAGTTCAAAACCCTGTAGCAACAATGCGCGCGACCGATAAACAGTCGCAAGAATCTTTGGGGTGTATGGCCTGCAGGCCTTGTGTAACGTCCCGATTCGTGTTAGGCCCCTTGTGCGCGCTTTTGAGTCAGAAGAGCTGATTTGAGCTTATGGAAGTGCTGGCAGCTAGGCTTACACTTGTGTAGGGGAGGTGAAGTTAGGCCAGAGAAGGACACGGGTAGAGACACGGGCATGTCTCTACCTGTATGTGTGTCCACCCAGTACTCGAGTCGATGACTTGAGTTATTCTAGAGAAGGACATGGGTAGTGACACGGGCGTGTCACTACCCGTGTGTATAAGGACACGGTAGGGACACGACGTGTCCCTACCCGTATGTGTCCAACCAACGACTCGAGTTATTCCAGAGAAGGACACGGGTAGTGACACGGGCGTGTCACTACCCATGTGTATGAGGATACGGTAGAGACACGGCGTGTCCCAGCCCGTGTGTGTGTCAAGTAAAGCTCGACGAAATGTGTCCTGAGAAGGACACGAGTAGAGACACGGGCGTGTCCCTACCTGTGTGTGTCGAGTAGAGCTCGACGAGATGTGTCCTGAGGAGGACACAGGTAGGGACACGTGCGTGTCCCTACCCGTGTGTGTCAAGCAGAACTCGACGAAGCATGTCCCGAGCAGGACACAGTCAGCAACACGACCCTGTCACTTGGATAGGGGTAGAGACACGGGCGTGTCCCTACCCGTGTTTGTGTATCGAAACGATAGTCGAACCGTCTACGATGCTTCGCCCGAGCAGGATATGGGTAAGGACACAAGCGTGTCCCTACCCGTGTCATTTTCACATATAAGGGGGAAGAGAAACCCTAACCGTTTTTCATTCCCCTTCCAACCATTTCTGAGGGAGAAAACTGCTGGAGAAGAGGAAGGAGGTGCTGGAGCCAATCTACACCCCGCAAAGGACCGCCGTCGCCAAGTAGAAGAAGATTCCACCGAGGAGAGTGACAAGATTGAAAGAATTGATTCCTAAACACCTAGAGGGGGGGGGGGGTGAATAGATGCAATTCCTTTTTCTTCTAAGGCAGAATATTAATTCAGTTAATTAATAGAAATATACAGTTCTATAGCTATCACAATACAGAAATAACAATACCACACACAATCACAGATGGCACACTAATTTATTGTGGTTCCCCAAGGTTTGGGTACATCCACTTTCCCCCTTCGCCTATCTAGCAGTGTGCTAGATTCGGCCTAACTTCTTTCCTTCTCCTCAGATCCGCAGATCTTACAGCTCAGAACCCAAACAAGGCTCCTAAAACTCAGAGTGAGTCCACACTCCTACAGCTCAGATAATCTGCCCTACCTCAGCCTTCAACAAGGCCTACAACTCAGAGATGAAAATCTCCTACAACTCAGGCTCTCAGCCCTACCTCAGCCTTCAACAAGGCCTACAACACAGAGATGAAAATCTCCTACAACGCAGGCTCTCAGCCCTACCTCTGCCTTCAACAAGACCTATCACTCAGAGAACTTAATCTCCTACAACTCAGCCTTTATAAATCAGGCTTACAACTCAGATCTTAAAAAGATCCTACTGAAAATAGATGTAAATTTGAAATTTACCACCACCCTGATTGAGAGAGAAAGGATGGAAGGTTTCTTGATCAGTTCTTGAAAGAATCTGATGTTAGAGATCAACCTATATTAGCTTTCTTCAAAGCTTCTTGATTCTGAACACAGTAGGGTTGATCTCCTTTGAAGTTGATCTTCAATCAGCTTCTTTCTTGAAATTCAGAAATCAATCTAAATTCTTCTTGGCAGACTGGTTCAGAATCTGCACTTAAGAGACTTGTTGATGTAAGTCCATTTCTTCACTTGAATAGATGAAGCTCTCTCTCTCCAAATTCTTCTGAAGATTCTTCTGAATTCTTCTTTGAATTCTCTTGACAAACTCTGAGTAGATCACCACTTGAGAATGTCTTCTTAGATCTTCTGTTGAAAATCTTCTTTTGTTTTTCGTGTTTATCTCATGTGTATCTATATTTCTCTTCTGTTGATAGAGAATGTCTTTATATAGACTTCCTCCATGGTAACCGGCTGATCCGGTTTCTAACGAACTTCTGACAGCTCTGACAGTTACAGTAGACCGGTTTGTTATGACAGCTATCAAGTCTTCCAGTCACTTCTTGAAACTCTGTCTCTGTCAGCAAAGTGTCGAGACTGAACTTCATCATGTGTCGAAATAAGTAGACTAAGTGTCAACACAAGCCTTGGTGGTGTCGACATAGCTCCCTTGGTGTTGACACTGCTTCTTGACACAGCTTCTGTGGAATATGTCGACACTAGTTCTGTGTGTCGACACAGTCACTTCTTCTCTTCAAAAAAAATCAACTTTGTTGAAACTCTGCTATTTGTCGACACAAGTCCTGTGTGTCGACACAGTTGATGTCGACAAAGTCTTCTGTGTGTCGACACTGTCTCTGTGTGTTGACACAGTTGATGTCGACTAAGCTTTTCTGTGTGTCGACACTGTCTCTGTGTGTCAACACAGTTTCTTCTGGTGTCGACACAACCTTTCCAAGTGTCGACACAATTGACTCCAGGTGTCGACACAACTTTTCTCCAGTGTCGACACAAGCCTTCATAAGTGTCGACACAGCTTCCTCTGGTGTCGACTCATGGACTTAGAAACTTTTCCTGCATTCCTGCATTTTCTTAACCTGCACATATAAACTCAAAACAACATAAAATACACCTTGATGCATATCATTGAGTAAGGTGAGGCTTCTTCAAATCTGGTACACATTTTCCAATGTACCCAACAATCTCCCCCTATTTGGAGAAGTCATAACCCTTAGTCAATGATATACACCATTCATAATAAACACACATTATGATGTATAAAAACATTACATGATAGGGTAACTTATAAACAAAACATGTATAAAATGTCATCACAGAATAATGATGCAAACATAATGAGCATTAATCATTGTTTTGTTTAAACTTTCAAAAGTTTCTTAACAATAGTTTACATAGATTTTTAAAACTAAAGATTACAATGTTGTAAAATCTAGTTAATCTATTCTAAGGCTGATCAGGCTCCTTGAGGACTATGCATTTTCCTGATTTGATCTGAGCCTATACAGTAGGTTCAACATCATCAACAAGTTTCTTTCCTTTCAAAACTTTCTGCTTCTATTCTTCAGCCTTTATCCTTTGCCTTTCAAAATAGTGAAAAGGCTTTGGGAAGTACTTGCTAGGCTCCTGAGCATTAGGAGGTAGCTTCCCAGCTTTTGCCTTTCTTCTATATTGTAGAATGGCTTCCTACCTAGCTTCATGCTTGTTCCATTCTTGCTCAGCATACCATTTACCCCTTTCATGGGTCTTGTCCTTCACAGCCTTCCAGGCAGTCAATATAATATTCCTGGAAGTTGGGCTCCATTGCTCAAAATCAGGCTTCAACTAAGCCTGTTCTCTGAACCTTTTCTTAGACAATAGAGCTTTCTTGGCAGACCCTGACATTTCCACTTTCTCAATAATAATATTGTCAACCTCCTGTGGAGGACTGTACATTGACTGTACTTCTTGCTGAATCATATCAAAATCTGCTGGAGGGTAAATGACCTGAACAACTTCAGGTTGATCACCTTCAAAATAAGCAGGTTGCACACTTGACTCTGCTAGATTATCATCATCACATAGGGGTGGATATCCAAGGGTGGTTCTGATGCTATTAGATATCCATTTAGCATGATCTGAGCCTGCTTTGACTAACACTCTCTCCCACTTTATGACTTCTCTCTTAATATGAGCTCTGAGGTGATCTTTCTGAAATCTTACTTGGTCATCTAGATAATTAACACCATCTTTATAAAATGACCTTAGTTTCAGTAGCTGATCAGAAATGATCTTTTGAGAATTCTTAATAGCTGTCTGTACAACAGCTAGTTCTTCCTGTAATTGTTTATCAAAATCTGACTTGTCTTTAGCCCTTGCCTCAGTCAGGACAGTAGCAGTATTCTTTAATTCTGTAACAATCACATTATGTGATTTAGTCAGATTGTTATTCATCCTTAGTTGATTTTCAAGGACATAACCTTGTTTAACAGCAATATTATCAACTTGAGTCTTTAATGCTTGTTGTTGCTTTGCAAGATAGACTACAACATTGCCACCTTTGTGGAAGCAATCTGTCATTTCCTTCTTGTTCTGATTTACTTCAAATCTTATGGATTCAATATCTTGAGATAATGATAACTGCAATTCATTATGTCTCTCATCCATATACGTTTCCATGACTATTCTTTGTTCACCTAATTTGACTTGCAAAGATACCAATAATGAGCTATAATCAGTGGTTGGGGCAGGTTGTGGAGCAGTTTGCAATGCCCTTTTATAGATTTGGCTTCTTCTTTTGAAAACCATCAGCTTTCTCTTCTTTGCTCTTAGAGCTTCTCCATCATCAGAATCAGAAGTACTTTCTAGATTCACAGTGTCCTTTGGACTTGTGGGCAGCTCTTTGTCAGATCTAGGTAACTCCCCCTGAGTCCCTTGCTCCTCCCCCTCAGTCCTGACTTGCTCCCCCTCAATTTCAGCTTGCTTCCCCTCAATTTCAGCTTGCTCCTCCTCAGTTCTTACTTATTCTATATCAGGGAACAACTCTTCAAGGGTAAACTGTTGTTGAGGTTGGACTGAAGGCACTCTTAACTCTGGAGCATCAGCAGCTGTAGATGTATCCTCCATGATAACATCCTGTACTTGATTGTTGAGTTGAGTGGTCTAGTCAACATCAACTAAAGGCACAGTTAGTGTTTCATCCTCATTATTGAAAATTGTTTGATTAACTTCTTGGATTACCTCAAGAATAGTTTGAGTAGCCATTTCACTTTCTAAGTGTGTTGGAACTTCCTCAAGATGAGACTCCCCCTGCACCTGAGCACCATCTGTAATGTCTTGTGCAGGAGATTTTTCAGTATTCTCTGGCCTCTCTTCATCAGGCATGTCCTTTGTTAGGACTCTATCCCATCTGGCGATTATCCTTATATCCATTTTTCTCATGTGGTTGATCTTAGAACCAGTAGTCTGTTCCATTACTTCTGGAATTGTTCCAGCCAAGTATAGACTCATGATTCTTCCCAGATTTGGCTTCTTGATGCCTTCCTTAATCTTTTCAAAGATTACTGCAGACAAATCTGTGTTCAGTCTGAAGATAATCCTGGTCATCAGGCTGAACATATAGGCTGAAACCCTATCATGTCCCCCTGGCTTGTAGAGAATGACCTTTCCAACCACTTCAGAAAGGAATTTTCCTTGCAGATTCATCCCTTTCCTGTTCATTGCAGATCCAATCTTCATGGTGGGATCCAATCCACACCACTGAAGTGCTTCCCTAGTCTTGAATGAGGGTACTTCTTCTTCTACTTGAGTTCTTGGGAGTTGAAGAGTTTTCCTCAAGCTCTTCAAGGTAAGTTTAACTTTAGCTCCCTGAACTGTAGATTTGATCTTAAGTCCAGTCGAATTATAAAGTAGCTGTGCCATATAATTCCAGTATTTCTTTCTTCCATATCTTTGTAGGTTCGGATACCAGAAATTCCAAACCATTCGCAGTATTTAGGGTAATTACTGTTTTAATCTCGGGTTCCGCGTTATCAAAAGCATTGCGAACCAGCTCATAGCCTTCGTTGACGTTATCTTCAAGCTTTGGCGCCATTGGGGTTGAGAGAAATCTTGGATTGAGAAGAGAGAATTTGTCGACACAAGGTTTTGTTCTCGAAAATATGGAGAGTGTGTCGACAGAGTTTGTTCTTGACCTATTTATATGTGTCTAAACATTGAAGGTCAAAAGGCGCATCAAAATTCTCTTAATGTGTCGACACAGTTGAAATGTGTCGACACAGACTTCTAATGTCTCGACAGAAGTGTTGACTACTATGTGTCGACACCAATTGATGATGTGTCGACACAGACATACTTATTAGTTCAACAGAAATTCTGTGTCGACTCTAATTCTAAGTGTCGTCACAACTTATGGATGTGTCGACACTACTGCTCTGAAGTGTCGACACCAATCTTCTATATGAGTCGACACCACTTTCCTGGAGTGTTGACACCAACTAATATATGTCGACACAGAGAACGTTTTGTGCCGACACAATTTTACTTAGCCAAATTTGTTAAACTAATTTATGTTCAACATTCCTAATTCAATTTTGAAATTATTGAATTTAGTTTCATCTAATGGCTTAGTGAACATGTCAGCAATTTGTAAATCTGTATTAACAAATTCTAAAGAAATATCTTCTTTTTCTACATGATCTCTAAGAAAATGGTATCTTATTTATATATGCTTTATTCTACTATGAGAAACAGGATTATGAGCAATAGAAATAGCACTAGTAGAATCACATAATAATGGAGTTCTACTTACCGAATACCATAATCTTCTAACTGATGTTGTATCCACAACAGTTGTGCACAACAACTTCCTACAACAACATACTCAGACTCAGCTGTGGAAATTGCCATACTACTCTGCTTCTTACAGCTCCATGACACCAAAATTCCTCCTAGAAATTGACAGGTGCCTGTTGTGCTTTTCCTATATACTTTGCATCCTGCAAAGTCTGCATCTGAATAGCCTATTAGTAGAGAATCTCTATTCCTAGGATACCAAAGGACTAGATTAGGTGTGCCCTTAAGATATCTCAAAATCCTTTTGATAGCAGTAAAATGAGATTTTTTAGGGCAGGATTGGTACCTAGCACAAACACATGTAGTATACATGATGTCATGTCTACTAGCAGTCAGATAAAAGAGGGAGCCAACTATTCCTCTATATAAAGATTCATCTACAGGTTTCGCTGCATCATCTTTGCTTAGAGACATACTTGTCCCCATTGGAGTTCTCATGGTAGTGGATGACTCCATACCATACTTCATAATTAACTCCTGGGTGAACTTAGACTGGGATATGGACAAGCCATCATCAGTTTGTCTTACTTGGAGTCCCAATAAGAACTTAAGTTCTCCCATACTTCTCATCTCAAACTTCCCTTGCATAAGTTTTGCAAACATTCTATAAAGGTTGTTTTCAGTAGAACCAAATATTATGTCATCAATATATATTTGGACTAGGATGATCTTTCCTTTGGATTCTCTAAGGAATAGAGTCTTGTCTATTTTCCCCCTTGAGAATTTGTTCTCAATGAGGAAAGTAGACATTGTTTCATACCAAGCCCTTGGGGCTTATTTCAACCCATATAATGCTTTCCTAAGTTTATAAACATAATTAGGATTGAGTGGATCAACAAAACCTGAGGGCTGTTCTACATAGACCTCCTCTTTTAAGCCTCCATTTAAGAATGCTGACTTAACATTCATTTGGAACACTTTGAAGCCTTGATATGCTGCATAGGCAAGGAATAGCCTTATTGCTTCCAACCTTGCCACTGGAGCAAAAGTCTGATCAAATTCTATGCCCTCTTCCTGCCTGTATCCTTTAGCAACTAGTCTTGCCTTGTTCTTCACTATGATCCCACTCTCATCAAGCTTGTTTCTATAAATCCACTTTGTCCCTATGACATTATGGCCCTTTGATTTTGGAACCAACTCCCAGACCTTGCACCTTCTGAATTGATTTAACTCCTCCTGCATAGCATCAATCCAGTGTGGGTCTTGAATAGCTTCTTCAAATCTCTTGGGTTCCAGTTGAGATAAGAAGCTTGAGCAAAGAATTGTGTTTAAGTTCCTGCTTCTTGTTTGTACTCCATGTCTTAGATCACAAATGATCTGGTGTGCAGGATGATCCTTTAAATGTCTAACTGCTGGAGGTAATCTATCAATAGTTTGACCTTCTTCAATCTCTTCATTATGCTGCACCTCATGGTCTTCATCAGCCTCTTGAGTGTCTTGTACTCCCCCTGGATAACAACTACCATTTTCCTCATCCTGCTTTGCAGTTGGATCTTCTCTGATAGTAAGCTAGTCCATCTTCTGCTGTATACCTGTAGAACTACAAGAATTACTAGGCAACTCACTGTTAATAAGTCTAGATTCATCAAATATGACATGAACAGACTCTTCTACAACTTGAGTAGCCAAATTGTAGACCATATAAGCCTTACTATTGTTGTTGTACCTAACAAATATCCCATCTTGGGATTTGGCAGCAAAATTAGTTAGGTGAGACTTGCCATTGTTAAGCACATATCATTTGCAACCAAAGATCCTAAAATAAGATAAGTTTGGTTTTCTGCCTTTCATAACCTCGTAGGGTGTCTTTTTGTGGCTTTTGGTGATGGAAGCCCTATTGAGCACATGACATGTAGTGTTTACTACCTCAGCCAAAAAATATTCTTGGAGAGTAGTGTCACTAAATAGTGTTCTTCCAGCCTCAGTCAATGTCCTATTCTTTCTTTCAGCAATGCCATTTTGCTGAGGTGTTCTAGGCGAGGAGAATTCCTGATGAATCCCAAATTCTTCACACAACCTTGTCATACTTTCAGATTGGAATTCAGTTCCATGGTCACTTCTGATTTTGACCACTAAACTATCTAATTCATTCTGAATTTATTTGACAAAATTGCAGAAGACATTTGGGGTTTCAGATTTCTGCCTCAGAAAGAATACCCACGAAAATCTAGAATAGTCATCTACAACCACAAAAGTGTAGACCTTCCTACCTAGACTATGAACTGACATAGGACCAAATAAATCCATATGCAAGAGGTATAAGCACCTCACCGAGTCTTTGGTTTCTAGGTTATGAAAGGAGGATCTGGTCTGCTTGCCTTTTTGACAAGCTGAGCATATTACATCCTTAAAGCACTTAACTTGAGGACCATTCCTCACTAACGTTTTACTAAAGAGTTGGCCAATAGTCTTGTAGTTAAGATGAGCTAGCCTCTTGTGCCATTTGACACAATGAGAGGCTTTCTCATCAGCCACAAGACAGATAGGAGAATTTTTATTCTCACTCTCAAAGTTTAGGCAATACACATTTCTTTTTCTATAGCCAGTCAATATGACTTTTTGATCACTTGACCTCTTGATATGACACTCATTCTTGATAAATGAAATGTCATATCAAAGATCGCTCAACTGGCTTATGTTTATTAGGTTGTGATTCAAACCCTTCACATAAGCCACTTGAGTGATAGTGATTAAGTTGTTAGAAATGTTACCAAAACCTTTGATGACTCCTTTTTCAGAACCACCAAAGATTACTTTAGGCCCATTCAATATTGGTGAGTAGTCCTTCAACAATCCTCTTATTCTAGTTATGTGCCTGGAACATCCACCGTCCAAGTACCATATAGGGGCATGGAAACTTGTACTCACCTGCAACAAAGATTACTTAAACTTAGAACCCAAATAACTTTTGGGTCCTTGGTTCAAGTTAGCCTGAAACTTGACAAATCTGCCTGCAGCTCTTCAACAGGTAGACTGCTATTCTTCCTGACACTGGTGGTGTGCCAACAGTCTAAGGCATAATGGCCTATCTTGCCACAGCACCAACACTCATACTTATTATACCTCTTTTTAGGTACAATCTTACCTGTATTGTTGGCAGCAGATCTTTTGTTTTGTGCTGGGGCTTTGCCTTTATTATTGGACTGGGCAGCCCATGCAATTCCCTTAAAGCCTAATACTGCCTTACCCTTTTGAGACACAAAGTCATCAATTAAGGGTAGGACAGATTTTGGCTTAGAGAAACTAGCCACTATTTCCTTCTCTTTCTGAAGTCTGTCTTCCAGACTTTTGATCTGATCATTTTTGAATGTGATTGTTCCCATCTGAATAACAGTTATATTTTTTAGCTTGGCAATCTCATTCGTCATTTGATCCAGCAGTTTTTCTGAATCAGATGCAGCCAACTTAAGAGCTGCAATTTCCTTAGCCTGATTTTTGGCTAGGTTTTTGCTTCTCTTGAGTGCCTGCAACAAATCCCCATATTCATCTATAAGCTGATGAATTTCTCCTTCAGATTCAGACCCATCTTCATCTCTTGATGCAGATGCATCTGAGTCTGACCCAGTGTAGTAATCAGAATCTACAGATAATCTTTTTACCTTACTGAGACCAAGTTTTAACACCTCCCCTGTAGTGAATGTATAATATGGGTCCGGCCGGGCCTCACAACATACGGACGCCACAGCTTTAGTATTAAAAGTTGATATAGCTACCCACACTCAAAACACTTTGCACAACACAGCGGAAACACAAACAAGACAAGACATTATCCACCACTAGAAGAGTAAAACAAATGACCTTACAACAAGTGTCCAAAATCAAATAATACAACAGTCATGAATGTGCTTAGCACTCCTAGTCTACCTCGGCATGCAAGCCGGACAACATGAGTCTCAAACATACCACATCACATAAGTAGAGCTACAAAAAGAAAAACACTTCATGAGGCTTGGGCCTTTCTGGCCGGCGAGCTAACTCCTGCATGCGATCCTTGTCCTGTAAAATTTATTAGTAACGTGGGTCAGCAAAGGATGACCTCAAACTGTGTAACAACACATCTCCTCCCAGCCGCCCCTAACGTACCCCGGGGTACCCCTCCAACCTGCAAGTTAGCACTTCGTATGCAATAATCATAAGCAAGAAAAGCAGTTACTAAAACAGGCTTGGATGTCACACACATCATACATGTTCTCTACTAGTTGAGCATATAATAAAAGGGCCTACTTATGCAATCATGTATGCAACAACCCGGGTTTCACCTCAAGGCACCCTATCTCGTATGCATCTAGCACAACATCATAACATATGGGTACTCATCGATTCCCCATTGGCATAAAGCCGCAAACAAAGGGGGTAACACCTTTCCCCCAAACAGCGCACATGCCGCCTCATGGAACTCTTACAAAGGCCCCACCCGCTCAAGGTCTTAGACCAGGGCTTGCCTACAAGCTCTGACGTCTCATGTCAGGATTCCAGCAAACACAAAACTGAACGATTCTAAGAAGCCTTGCCGGACCCCACCCGCTCATGGCCTCATTGCCCGGGCTTGCCCCCATGCTTGACATTCTCGTCAGTCTCACAGAAGGGGACTAGTCTCGCCGGGACACCCTCCGCACATGACATGAACGTCACGGGATAGCCAGCCGACCATGTAGACATAGCCACGCCTTGACACATCACAAACCAAGACAATTCCACCCTAGTCCCTCATTTGTACTGCAGCGTTCCCGCGCACCAAGGAAACCATCTCCAACTCATGCGGAGCTAACCTTGTCCACCAAGGAAAACATCTACTGCCACGAGGAGCTAACCTTGTCCGGTTCCAACTACACGTACTCACTCAAGAAAAAGGGGGAAAACATCACCACATCACAAATGACGTCTTGCCGCAACGGAATCTCTACAAATCCTTAATGTTTGTATGCAACATCACCGAGTCGGACTAACGGTCGCGACTACGGCTTCACCCACCATGCCTAATCCACTAACGGAGCGGATCTCTAATGCAAATCATGCCGGGGACGGACTCAATCGACCCGAAGGTTCCTCTTGAACCTTGGCGACCCAAAACCCCTCTCATTTGAGTGTTTGGTGCCCAAAACTAGAAAAGAAATGATGCTAAGACATGTATCCTAAGACCGAGAGGAGAAGTGTCGTTACCTTCCGACTCCTCTTCCTTGCCATGGCAAAATAGCCGGATGAAAACCTTCGCAACGATCTAACCTCCACGGATCTGGACTCAGCTCGCGATTTGGAGCACCGAAAGCTCTCCTACAACTCAAACTCTCCTTCTCCTTCTTCCTTGTTCTCACTTCTCTCTAGATCTTTAGTAAGAGAAAACTTGGAGAAGAATGAGGGTTTTCAACCCTATTCTCGGACTTAACTCCTAAAGAAATGATTTGAACCATCAGATCCTAAAATCAGGAAAAGAATGGCCACGATCCGCCTGAAAAATAAAAGACCTGGGCCGAACATGGCCTGACACACGTCCGTGTCCAGGGCCATGTGCCTCATTCGCCGTCTCAAATCGATGTGCCTGGAACAGCACACGGGCATCCGACACGCCCGTGTTCGACCCGACACGCCCGTGTCGCCACTGACACGGTCGTGTGGCCGGCCGTGTGCCTCCATTGACACGGCCCCGAAAACATCCCGAGAGGTGACACGGCCTGGGACACGCCCGTGTCCCAAGCCGTGTGCCAAGTCTCGACACTCGTTGACAGCCTTTGTGTCGACACCGCAGAAAAACGTCGAGCGAAGATCGTCGACCAATTGGGACACGCCCTGTGACACGCCCGTGTCACAGGCCGTGTGTCCCGGTCTCGACACTCAACACTCGACACTCGACACTCGTCGAGTGAACATCGTCGACTGAAGTTCGTCGACAGACCCACACGGCCTTGGACACGCCCGTGTCCTAGGCCGTGTGCCTTGTATCAACACTCTGTCGAGAGAAAGTGTCGACACACTGGGCCGAGTGTCGACACGGGCTCGACACGCCCTGCGACACGCCCGTGTCGCAGGCCGTGTGCCCTAGTCTCGACACATGGTAGAGCGAAAGTGTCGACACCCCGGGCCGAGTGTCGACACGGCTCGACACGCCCTGTGACATGCCCGTGTCGCAGGCCTTGTGCCCCTGCCAGAAACCAAAAATTTCCAGAAACGCAAATCGACCCTCTCTCAAAACTGGGGTGTTACAACTCTCCCCCACTTAACAGAATTTCGTCCCGAAATTACAAAACAAAAGGGTACAAAAACTTAACTTGTACCTGAAATGAAGAGTTCTGGATACTCTTCTAGCATGGCCTATTCTCGCTCCCGAGAGAACTCCTCTCGACCGCAGCTGTCCCATCGGACTTTCACGAGTTTAACTTCTTTATTCCGCAACTGCCGAGTCTCCGAATCCTCTATAGCAATTGGAAGGACTCGCGTCCTCAAGTCTTCCTCAATCGGCACCGATGCCGGCTCAATCACCACACTAGCCTCCACCAAGGCTTTCCTCAAAACAGAGACATGGAAGACGTCATGCAATCCACTCAGCTCCGCGGACAACGCCAACCGATAGGCTGCTTCTCCCACCCGTTCAACAATTTCAAAAGGGCCCAAAAACCTTGGACTCAACTTCTTGAGTCGGCGAATCCGTGAGACGCCTTTGAACGGTTTGATCTTCAAATAGACCAAATCACCTACCACAAATTCCAACTTCCGATGACGAGCATTAAAGTATTTTGCTTGACGGTCTTGCGCCACCTTCATACGCTCTTGTATGGTCCGTACCATCTCACAAGCGTCAAGTACCACCTCCTTTCCCAAAATTTTGGTGTCTCCCGCCTCTGCCCAAGACATTGGAGTTCGACACCGCCTCCCATACAAAGCTTCGTATGTCGCCATTTTTATACTCGCTTGAAAACTGTTGTTGTATGTGAATTCCACCATGAAGAGGTGATCCTCCCACTTCTTGCCGAAGTCAAGAACGCACATTCTCAGCATATCCTCCATAGTACGGTTTATTCTTTCAGTTTGCCCATTAGTTTGAGGATGGAACGCCGTACTGAACTTTAGCTTCGTGCCCAAACTCTTTTGAACTAGTCTCCAGTCCTTGGACGTAAACCGTCCATCTCGATCGCTGACTATACTCTTTGGAATCCCATGCAGTCGCACAATGTTGCGAACATATAACTCCACCAGCTTCTCCACGCTTTCCTCTTTCCGATTTGGTATGAAGTGGGCCACCTTGGTTAAGCGGTCCACAATCACTCAAATAACATCATTACCCTGCTGCGATCTAGGCAAAGCATGTACAAAGTCCGTGGAGATGTCATCAAATTTCCATTCAGGGATTGGAAGGGGCTTCAATAACCCGCCCGGCTTCTGACATTCAGCCTTCACCAAGGCACAAGTTTGACAACGATTCACGTACAAAGCTACGTCCCGCTTCAGCCCCGGCCACCAAAAGGATTTCTTCATATCCAAGTACATCTTTGTACTGCCCGGGTGAATGGAGTACTTTGTGAAGTGAGCCTCAAACATCAACTCCTCATGGAGTTTGCCGAACTGCGGTATACAAACCCTTCCGTTCTTCCTCAGAATCCCATCAATCATCTCCCAGGTGCTGCTCTCGCCCGTTTGAGCCTCCGTCACAAATAGTTGAAACTCCACATCCAACCGAGTCGCTTCCCGAATGCGATCGGTCAAGTCATTCTGCACTTCAATCCAGTTCAACCGAGCCACACTGGACTCGCTTCTCGCAACACATTCCAATCCAAGGGACTCCCATTCCCGTACCAACCGCTCATCATGAGCTTCGATCCAATTCCCTTGCCCCGAGTACTTCCTACTCAAGGCATCTGCCACCACATTGGCTTTACCTGGCATATACTGAATCGCCACCTCGTAGACTCCAAGGAACTCAACCCACCTGTGTTGCCGCATGTTCAAGTCCTTTTGATCCAAGAGATACTTCAGGCTTTTGTGATCCGTGAAGATCTCCACCTTTGCACCATATACATAATGCCGCCATATTTTCAACGCAAAAATTACCGCCGCCAACTCCAAGTCATGGATGGGGTAATTCCTCTCATGAGGCTTCAGTTGTCTAGACCCAAAAGCTATCACCTTGCCATGTTGCACTAAAACGCAACCCAAACTGCATCCAGATGCGTCACTGAAAATCTGAAATCCCTCGGTCCCTTGCGGTAGACTTAGGATTGGAGCCATCATCAGTCTCTCCTTCAGTGCCTCAAATGCTTGGCTGCACTCTTGAGTCCACACAAACTTATGATCTTTACGAGTGAGTGAGGTGAGGGGTAGAGCTATCCGCGAGAAATTCTCCACGAATCTCCTATAATACCCGGCTAGTCCAAGAAAACTTCGGACTTCCTCCACGGTCCTCAAGACTGGCCAATCTCTGATGGCCTCCACTTTTGTTGGATCCACTGCCACCCCATCCCCACTAATCACGTGGCCCAAAAATTGCACCTTCTCTAACCAGAACTCGCACTTGGAGAATTTTTCATACAACTGATTCTCCCTCAACACTTGCAAGACCACTCTCAAGTGGGTCTCATGCTCCACTTCCGATTTGGAATACACCAAGATGTCATCAATGAAGACAACCACAAAATAATCCAAGTATTCCAAAAATACTCGATTCATAAGATCCATGAACACAGATGGTGCGTTCGTCAGCCCGAACGACATCACCGTAAACTCAAAGTGTCCATACCTTGTACCAAAGGGAGTCTTGGGGATGTCCTCATCCCGAATTCGCAGCTGATAAAAGCCTGACTTCAAGTCCAATTTTGAATACACCACTCACCATACCAATTGGTCGAACAAGTCATCTATCCGAGGAATCAGATACTTATTCTTGACGGTCAATTTATTCAGCTCTCGGTAGTCTATGCATAGCCGCATGCTACCGTCTTTCTTCTTTACAAACAACACCGGCGCACTCCACGGTGAAGAACTGGGTCTGATATACCCTTGCTCCAACAATTCCTGTAATTGTACCTTAAGTTCAGCCAACTCCTTTGGTGCCATCCTAAACGGAGGACGTGACACCGGCCTAGCCTCCGGAACTAACGTGATTGAGATATCGATCTCCCTCCGAGGAGGCGCTCCAGGAAGTTCATCCGGAAACACATCCTTGAACTCTGCCACTACGGGCACTTCATCAATAGACAGCTGGGAGAGACGAACCTCCAATAACGCTACAAGCTCTACACCACCCTGGTTAACCGCCCGCATCAACTGCATGGCCGAAATCAGGGAACAGGACACTCCACAAAGGCTATCAAATTTGACCTCCGCATGCCCTTTGCTCTTTAGGGTCACTACCTTAGATAGACAATCAATACTGGCGCGCTGCTCTGCAAGCCAGTCCATGCCCAAAATGACATCGAACTCAACTAATGGTAAAATCGCTGCTACCAAAACGAAGTCAACTCCATCTAGCTCCCAACAGATGCGCCCTTTGGCCCCAGTGGTCATGGATGACCCATTTGGCATGCGCACTTTCAACTCTGCGTCCGCCGAGAAAGACTCAACTCCTATTCTCCGGATGAAGCTCTCCGCAAGAAAGGAGTGCGATGCTCCCGTATCAAACAATACCCTAGCGGGGTATCCGGAAACTAACACGAAGCCTCAACATAGACATCACACAAAAGTCTAAAAGGATGAAGTACAAAATTTAAACTTAAATTTTCTTCATACCTGTCACCACATCGGTCTGGCGGATCGCTTCTTGCTGTCCAAGGTTGTAAGCCCTTGGTTGCATCGGTTGGAACCGAGAAGCGCTCGACTCCGCCATCTTCCCTTTCTCTACAGCACTGGGGCCAGAGCGCACAGTCTGATCCTGCCTAGCCTCTTGCCCCGCTCCTCCTTGGGGACAAACACGAGCTATGTGCCCCACCTTACCGCAGTTGTAACACGTCGGCGGTCCCCTAGAGTGAGAACCTCCAGGCGTCCAATTGCTCTTCTCACCGGATCTGGAAGTGTGAGGCTTCTTCCTCCACCTACTCCCTTCAGACTTTCCATGAGATTGGGAAGGCTTCCATTCCCCTTGCTTGGGAGTAAAACCCTTACGACGTTGGGTTCGCTCCAAATCACTTTCCAAAATCCTGGCAGCCTCAACTAGTTCATTGAATCCCGCTCTCTTCATGGAGATGAGGGGTTGTATCAGGTTCTCCCTCAGCCCCTGGTAGAAGAGGTTATCCCTTTATACATCATCTGCCATCGTCGTTCCAGCGTAACGACCCAAACGGGTGAACTCCTGCACATACTCATCCACTATCTTGTCTCGCTGCATTAAATGCAGAAACTACCTCTGAAGGGCCAATCGTGTAGAAACTGGAATATACCTCTTTAGAAACGCATCCCCAAACTCCTCCACTGACGGGGTGCGTCCCGCGAACTAGCGGCCGCTATGGCTCACCCACCATAACTTGGCGTCTCCTTCCAACATGAAAGCCGCATACTCAGCTTTCTTTTCCTTTAGCGTCTCTGCCGCCCTTAAAAGCTCTTGAATGCGAACCCACCAGTCCTCCGCATCCATTGGCATACCAACTCCCTTGAATGATGGGGGAAGGAAACTCAGGAAATACTTCATGTGTCGGTCTCCATGTCCGACAACTACCCTTTCCGCCAAAGGCTCCACTCGCCTGGCCTCTCTGCCTGGCACGGCCGTCGCCATGTCCGGTGTAGCAGGGGTTGCTACCTGAGCTGCCGCTACAGCTTGGGCTGCCACCATCGCTTCTGCAAGCATGCGACAGAAGTCGGCCGGGTTTACACCCGTGCCCAAAAGACCTGGAGCAGTAGCACTGCTCGCCGAAAGCTCTTCTCTAGCTCTCGACGTACCCGCCTCGTTGCTTGCACTCTTCAACAAACAAGAAACAAGGAATCAGTCTCAAATCTCAAGACTTAAACATAAGGACACTCATGGTCCCGCGTTACTCTTATGTAGATAACTTCTCTACGCATTGACCTTGAATATAACCTCCCTCTGATACCAAATTGTAACACCTCCCCTGTAGTGAACGTATAATATGGGTCCGGCCGGGGCCCCACAACATACGGACGCCACAACTTTAGTATTAAAAGTTGATATAGCTACCCACACTCAAAACACTTTGCACAACACAGTGGAAACACAAGCAAGACAAGAAGTTATCCACTACTAGAAGAGTAAAACAAATGGCCTTATGGCCTTACAACAAGTGTCAAAAATCAAATAATACAACAGTCATGAATGTGCTTAGCACTCCTAGTCTACCTCGACATGCAAGCCGGACAACATGAGTCTCAAACATACTACATCACATAAGTAGAGCTACAAAAAGAAAAACACTTCATGAGGCTTGGGCCTTTCTGGCCGGCGAGCTAACTCCTGCATGCGATCCTTGCCCTGTAAAATTTATTAGTAACGTGGGTCAGCAAAGGCTGACCTCAAACTGTGTAACAACACATCTCCTACCGGCCGCCCCTAACGGACCCCGGGGTACCCATCCAACCTGCAAGTTAGCACTTCGTATGCAATAATCATAAGCAATAAAAGCAGTTACTAAAACAGGCTTGGATGTCACACACATCATACATGTTCTCTACTGGTTGAGCATATAATAAAAGGGCCTACTTATGCAATCATGTATGCAACAACCCGGGTTTCACCCCAAGGCACCCTATCTCATATGCATCTAGCACATCATCACAACATATGGGTACTCATCGATTCCCCATTGGCATAAAGTCGCAAACAAAGGGGGTAACACCTTTCCCCCAAACAGTGCACAAGCCGCCTCATGGAACTCTTGCAAAGGCCCCACCCGCTCAAGGTCTTAGACCCGGGCTTGCCTACAAGCTCTGACGTCTCATGTCAGGATTCCAACAAACCCAAAACTGACCGATTCTAAGAAGCCTTGCCGGACCCCACCCGCTCATGGCCTCATTGCCCGGGCTTGCCCCCATGATTGGCATTCTCGTCAGTCTCACAGAAGGGGACTAGTCTCGCCGGGACACCCTCCGCACATGACGTGAACGTCACGAGATAGCCAGCCGACCACGGAGACATAGCCATGCCTTGGCACATCACAAACCAAGACAATTTCACCCTAGTCCCTCATTTGTACAGCAGCGTTCCCGCACACCAAGGAAACCATCTCCAACTCATGCAGAGATAACCTTTTCCACCAAGGAAAACATCTACCGCCACGAGGAGCTAACCTTGTCTGGTTCCAACTACGCGTACTCACTCGAGAAAAAGGGGGAAAACATCACCACATCGCAAACGTCGTCTTGCCGCAACGGAATCTCTACGAATCCTTAACGTTTGTATGCAACATCACCAAGTCGGACTAACGGTCGCGACTACGGCTTCACCCACCATGCCTAATCCACTAACGGAGCGGATCTCTAATGAAAATCATGCCGGGGACGGACTCAATCGACCCGGAGGTTCCTCTTGAACCTTGGCGACCCAAAACCCCTCTCATTTGAGTGTTTGGTGCCCAAAACTAGAAAAGAAATGATGCTAAGACATGCATCCTAAGACCGAGAGGAGAAGTGTCGTTACCTTCCGACTCCTCTTCCTTGCCATGGCAAAATAGCCGAATGAAAACCTTCGCAACGATCTAACCTCCACGGATCTGGACTCGGCTCGCGATTTGGAGCACCGAAACCTCTCCTACAGCCCAAACTCTCCTTCTCCTTCTTCCTTGTTCTCACTTCTCTCTAGATCTTTAGTAAGATAAAGCTTGGAGAAGAATGAGGGTTTTCATCCCTATTTTTGGACTTAACTCCTAAGGAAATGATCTGAACCATCAAATCCTAAAATCAGGAAAAGAATGGCCACGATCCGCCTGAAAAATAAAAGACCTTGGCCGAACACGGCCTGACACACGCCCGTGTCTAGGGCCGTGTGCCTCATTCGCCGTCTCAAATCGACGATCCTGGAACAACAAACGGGCATCTGACACGCCCGTGTTCGACCCGACACGCCTGTATCGCCACTGACACGGTCGTGGGGCCGGCCATGTGCCTCCATTGACACGACCCCGAAAACATCCCGAGAGGTGACACGGCCTGGGACAAGCCCGTGTCCCAAGCCGTGTGCCAAGTCTCGACACTCATCGACAGCCTTTGTGTCGACACCGTGGAAAAATGTCGAGTGAAGATCGTCGACCAAGTGGGACACGCCCTGTGACACGCCCGTGTCACAGGCCGTGTGTCCCGGTCTCGACACTCCACACTCGACACTCGTCGAGTGAACATCGTCGACTGAAGTTCGTTGACAGACCCACACGGCCTTGGAAATGCCCGTGTCCTAGGCCGTGTGCCTTGTCTCGATACTCTGTCGAGTGAAAGTGTCGACACCCCGGGCCGAGTGTCGACACGGGCTCAACACGCCCTGTGACACGCCCGTGTTGCAGGCCGTGTGGCCTAGTATCGACACATGGTCGAGCGAAAGTGTTGATACCCCGGGCCGAGTGTCGACACGGCTCGACACGCCCTGCGAAACGCCCGTGTCGCAGGCCGTGTGCCCCCTGCCAGAAACCAAAAATTTCCAGCAACGCAAATCGACCCTCTCTCAAAACTGGGGTGTTACACAAGTTGATCCTGACACTGGTCTTCTTCAGACACAACCATCAGTACTTTGCACTGATG
Source organism: Platanthera guangdongensis (assembly GCA_039583875.1). NCBI lineage: Eukaryota > Viridiplantae > Streptophyta > Magnoliopsida > Asparagales > Orchidaceae > Platanthera > Platanthera guangdongensis. The sequence goes on from CM077152.1 coordinate 144,196,415, forward strand.
GTCTTCTTGCTCATTGATAGAGTGTAGTAATTTCAAGAACTCATCCTCTTCTTCTGTTGCAAACAAACCAATATAGGCCTCAGCCTCAGATTCAGACTCTGAAGTTGATTGATCTGTCCAACGTTTCTCTTTCTTAGCTACCAAGAATTTCTACTTCTTGCTCTTGTGCTGATACTTCTTTTTATCAGCAGACTCCTTCCTTTTGTCTGGACAGTCAGCCACAACATGTCCAGGTCTGTTGCAGCAATAGCAAATAATCTTTGATGTAGTTGACTTGCTAGGATTTATCCCACTCCTGTCCTTCCTGTATGATTTCCTCTTCTGATAATAGTCATCCTTGGACTGAGATGAGGATGGCTTAGATTTCCACTGCTTCTTCTTTAAGAATCTCTGAAACTGCCTTGTGAAAGCAGCAAAGTCTTCATCAGAATTACTGCTGGCTGAACTGTGATTATCAGAATTTTCTGAGATCACTTCTGCATCTTTCTTAGGAGAAGATGGAGACATCCTACTATTCTTCCCTGTGGCTCCTACCTTGAAGGCCACTGACTTTTCTCTATAGTCAACCTTTGTATTTTTCTCTTTCCTCTTTCTGGCCAACAGCTGCATCTCATAAGACAACAATTTGCCAAACAATATTGGAGGTGAAATTTCTGCTAGTCTGGCCACTTCCCTTATAACACATATCTTTGTATCCAAATCCTTAGTCAAAGACCTAAGAAATTTGTCATTCAGCTCATATGTACTGAAGATTCTTCCATAGGACATTAGTTCATTTACAATTATGTAGTACTTCTTATAACATTCAGTTATGCTATCAGACTTAGCTTGTCTGAAACTCTCATATTCTTGATTAAGCATAGACTTTCTATCTTGCCTAACCTCTTCAGAACCCTCCATGTAGACAATCAATGTGTCCCACATCTCCTTGGAGGTTTTGCAGTGAATCAAATTCGGAAATGTTGAGTCATCTATGACACTCACTATAATATTCTGTGCTCTTTTATCCATTGTAGCCAAGATGATCTCATCCTTAGTCATTTCTGAAAAATCCTTAGGAATCCTTTGATTAGCATCAAGAACAGAAACCTTCATTGGAATATATGGTCCTTCCTTAACTGTTATATAAATTCTAGGATTAGATGCCTCCATAAATAGTCCGACCCTTTCCTTCCATATTCCAAAGATTTCCTTCCTGCAGATAGGCAACTTCATTAAACCAAGTTCTTTATGGTTTTCTCCTGAACCCATCTTCTTTAACTTACTTCTACCTTACAGATCTTACTCAGAGTATTAAGTCTTTCTTTGAGGAACCTCCCTCTGATACCACTTGAAAGAATTGGTTCCTAAACACCTAGAGGGGGGGGGGGGGGTGAATAGGTGCAATTCCTTTTTCTTCTAAGGCAGAATATTAATTCTGTTAATTAATAGAAACATATAGTTCTACAGCTATCACAACACAGAAATAACAATACCACAAACAATCACAGATGGCACACTGATTTATAGTGGTTCCCCAAGGTCTGGGTACATCCACTTTCCCCCTTCGCCTATCTAGCAGTGTGCTAGATTCAGCCTAACTTCTTTCCTTCTCCTCAGATCCGCAGATCTTACAGCTCAGAACCCAAACAAAGCTCCTACAACTCAGAGTGAGTCCACACTCCTACAGCTCAGGCAATCTGCCCTACCTCAACCTTCAACAAGGCCTACAACTCAGAGAAGAAAATCTCCTACAACTCAGGCTCTCAGCCCTACCTTAGCCTTCAACAAGGCCTACAACTCAGAGATGAAAATCTCCAACAACTCAGACTCTCAGCCCTACCTCAGCATTCAACAAGGCCTTCCACTCAGAGAACTTAATCTCCTACAACTCAGACTTTATAAATCAGGCTTACAACTCAGATCTTAAAAAGATCCTACTGAAAATAGATGTAAATTTGAAATTTACCACCACCCTGATTGAGAGAGAAAGGATGGAAGGTTTCTTGATCAGTTATTGAAAGAATCTGATGTTAGAGATCAACCTGTCTTAGCTTTCTTCAAAGCTTCTTGAATCTGAATACAGTAGGGTTGATCTCCTTTGAAGTTGATCTTCAATCGGCTTCTTTCTTGAAATTCAGAAATCAATCTAAATTCTTCTTGACAGACTGGTTCAGAATCTGCACTTAAGAGACTTGTTGATGTAAGTCACTTTCTTCACCTGAATAGATGGAGCTCTCTCTCTCCAAATTCTTCTGAAGATTCTTCTGAATTCTTCTTTGAATTCTCTTGACAAACTCTGAGTAGATCACCACTTGAGAATGTCTTCTTAGATCTTCTGTTGAAAATCTTCTTCTGTTTTTCGTGTTTATCTCATGTGTATCTATATTTCTCTTCTATTGATAGAGAATTTCTTTATATAGACTTCCTCCATAGTAATCGGCTGATCCGGTTTCTAACGAACTTCTGACAGCTCTGACGGTTGCAGCAGACCGGTTTTTTATGGCAGCTGTCAAGTCTTCCAGTCACTTCTTGAAACTCTGTCTCTGTCAGCAAAGTGTCGAGACTGAACTTCATCATGTGTCAACACAAGTAGACTAAGTGTCGACACAAGCCTTGGTGGTGTCGACACAGCTCCCTTGGTGTTGACACTGCTTCTTGACACAGCTTCTGCGGAATATGTCGACACTAGTTCTGTGTGTCAACACAGTCACTTCTTCTCTTCACAAAAAATAAACTTTGTTGAAACTCTGTTATGTGTCGACATAAGTCCCGTGTGTCGACACAGTTGATGTCGACAAAGTCTTCTATGTGTCGACACTGGCTCTGTGTGTCGACACAGTTGATGTCGACTAAGATTTTCTGTGTGTCGACACTGCCTCTATGTGTCAACACAATTTCTGCAAGTGTCGACACAACCTTTCCAAGTGTCGACACAAATGACTCCAGGTGTCGAAATAGCTTTTCTCTAGTGTCGACACAAGCCTTCATAAGTGTCGACACAGCTTCCTCTGGTGTCGACTCATGGACTTAGAAACTTTTCCTGCATTCCTGCATTTTCTTAACGTGCACATATAAACTCAAAACAACATCAAATAGACCTTGATGCATATCATTGAGTAAGGTGAGGCTTCTTCAAATCTGGTACACATTTTCTAATGTACCCAACAAAGATCCTTGGCTAGAAATAGTGGAAACGCTGGAAACGAGGTGAGCTTCCTCCCCTCTCCCTTGATGCTAGATCTTTAGTTATTTTATAGGAGAGATATCGACTGAAGAGAATCTAGATTGGTGAGAAGAAGTTTCCTAGGAAAGACCATGCTAGGACTTGTGTTCTACGATTTAGAAGTCTTCAACCTCTCTCTCTTTCTACGTGATGATGGAGGATGGTTTCGTGAAGAAAAGTGGCCTCTTTGAGGGTGAATAAGGGAGGAGGAAGTCTGGATGTGATTTGGGGAAAATCGGCTTGAGGAGGAAGATGAACCGTTGTCGTTCATTCCGCCTTAAGATGCGTGAAGAATCTGTATTCTGCACGCAGCGATCTTCTTGGCCATTTTCAAGTGTGATATGGCCAGAACTGGGCTTTCTCCTAAACACAAAAGTCTAAGTCCTTGAAAATTCCTTTCCAACGAGTGGTTGTACGACTTCAGGAAAAGTCTGTAGCCACAAGAAAGTTTGAACGAAAATTGACAGCTGACAAACTAAGCGTGCATAAATTGTGTTCTATACGAGTGGATTTTAAAGCTGATTTTAAGTATGTTACTCTCGGATCTGGGTTGTGGTCTGAACATTCAAGTTGTAACCCATGGAAAGAACTTTCCAACGAGGGGTTACACTCCTTGATCAGATTCCTGTAGCCTCAGGAATCTCCGGTCAAAGTCATTGTCCAGAAGGTGTTCTCCACTTAAAGTTCTGGGGTTGGTGTAGAATCGGGTTAGGACTCAGTAGAGACAATGTAGCAAATTGACATTGAGGTTGGGTGAACTCTTTTATGTTAACCATCATAGTTCAATGCATGATGAAGTTTGATGAATGGTTTCCCACGTAAATGATTTGTGATGTGAAGCGTACTTAAACGAAACGAATTGGTAGAAATTGGTGAACCAAAAGAAATGCGCATCATGTTAATAATGTGTCGAAATCATTTGTAAATGAATTGTAGGATGATAATCTATGGCCATGTGAATAATTGTTTAACAGAATGAATTTAGTAGTCCAATGCTTAGAGTGGTGTCTCCCTACGGGTTGCATTGTGAAAGGATGTAAGTGCAGGTGTTTGGCCGCTCTGGTTTGGATAGTGTTGAGAAGTGACATAAATGGACGATTGGGCTTGGTCCTCGATGTTCATTCTCGAGCCTCCTTCCATGCCACGATAATGTGAAATTTAATGCGGCGTGAGTCGACACGCGGTGTTGTAATCCTGGGTTAAGGATAGTGTGGCAGGTCTACGGGCTCTCCAGTCGTCACACCGACGGGAGTTGACAGTTAGACCTTGGGCGGTTGGGCTTGGTCCTCGGTGCTCATTTCCTGGGGCTCCATCCATGCCAAGTGAACGGTTGGGCTTGGTCCTCGTGCTTTTTTCGAGGCTCCTTCTGGGTCACAATATAGGCCAGATCGGGGCTTGGTTCTCGGTGCATATCTACCCGAGACTCCCACTGAGCCGTAGTATGCATGTGAGCTCTGCTGTTGTGTTCTTAGCATTGAGGCGTACGAAGGCCTAAGCGAGGTAGTGTGGATGCCCGCTTAGTAGTAGAGAAGTACACTCTACTAATATCGCCTAGCCACGACGGTTGATGACTGAGAGGTTAGCTACCTGCTTGAAAAGTGGGAACTTCAAGTTTGTGTCGACATGGCGTTTGCGTGTGCGTGATCATGGGTGTGTCATTGCATTGCATACATACCATTACAACACATTGCATAACAAGATCCTCATCGTATAAGTTTGTATGAGCACTCCTATACGATGAGGTACTTTACTGCTAAACTGATCCTTAACTTATAAGTGTGTATGAGCATTCTTATAAGTTAAGTTACTTTTCTGTTGTAGATTTATATACTTGATGGATTGTATAGCTTGTGTAGAATTGCTAGAGTAGACTGCTATTAATGATGTTATACATTTCTTCTATTGCTGCTCACGACTTATGTACTTATTCACTTGCTTCTACCTGCTTATCACTATTTATATATTATACCATGTTCCTTTCTCCGCCCGGTGCCGAGGAGTCACTGGGGGAGTGGATGTGAAAGCCACTTAGTCTTTTTGACTAACGGTTTCTACGTCTTCCTTTTCAGGAGGAAACCCCACAGGTAGAGCAGTCGCAGACTATGCAGCAGGACAGCTAGGCCAGGATGACAGGGCCTGAAGGGACGGTGCCGTCGCTACCGTCAGTTATCGATGTGACTTTTGAGAGACTTTGATGTAGCCCTTTGGGCATGTTTTAGCTATACTCTGATACTTTAGAAGCTTGTTGTAGCTTCTTTTATTATTGTACTTTTGGACTTATATTACTTATGTGTGGATTGACTTCTGTTATGTTTTGGTTGTGTTGGCATTGGTTGATATTGGTTATAGCCGGCAGGATAGGCATCTTGTGGTACAAGTTAGCCGTGTGCTAATGTTACCGCAAGGCGGCTGTTCTGGGCATAAGACCCCCTTCGTGCCGTATTTTGTGTTACGGGAGGGGGGTCTTACACCTTTTATATTCCGGCTGTACCACCGTGGAACCTTGGGTCCTCCTTGGGCTATTGGTGGGCCGAGCAGCACTGTGTTCCTAGCGGGCCAGGTCATTGCAAAATGCACTTTTTTGTAACGACCTGGCCTGCTAGGAGCATAGTGCCGCCCGGCCCACCAGCAGCCCAACGAGGACCCAAGGTGCCACGGTGGTACAACCTAAATATACAAGGCCTGCAGGTCATACACCCTAAAGCATCTCGCGCCTGTTTTTCTGCCGCGCGCATTGTTGCCACGGGGTTAAGGATACTGTGGCAGGTCTACGGGCTCGCCAGTCGTCACACCAACGGGAGTTGACAGATAAACTTTGGGAAGCTGGGCTTGGTCCTCAGTGCTCATTCCCGGGGCTCCTTCTGTGCCATGTGGAATGATTGGCTCTGTCCTTGGTGCTTATTCCTGAGACCCTTTCCGTGCCACACCGGTAGGTCAGTTTCGGCTGTGTTCTTGGTGCACATCTAGCCAAGTCCCCTCTGAGCTATAGTTTGCATGTGAGCTCCACTGTTGTGATCTTAGCATTGAGGCATACAGAGGCATAGGCTTGGTAGTGTGGATGCCTGTCTAGTAGTGGAAATCCCGTTCCACTGTCACCGTCTGACCATGACGCATGACGCCTAAGAGGTTAGCCACCTGCTCGAAAAGTGGGAACTACAAGTTTGTGTCGACATAACAATTGCATATGTTTGAACATGGGTGAGTCATAACATAACATTGCATCACATAAGATGCTTATCATATAAGTTTGTATGGGCACTCTTATATGATGAGTTATTTTTCTGTTAAGCCGATCCTTAGCTTATATGTCGGTATGTGCATTCATATAAGTTAAGTTACTTCATGTTGTAGGATCTTACTTATATACTGCTATTGATAGTAGAACTGCTAGAGTAGATTGTTATACTCACTTGTTTTACATGTTGGATACTCTGATGTTGATTAGTCTTATACCACCTCCTTATACTACAACTTATATATATATATATAAATTGTACCCTTTTTTGTTTCTCCTCCCGGTGCCTAAGAGTCGCTGGGGGAGCATATGTGATAGCCACCTAGTCTTTATGACTAACGATTGCTACGTCTTCTTTTTAGGAGGAAACCCAGCAGCAGGTCTTGCATGAGGGAAGCCAGGCCAGGGTGACAGGGTCTGAAGATACAATACCATCGTTGCCGTCAGTGACTGATATGAGTTTTTGAGAGACTTATTTTGTAGCCTTCTTGGCATGATGTACTCTGATATTATAGAAGCCTTGGTTGCTTCTTTTTATTTTGATGTATTTGGACTATATACTTGGATTTTGACTTCTGTTTATATTCTTAAAGGAATGGCTCGACTCAGTGCAAGAACTAATGGCGTGAATTCGATGTCCAGCCAACATGGCTGTGACATTAGAAGTGTCAGTATTAGAATACCATGACAAGAGGTGGTGGAAGTCCCTCATGGGCTCTACCTTTCAAGGTCGTGTGTACATGAAGATTAGTTGGAGTGAGTTTTCATAAGCCTTCTTGGAACACGTCATCCCTTTTACCACTCGGGATGAACTTGAAGAAAGATTCCTACAACTGAAATAGGGATCCAAGACAGTTACAAAATATCAGTGAGAGTTTCAGCATCTTGCTAGGTTTCTGACACATACGAGTTGAATGATAGGGGGTATGCTAAGAAATTCTACAATGGCTTGCGGGATCACCTGAGACAAGCCCTTTTGTTTATAGCGGACTCGAGTTTGGCTGAGATAATTGACATGATGAAAAGGCTGGAGGCAGATCATTTGGGGAGTGGTAAGAGACCCGCTAAAGGGGTAATGGAAGCAGGCCCCAACTATAGGAGGAGGAAGGATAACAAAGGGAGAGGAAACAATAGAGGCAGGGGTCGCTTCCGTCAGAATTTTAGGATGGAGCGTCCGGACCCACAGTCATCACTACCTCCACCACCACAGATGTACCCACAATTCAGGGAATAGCATAAGCGAGTTTGCTTCCAGTATAATCAGCCGGGCTAAATTCGGCGCTTTTGCCCACAGCTAGGTAGAAATTCTCCCCACTGTTCTTCCTCCGGCAGCTCCACAAGGATGGGAACATATGCATGGTCGAGGACGAGGACCACGAGGAAGGAACCCCAGACCTGCTCGAGATCAGGTATTTGCGCTGGACGTGGTGCAGGAACGGAATCCTCAGGACGTGATTACCCATATGTTGTGATTTAATTACTGTGTTATAAGCATCCCCCTTTAAATAGTCTAAGAAATACCAAGAGTCTAGCTTGAGTCTGTATAATTGATACTTAGGCACCGTGATGGTTGGTGGGAAACCAACTTACACCCTATTTGATACCGGTGCCACAAACTCATTTGTGTCAGTATATTTCATTAAAGACTTACAAGGAGTGCAATACTTCACCGATATTACTTGGAGAGTACACCTCCCAGATGGCTCTGAGATGAATGCATCCGCAAAGTGTGAATTGGAGGTACTTCTTGGAGGAAAGTTCTTTGAAACCCATACAATAGTGTTGAGAATGTCATAATTCGACCTCATTCTGGGAATGACATGGTTAGATTGGCACTGTGTTAGGATTGATTGCGCGGCGAAGTAAATCATGTTGAGGCATGAGGACTCTGAGGTCATCATTCAAGGTATTAGACTTGCACCTCACATATTGTTTTTTTCAATTCAGACCTTAAAAGCCATATGAGAGGGGATGAAGTATATATGATCTATTTTGAACTAAAAGAGATAGTAGTTGTTTTGAAAGATGTGCAAATAGTGCGCGATTTCCCTGAGGTTTTCCCTAAGAAATTGCCAGGATTACCCCAGCATAGAGAGGTGGACTTTCAACTTAAGTTAGTACCGAGTGCCAAGCCCATCTCTCGGACCCCTTACATAATGGCCCCAAAGGAACTCACAGAGTTTAGAGTTCAGCTGCAAGAGTTAGTGGAATCATGGTTTGTTCGTCCCAGTTCATCACCCTAGAGAGCCCCTGTAACACCCCCTATCCGTCGCATAGCATATAGCAGTAGGTCCGGCCGGGGCCCGACGCCATATACTACAGACAGACCGGGTGGTTACTCATGGAAACCATCCAACCAATCATAACGTCCTACACAGAGCATTCTATCAGAAGCAGTTTATAAAAGTTGCAATAAAGAACCCAGCATAAAAAGCATGAATGTCCACTAATACCAAACTAGGAATGTTGTACATACACGAGTATAGGCCTTAAGGCCTTACAAAAATTGTTCACTTCATATTACATGTTTTACAAACCACGGTACGCAGGCCGGTCATACATGAATAAAAACAGTAAACACTCCAATTAGGCCTTCGAGGGCCGGGTTCGCAAATTTGGCTTTAGCCCGCTATTGACCGCTTGATCCAGCAGCACCTGGAAGCAACAAACCACCGCACGGTGGCAAAACAAGGCAATGGTCAGCAATGCTGACCAAATTATAATGATCCCGCCCCCAACTCGGGGCAGCGGTGCTCCTTCCCTGCATTTTATTAGCATAAGCGAGCAATATAGATATATTCATTTCATCACAGACGTTGGCTCGCACGGCCACACGCCCCATGCTCTCAGGGCACATTCTCGGTGAACCGGTCGATGTCACGTCAATTAAAACCATAGACATTCCGGACTCACCACCGCCACTTTGACGGCCAAACACGTGAGCAATTTGTCTTCCCGGCATGGGTCACGATAATTTAAGCCATAGACCGCCGAAGACCCTCATCTATGACAACGACAAGTGCCACGTAACCTTAGGTCTCTTTAACCCGAACGACATAGATATGGGTACGGTTCCATCTAACCCGTGCTCACGTTGCAAAGACAATTTAAGCCATATGCGCAGGTCAAACTTCTCCCGAGTCCCATTTTCGTCACACAGTTTCACATAACTCGGTTATGTTTAAGTTGGCTCTCAGGCCTCCAAGTTGGTAAGATCACGTATCCGCCCAGTTTTCCGGGTGCACCTTTGGGTTAATCCCCAAGGCTCCCTGTTGCAATCTACTGTGTAGAAAACCCGAAAAACAATCAATCGCACGTAGTCTTCTCCGGCATTTATGCAATGCAACATCACCGATCTAGACCAACATGTCCGAGTAGGATTCACACATCATGCCTATGTCCGTTCTCGCTTACGGACTCTAAACAATGGGGACTTCACATATCTACCCGAAGGAACGCCTCCAACTCACCGTAAACTCGTGAGAGCGGGCTTCCTATGCAAAGAAGGAGAGATACACATGCTCAAGGTGAGGATCATTACCCTTGCGTTTTTCTTTGGCGGCATGGAAAAGTAAGCGGATGAAAAGCACTGCACTAGCTTTGCCTCCGTGGATCCAGAGTCGGCTCGCGATTTGGAGCTTCGAAGCTCCTCCAATGGCCGGATCTAGCTTCTTCTTCCTTCCTTGTCTCTCCTCTCTCTCTAAGTTTTAGAAAGATAACCACTCATGAAAAGTGAGGGTTTCTAAGGCCCAATCCCGGGTATATCCCTTCAGGAACAACCCCCAACCGTTGGATCATCTATTAAAGAAACGAACGGCTTTGATTCGGGACTGAAATGCCCAATCTGGACCGCACACGGCCTGGCACACGCCCGTGTCCAGGGCCGTGTGCCTCATTCGCCGTCAAAATTGACTCGCATGGAACAACACACGGGTATCGAACACACCCGTGTTCGACCTGACACGCCCGTGTTCCACCTGATACGGCCGTGTGGCCGGCTGTGTACCCCCATCAATTTTCCTCAAAAACAACCCGAGCACTGCACGGGTTCTAGGACACGCCCGTGTCCTTGCCCGTGTCTACCTCAACACGCCTGGGCTCCAGGCTATATACACGGTCTCGACACTCGACACTTCGTCGAGCGAAGATCGTCGACCTGACGACACAACCTTGGACACGCCCGTGTCCTAGACCGTGTGTCTTGTCTCGACACATCGTCGAGCACAGTTCGTCGACTCCCCGGGACGAGTGTCGACATGGGTCGATACGCCCTGCGACAGGCCCGTGTCGTAGGCCCGTGTCGCAGGCCGTGTGCCATGTCTCGACACTTCGTCGAGAGCAGAGTGTCGACTTCGCGGGCTGAGTGTCGACACGGGTCGACACGCCCTGCGACACGCCCGTGTCACAGGCCGTGTGCCCAGTCTCGACACAATGTCGAGAGCAAAATGTCGACTTCGCCGGCTAAGTGTCGACACAAGCTTGACACGCCCTGGGACACGCCCGTGTCCCAGGCCGTGTGCCTCCTGCCAGAACCCAAAACTGGCCCAAAACGTCCCCCGTCGCTCTTTTGAGTTTCGGGGCGTTACAACTCTCCCCCTCTTAAAAGAATTTCGTCCACGAAATTATATAAAGGAAAGACATGTACAAAACCAAAATTTGTACCTGAGCGGAACAACTCCGGATACTCGTCAAGCATAGTCTGTTCTCGCTCCCAAGAGAGCTCCTCATGACCGCAATTGTCCCATCGGACTTTGACCATCCTGATCTCTTTATTGCGTAGCCGCTTGACCTCCGAGTCCTCACTCCGCACGGGCTTGACCTTTGTCGTCAACCCACTTACCACCGGCACTTGATCAACTGTGATCACTTGCGTAGGCTCTTGTACCGCCTTCCGAAGCACCGAAATATGGAATACATCATGTAAACCACCAAGCTCCACTGAAAGCTTCAACCGATAGGCTGCTTCACCAACTCGCTCCAGAACCTCAAACGGCCCAAATTACCTCGGGCTTAGCTTTTTCAATCGCCGCACTCGTGAGACACCCTTGAACGGCTTGATCTTTAAGTACACATAGTCGCCCACAGTGAACTCCACGTTCCTGTGCTTGGCATTATAGTACTTCGCTTGCCGGTCCTGAGCGATAAGCAACCTCTCCCGAATGGTTCTCACCAAAGACGTAGCATCCTCCACTTCTAATCACTTATACAACTTGACTCACCCGTTTCCAGCCAGGACAACGACGTGCGACATCTTCTACCATATAAAGATGGTCTTCCCATTGCTTTTCAAAGTCCAAGACACACATGCGGAGCATGCTTTCCATAGTTCTATTGACCCTCTCGGTCTGCCCATCCGTTTGCAGATGGAAGGCGAGACTTGCTCGACGATTCGTCGAGACAAGGCACACGGCCTGCGACACGGGCGTGTCGCAGGGCGTGTCGACCTGTCTCGATGATCGTCCCGGGGAGTCGACGAGCTTTTCTCGACGATTCGTCGAGGCAAGGCACACGGCCTAGGACACGGGCGTGTCCAAGGCCGTGTCATCAGATCGACGATTTTCGCTCGACGAAATGTCGAGACTGTGTACTCGGCCTGGGGTCCAGGCATGTCAAGGTGACACGGGTAAGGACACGGGCGTGTCCTAGAACCCGTGCAGTGCTCGGGTTGATTTTGGGGAAAAATCATGGGGTACACGGCCGGCCACACGGCCGTGTGAGGTGGAACACGGGCGTGTCAGCTCGAACACGGGCGTGTTCGATACCCGTGTGAGGTTCCAGGAGATTCGATTTTGACGGCGAATGCGGCACACGGCCCTGGACATGGGCGTGTGCCAGGCCGTGTTCGGTCCAGATTGGGCATTTCAGCCCCGAATCAAAGCCGTTCGTTTCCTTATTTTGAGATCCAATGGCTGGGGGTTGTTCCTGAAGGGATATACCCGGGTTTGGGCTTTCAAAACCCTCACTTTTTCTTAAGTGTTCTCTTTCTAAAGCCTTAGAGAGAGAGAGGAGAGCCAAGGGAAGAAGAAGGAGCTAGATCCCGCCATTGGAGGAGCTTCGGAGCTCCGAATCGTGAGCCGACTCCGGATCCACGGAGGCAACGCTAGTGCGGTGGTTTTCATCCGATTACTTTTCCATGGCGCCAAAGAGGAACGCAAGGGTAACGATCCTCATCTTGAGCATGAGTAGCTCTCTTTCTTAGCATAGGAAGCCCGCTCTCGCAAGTTTGCGGAGAGTTGGAGGCGTTCCTTCGGGTAGATATGTGAAGTCCCCGTTGTTTAGAGTCCGTAAGCGAGAACGGACATAGGCATGATGTGTGAAGCCTACCCGGACATGTTAGTCTGGATCGGTGATGTTGTATTGCATAATGCCGGAGAAGACTCCGTGCTATTGGTTGTTTTCGGGTTTTCTATGCGGTAGATTGCAGCAGGGAGCCTTGGGGACTAACCCAAAGGTGCACCCGGAAAACTGGGCGGATACGAGATCTTGCCAACTTGGTGGCTTGAGAGCCAACTTGAACATAACTGGGTTATTTGACTTGTGATGGAAATGGGACTCGGCGGAAGTTTGACCCGCACAAATGGCTTAAATTGTCGTTGCGATGTGAGCACGGGTTAGATGGAGCCGTACCCGTTCTATGTCGTTCGGTTAAAGAGACCTAAAGGCACGTGGCACTTACCGTTGGCATAGATTAGGGTCTTCGGCGGTCAATGACTTAAATTGTCGTGACCCAGGCCAGGAAGACAAATTGCTCATAGGTTTGGCCGTCCAAGTGGCGGTGGTGAGTCCGGAATGTCAATGGCTTTAATTGACGTGACATCGACTGGTTCACCGAGAATGTGCCCTGAGAGCACGAGGCGTGTGGCCGTGCGAGCCAACGTCTGTGATGTATTGGCTATTGATATAAATTGCTCGCTTATGCTAATGAAATGCAGGGAAGGAGCATCGCCTCCCCGAGTTGGGGGCGGGATCGTTATAATTTGGTCAACATTGCTGACCGTTGCCTTGTTTTGCCACTGTGCGGTGGTTTGTTGCTTGCAGGTGCAGCTGGACCAAGCGGTCAATAGCGGGCTAAAGCCCTTTTTGCGAAGCCGGCCATCGAAGGCCCAAATGTAAGTGTTTACTATTTTATTCATGTATGACCGGCCTGCGTGCCGTGGTTTGTAAAACATGTAATATTCAAGTGAAACGCTTTGTAAGGCCTTAAGGCTTGTTTTGGGTATTTTGTATAACATTCCTATTGTGTATTAGTGGACATTCGTGCTTTGATGCTGGGTTCTTTGTTACAACTTTTATAAAATGCTTCCGCTAGAATGCTCTGTGTAGGACGTTGAGATTGGTTGGATGGTTTCCATAAGTAACCACCCGGTCTGTCTGTGGCATACGGCGTCGGGCCCCGGCCGGACCTACTGCTATATGCTATGTGACGGATAGGGGGTGTTACAATTTGGTATCAGAGGGAGGTTTCGATCCTCCGACATTGTGTGCATTATCGTAATAACAGTAAAAAAAACCCATGAATGTCCACTTAGGAATGAAAATACTCGTGTTTGGGTAACCTGCGTGTTCCTATAATTGCTGTTTGCAATTTATGTGGTCGGTTAACGGTGTTTTGTACCACTATAGGTGACCCGAAGTGGTGTTGGGCCGTCAGAACGCCGAGTTTCTGAGGCTAGTAGTGCACCGGATGTTGCTCCTGCAACACCTCTATCGGCTGAAAATATTCGATTGGTGGCTGATGCGGTGTTGGCCGTGATAAATGCGCAGCCTGCAAGGCAAGCGCAGCAGCCCGCTCCTGTTATGGAGCAAGAACCTCTGCAAGAGGCTGAGCCGAGGAGGGTGGAGCAAGTGGTTGTGGAACCGGTGGTGCCAAGGAGGGCAACTGAGAGGCAGCTAAAGCATGTAATGAGCTTTAACCCTCCGTTATTCTCGGGGTTGGGAACCCCATCTCAGGCTGAAGACTGGCTCTCCAGGGTGAAGAGAGTCATGACAGCAACGGAGACGGAGGAGTGGCAAATGACCACCATCGCTACGTTCCTGTTGGACGGTGAAGCGAGAATGTGGTGGGAAGGATTGGAGCTGTATCATTTGAGAGGTAGACAACTGATAGACGTTCCGATGGAAGAGTTCTCGGGATTGTTCTTAGCAAGATACCTCCCTTCTACTCAGAGGATTTCGATGGAGAATGAGTTCCTGAAGTTGGTGCAGGGTGAGAGGAGCGTGGATGAATATCTCCACGAGTTTACTCGTCTGAGTCGTTATGCTAGTTCCACCATCATGGACGAGGAGCGTAAGACTAATCGCTTCTACGAAGGCTTGAGAGATGAGTTGAGATTATTACTCTCGGGGCCGATGACGCAGGGTTTCTTAACCTTGGTCAACACTGCCCGGTCCTTGGAGAAGGACATGAAGAACGTACAAGCAAATAAAAGCTTGGGTGAGAAGAAATCTGAATTCAAAGTGCCGACTACTTCAAAGTCCGGCTATCGGAGGTCTTTCAAGAAGCATAGGACTTCGGGTCCAGCTCCTTCTGGTGCTTCTGGGGCGACTACGAGTCGGACCCCGGGCGCGTGTTTTACATGTGGAAAGATGGGGCATTTCTCCCGTGATTGTTGGAGCAGACGTCCTAAGTCCGAGAGGAGGCCGGGAGCTACTTATGAGGAGAAGGGAAAGGCGGTGGAGTCGACCGCATCCCATTATGCTCCGGCCCAACCAAGGGTCTACAATCTTGGCCAACAGGAGGCCATTAAACAGGCTGATGTGGTGATAGGTACGATTTAATTTATAGCAAGTCAATTTCTTTAAATACTTGTTATGCACATGTTACCTTACCACTACTTGTTTAGGATTTGTATTGATTTGTAAAAATCCGGCACGAGCACTCTTCGATACGGGAGGTTCACACTCCTTCTTATCCGAAGGATTTATATCACGCATCGGAGTCCCTTCTTCGATGGTGAAGGATAAGTTGGATGTGTTGTTGCCCAACGGGTGTTCGATGAGAGCAGATAGGATCTGCGATGTTAAGATTCGTATTGGGGAGCAGGTGTTCGACCTGAGGGCGTCTTTACTTCCGTTAGTGGAGTTCGACGTCATATTTGGCATGGACTGGCTCTCGGAGCAGCAGACCCATATAGATTGCGGTAGCAAGGAAGTTAAGCTGGGAGCGAGTCGTGAGACGTCTTTTACGGGCTTAAAGGGGTCGAGCAAGACGTTGATGTCTGCTCTTCAGGTGGTGAAGGCGGTTCGTGCTGGAGCAGAACTGTTCTTTACACTAGTGGAGGTTGCAAAGCCGAAGCCCGCGTTGGATTGTATTTCAGTGGTATCGGAATACCCTGATGTGTTCCCCGCAGATCTTCCTGGAGCTCCGCCTCAGCGGGAGATAGATTTTACGATCGAGCTAGTGCCAGGTGCAAAGCCTGTGTCACGATCTCCGTATCGGCTAGCGCCTAAGGAAATGGCGGAGCTGAAAGTTCAACTGCAAGAGTTGTTGGAGCAAGGGTATGTGCGCCCGAGTTCTTCGCCTTGGAGCACACCGGTCCTCTTTGTTAAGAAGAAGGACGGAAGCTTGAGGCTATGTATTGATTATCGGGAGCTCAACAAGCTGACTGAGAAGAACAAGTACCCGATCCCCCGGATTGATGATCTTTTTGATCAGTTAGTCGGGTCGATAGTGTACTCGAAGTTA
Source organism: Platanthera guangdongensis (assembly GCA_039583875.1). Classification (NCBI taxonomy): domain Eukaryota; kingdom Viridiplantae; phylum Streptophyta; class Magnoliopsida; order Asparagales; family Orchidaceae; genus Platanthera; species Platanthera guangdongensis. Next base: position 144,212,540 of record CM077152.1, read on the forward strand.
GATCTCAAGTCTGGGTACTATCAGCTGCGAATAAGGGAGAGTGATATCCCGAAGACAGCGTTTAGTACGAGATACGGGCATTATGAGTTTACGGTCATGCCGTTTGGGCTCACTAATGCGCCGTCAGTGTTCATGGATTTGATGAACAGGACTTTCAGGGAGTACTTGGACCATTTCGTGATCGTCTTCATCAACGATATTTTGGTATACTCGCAAAGTGAGGAAGATCACTTCAAGCATCTTCATTTGGTGTTAGAGACGCTAAGGAGAAATCAGTTGTATGCCAAGTTCTCGAAGTGCGAGTTTTGGCTATCCTCAGTGGCGTTCCTCGGTCATATAGTGAGTGGAGACGGTATTGCTGTGGATCTGATGAAGATTGTTGCGATACGGGAGTGGCCTGAGCTTGCTACTGTAGCGGAAGTCCGGAGTTTTCTGGGGCTTGCCGGCTATTATAGGCGCTTCGTAGAGAACTTCTCGCGGATAGCGTTACCTCTCACTACTTTGACGAGGAAGGAGCATAAGTTCGTTTGGACGCCGGAGTGCGCGCGAGATTTTGAGGAATTGAAGTGTCGGTTGACCACGGCGCCTGTGCTGAGTTCGCCATGTGGGACCGAAGGCTATGAGATTTATAGCGATGCTTCAGGCAGCGGTTTGGGTTGCGTGCTACTGCAACACGGAAGTGTAATAGCTTATGGCTCGAGACAGCTAAAAGTGCATGAGAGGAATTATCCGGTCCATGACTTGGAGTTAGCGGCCGTGATTTTTGCCTTGAAGCTGTGGAGACACTATTTGTACGGTGTGAAGATTGATATCTACACCGATCATAAGAGCCTGAAATATTTGATTGATCAGAAAGATCTGAATATGCGGCAGCGTAGATGGATGGAGTTCCTGGGGGACTATACGTTCAAGATACACTACGTGCCTGGCAAAGGGAATGCGGTTGCGGATGCGCTGAGTCGCCGAGCCCCAGCTCAAGCCAATTGGCTATCGGTGCATGATGAGCGGTTGGTGCGGGAGTTGGAGGCGTTGGAGATTGTCTGTGTGGACAGGCAATCAAGTGCTGAGGCAGTTCTGAATTGGACTGAAGTCCAATATGACCTGGCTGATCGGATTCGGCAGGCTTTGGATATGGATGCTCATATGAAGCAATTCATGGTAGAGGCTCTGGATGGGTCAAATTCCCAATTCGTCATGGAGGACGGGTTGCTTTGGACAGACGGTCGTTTGTGCGTCCCTAGTGTGGGCAATTTGCGGGTGGAGTTGTTGTACGAGGCACACCATACTAAGTACTCAATTCACCCGGGGAGCACGAAGATGTACCGTGATGTGAAGAAACTGTTTTGGTGGCCGGGTTTAAAGAAGGATGTGGCGCTATACGTAGCGAAGTGCCAAACTTGCGCCTTGGTAAAGGCGGAGTGCCAAAAGCCGGGAGGATTTCTTAAGTCCTTGCCTATTCCGGAGTGGAAATTTGACGACATCTCAATGGACTTTGTGCACGGTTTGCCAAGGTCGCAGAAGGGAAACGACGCCATTTGGGTGGTTGTTGATCGATTAACGAAGGTGTCGCATTTTATTCCGCATAGGAAGGATGATCCGGTGGAGAAGTTGGCAAAGCTCTATGTGGATAACATAGTACGGCTTCATGGTGTGCCCCGCAGCATCGTGAGTGACCGAGATGGGTGGTTCACATCCAACGATTGGAGTCTTGTGCAGCAAATGTTGGGAACAAAGCTGAAGTTTGACACAGCCTTCCATCCGCAAACGGATGGGCAGACCGAGAGGGTCAATCGAATCATGGAAGACATGCTTCGCATGTGTGTCATGGATTTTGGAAAGCAATGGGAAGACCACCTTTATTTGGTGGAGTTCGCCTACAACAATAGCTACCAAGCGAGTATTCAGATGGCGCCTTTCGAGGCCCTATATGGTAGAAGATGTCGCACGCCGTTGTCTTGGTTAGAAACAGGTGAGTCAAGGTTGTATAAGCGATGGGAAGTGGATGATGCTACTTCTTTGGTGAGAACCATTCGGGAGAGGTTGCTTATCGCTCAGGACCGGCAAGTAAAGTACTATAATGCCAATCACAGGAACGTGGAGTTCGCTGTGGGCGATTATGTATACTTAAAGATCAAGCCGTTCAAGGGTGTCTCGCGGGTGCGGCGATTGAAAAAGCTAAGCCCAAGATACCTTGGACCATTTGAGGTTCTGGAGAGAGTTGGTGAAGCGACCTATAGGTTGAAGCTTTCAGTGGAGCTTAGTGGTTTACATGATGTATTCCATATTTCGGTACTCCGAAAGGCGGTACAAGAGCCTACGCAAGTGATCGCGGTCGATCAAGTGCCGGTGGATAGTGGGCTAACGATAAAGGTCAAGCCCGTGCGGATTGAGGACTCGAAGGTCAAGCGGCTACGCAATAAAGAGATCAGGATGGTCAAGGTCCGGTGGGACAATTGCGGTCGTGAGGAGCTCTCTTGGGAGCGAGAGCAGACTATGCTTGACGAGTATCCGGAGTTGTTCCGCTCAGGTACAAATTTTGGTTTTGTACATGTCTTTCCTTTATGTAATTTCGTGGGCGAAATTCTTTTAAGAGGGGGAGAGTTGTAACGCCCCGAAACTCAAAGGAGCGAAGGGGGGACGTTTTGGGCTAGTTTGGGTTCTGGCTGCAGGCACACGGCCTGGGACACGGGCGTGTCCCAGGGCGTGTCAAGCCCGTGTCGACACTTAGCCGCGAAGTCGTGGAGATTCGCTCGACGATTCGTGGAGACTGGGTACACGGCCTGCAACACGGGCGTGTCGCAGGGCGTGTCGACCCGTGTCGACACTTAGCCGCGGAGTCGGCGAGACTTGCTCGACGATTCGTCGAGACAAGGCACACGGCCTGCGACACGGGCGTGTCGCAGGGCGTGTCGACCTGTCTCGACGATCGTCCCGGGGAGTCGACGAGCTTTTCTCGACGATTCGTCTAGGCAAGGCACACGGCCTAGGACACGGGCGTGTCCAAGGCCGTGTCATCAGATCGACGATTTTCGCTCGACGAAATGTCGAGACCGTGTACACGGCCTGGGGTCCAGGCGTGTCAAGGTGACACGGGTAAGGATACGGGCGTGTCCTAGAACCGGTGCAGTGCTCGGGTTGATTTTGGGGAAAAATCATGGGGTACACGGCCGGCCACACGGCCGTGTGAGGTGGAACACGGGCGTGTCAGCTCGAACACGGGCGTGTTAGATACCCATGTGAGGTTCCAGGAGATTCGATTTTGACGGCGAATGCGGCACACGGCCCTGGACACGGGCGTGTGCAAGGCCGTGTTCGGTCCAGATTGGGCATTTCAGCCCCGAATCAAAGCCGTTCGTTTCCTTATTTTGAGATCCAACGGCTGGGGGTTGTTCCTGAAGGGATATACCCGGGTTTGGGCTTTCAAAACCCTCACTTTTTCTTAAGTGTTCTCTTTCTAAAGCCTTAGAGAGAGAGGAGAGCCAAGGGAAGAAGAAGGAGCTAGATCCCGCCATTGGAGGAGCTTCGGAGCTCCGAATCGCGAGCCGACTCCGGATCCACGGAGGCAACGCTAGTGCGGTGGTTTTCATCCGATTACTTTTCCATGGCGCCAAAGAGGAACGCAAGGGTAACGATCCTCATCTTGAGCATGAGTATCTCTCTTTCTTAGCATAGGAAGCCCGCTCTCGCGAGTTTGCGGAGAGTTGGAGGCATTCCTTCGGGTAGATATGTGAAGTCCCCGTTGTTTAGAGTCCGTAAGCGAGAACGGACATAGGCATGATGTGTGTAGCCTACCCGGACATGTTGGTCTGGATCGGTTATGTTGCATTGTATAATGCCGGAGCAGACTCCGTGCTATTGGTTGTTTTTCGGGTTTTCTACGCGGTAGATTACAGCAGGGAGCCTTGGGGACTAACCCAAAGGTGCACCCGGAAAACTGGGCGGATACGAGATCTTGCCAACTTGGTGGATTGAGAGCCAACTTGAACATAACCGGGTTATGTGACTTGTGATGGAAATGGGACTCGGCGGAAGTTTGACCCGCACAAATGGCTTAAATTGTCGTTGCGATATGAGCACGGGTTAGATGGAGCCGTACCCGTTCTATGTCGTTCGGTTAAAGAGACCTAAAGGCACCTGACACTTACCGTTGGCATAGATTAGGGTCTTCGGCGGTCAATGGCTTAAATTGTCGTGACCCAGGCCAGGAAGACAAATTGCTCATAGGTTTGGCCGTCCAAGTGGCGGTGGTGAGTCCGGAATGTCAATGGCTTTAATTGACGTGACATCGAGTAGTTCACCGAGAATGTGCCCTGAGAGCACGGGGCGTGTGGCCGTGCAAGCCAACGTCTGTGATGTATTGGCTATTGATATAAATTGCTCACTTATGCTAATGAAATGCAGGGAAGGAGCATCGCCGCCCCGAGTTGGGGGCGGGATCGTTATAATTTGGTCAGCATTGCTGACCGTTGCCTTGTTTTGCCACCGTGCGGTGGTTTGTTGCTTGCAGGTGCAGCTGGACCAAGCGGTCAATAGCGGGCTAAAGCCCTTTTTGCGAAGCCGGCCCTCGAAGGCCCAAATGGAAGTGTTTACTGTTTTATTCATGTATGACCGGCCTGCGTGCCGTGGTTTGTAAAACATGTAATATTCAAGTGAAACGCTTTGTAAGGCCTTAAGGCTTGTTTTGGGTATTTTGTATAACATTCCTATTGTGTATTAGTGGACATTCGTGCTTTGATGCTGGGTTCTTTGTTACAACTTTTATAAAATGCTTCCGCTAGAATGCTCTGTGTAGGACGTTGAGATTGGTTGGATGGTTTCCATAAGTAACCACCCGGTCTGTCTGTGGCATACGACATCGGGCCCCGGCCGGACCTACTGCTATATGCTATGTGACGGATAGGGGGTGTTACACGTGTCTTGGGCGTGTTCCGTACTTTTTCCTGAGAATCTCTTTTGTTGCCGTGAACCATTTTTCCTCCTCATTTTCTTCGTTCCCGAGTCTGGAGAGCTTCCAGCGGAAGGGTTTTGAGAGGAGGTGGTGGTTGTTTTGGCCGGCGATTTCGGGAGGGTTAGAGCCCGTTTTTCTCGTGTGATTGCGGATTTGGCTTGCTCTCGTCTAGATCTTCCCTTCCATGTAAGCTTTTCTTGATTTAGGGTTTGATTACAGGAATTGTAAATATCTGATTTCTTTTCTTCCCTCAAGTTTCAGCTTTGGTCTGCTAGGTGGCCGATCTTGCCGCCGGAGCCAAGCGGTGGTGTGGCTGTTGTTTTTCCGGAGAGGTAGAGGCAAGTGGCTCCTTTGCCCTTGCCAAATTATTCTAACTCTTGCTCTGTTTCCATTTTTTCCTGTGCAATAACTCTGCATTTTTTTATCTTTTTCCTCCATAGAAAGTTAGAACAATAGGATGCTCTTTTTTTTCCTTCATTTCAGCCATGGGCTGTTACTTTGTTTGTCTTTTATCAAATCACTGTTCTCTCTTTTGTCTGAGGTTTGGTGTACAGTGGGTAGTTAGAGTTAGGGTGAGGCTGCGGTAGTGGTAATTTAGGTTTAGTTGCGGTAGTCCCGAGTAGTTAGGATGGAACGGCGGGTTGGGATTAATTTAGGTTGCGGTCTAACTAAAACTTACGTTTACCCTAGGTGGAAAGCGCCGACAGCGTCGAGTGAGCCGAGTTCGCTCAACACCGTCACCCAGTGTAGGATTTGCGGCGAGGTATCTTGACGTCACGAGAGTGGAGCTTACTCAGCGCCGCGTCGGGTGGGCTTGACGTTTCTGTCTTGGGTTTATGTGTTCTTTAGGATTGTTAGTGTGACTTTTCCCTTTCTCTAGGGGGTGGTATTGGGTGTTCGGCTAAGTTTTGCATGCCGACTCTTGGGTTGTGGCAGGTGGTGGAGGTTTGGTGGCCTCTGGAGGGGTGGTTTTATGTGGAGAGCTGTGACCACCGCCTTTTGCCCCGACTTGGGTTGGCGGGTGTGGGACCTTAGTGCTGCCACTGTTTGACCCCTTAGCCCTTTTTGGATCTGGTTTTGGTTATGTATTCAGATCCATGTTTTGACCACTGCCACTTACCCACATGTTAAGACTGTTAGTCCCTTTCCTGTTTATGATTTTGGTTTATGTCTTGTTGCTGTTGCAGACTCTTTGTAGGGCATGCTACTTTTATTGCTCGCACTTGGTGTGCTTTGCTGTGCTTTAGGCATTACTCTTTTCTTACTGTCATGCCCTCTCTTTTGCTTATAGTAGTTTGTTGCCGGGTTGGTAAACCCTTCTTTTATTTTCTCATTAATCTAATGCTCTATTTACCTTTTTGTTTATTTTCTTGCTGAGGTGTTCTTTTCTTGAATGCCTCAGGTCCAGGTTGTAGCCGGTTCAGCGGCTAGTTCTTTTGGACGGGCTGGTTTGTGGCCTCTTGGGTAGCTGAGCTAGCGGATCCCCAATTTTGTGAGGTAGTTCTTTACCTTTCTGTATAGACATACATACTCACCAGTGGGTTCGTGTCAGGTTGTTGGCGCCCACTGGTGGCTTCTTGCGATGCTGGGTATGAACTTAAACTGCTGTTTTTGCCTATTTGTGGTTGTTTACTTGCTTCTGGGAAGGATTTATGCTAGGTTGCATGTTAGATATTTTTAAACTCTAAAAGCATTATTATATGTACATCATGCATAACATATTTATAAAACGAAGACACTATATTTCCTTAGCGTAAAAAGACTATCTTTCCTATACATATTATATCCACTTTAGAGTCGTGCATACCATGAGTTGTCCCTCGGGGACACTTATGCTACTTTAGGATGTCAACTTAATTGAACCAAAGTATTTTCTGATGCGTTTAAATATACTTTTATTGTGGACTAGCTGATCCACCGTGCCGAGGGATGCGGCCTTTCAACATAACCGGTTTTCTTTCATAATTAATCAACGAACTTCCTTAAAATCAAAGGTCTGGAGTTTTGCCTGAGCGTGTGTAGTTATCCCCTACATGACGTGGCATCACGGCACGTGTTTTCTCTTGCTCTGATACGATTTTATCGTTGAGAAAATACGGGTTGTGACAGTTGGTATCAGAGGGAGGTTGCTTGACAAATGGTCGGGCAACCTTTCCCTTGTTTGCATTAGTGATTAGCGTCATACCATACACACACCGATATGTCATCAGCACGTCTTGGCTAAAGCACGAACACTACACTCATGAGCATAAAAAAGTATACGGGGCATATTATGTAGTATGGGATGCATAATATGTGTTCGTATATGGATCCACCGTAGGAGGCAACATGTGAGGGTTATGTAGTATGGGATGCATAACCTCACCACATGAATGCGCCTAGCACGTTTTCTTTTCTCGTTGCATGGGAATGTTATGTAGTATGAGATGCATAACATTTTCATGTGTACGCCGCCCATGGCATGCATTAAGGCTTTTTTTTAGAATGCATAGCACATCATGCATATCATAACATGTCATAAGCACAACGTGCCATGCTAAAGATTTGCAAGATGACATATGTATACACATGGTTTTGAGTCAAAAAAATAAATAAATACAAATACATGCATTCATGGTTTAGGCACATGAGTTAGTATGATGGTGGTGAACCATCTTAGGTTAAGCATAACATCATCATGATAAAAACAACTCCCAGAGCAAGTTTTGCAGTTGAAGTTCATATTTAAGTGTGTTTGTCTGTACCAGGTAGTTTTGTTCTAGCTGTTGCACTAGGTTTTGTCTAAAGCTTGTGCGATTATAGGATGGCGAGACATCCTGCGACGAGATCGACCCCCCAATCCGAGGGTGAGACGTCAGGAGCGCAGAGCGAGGCATTGGTAGAAAACCTGCGGCAGAGCAATGAGGCCTTATCGAGGCAGGTGGTGGCTATGCAGGCTCAGATTCAGTCCCTTGTAGCAGTGGTGGCGGGACAGACCCCGAGAGTTCCGGACCCCGCTGAGGGGGTAGCTGTTCCTGCTCCTCCTGCTCCTCCCGTGCCTTTGGTGGTGGTGCCCCCGGAGATGGCGTTTATATCCCAGTTTCAGCGGCTGAGACCCCCTACTTATGATGGGCAAGTAGATTTCATGATTTTGGATGACTGGCTGATTACCATTGAGGAGATGTTCTCTTACTCAGGGATTACAGACGATCAGAGAGTGATGCTCGCTGCCTACCAGCTCAAGGGCTTAGCAAAGAATTGGTGGCTGAGGGAGAAAGAAAGCTTGGTGGCAGGATGCTCTTGGGAGTCATTTAAGGTGATGCTGTTGAGTAAGTTTTTGCCTTCAGTCGAGAGGGACCGACTGATGAATGACTTTCTCCATTTGAAGCAGAGGAAACTCACGGTTAGTGAGTATGAGATTGAGTTTAGTAAGTTGAGTCGGTTTTCCCCTGGTCTGGTGAGTGTTGAGGCAGACCGAGTTAAGCGATTCCTTGGTAGACTCAGAAGCGACATTTAGCAGTTAGCAAATGCCTACGGAGCAGTCAGTTATGCCAGCGTGGTTGAAGCTGCTTTGAGAGTTGAGGCCATTGAGAATGCCAAGAATAGGGGCCAGCAGTTGAGGAAGGATAAGCGGAAGTCTGTTGGAGGGAAGAGCCCTCAGGAACCTGATGCTGTCTCGAGAAAGAGGAACAAAGAGGTTTGTAGTTTCTGTGGCCGGCCAGGCCACCCCTTTGAGAAGTGTTTCAAAAGGTTGGGAGCGCAGAAGAAGGAACAGGTGCATGCGATTCAGGGTGCTCCCAGAGGAGACTTGGTATGTGCCTTATGTGGGAGGAAGGGGCATGAGGCTGCCCGTTGCTGGTTAAAAGATAAGGTCTGTTTTCAGTGCGGCCAGAAGGGCCATCTCAAGACAAAGTGCCCACAGTTACATCCTGTTCTGCAGCCAGTTCCCCTCCAGGCTTTGCCACCGCCTCAGCAATTGGATAGAGGAAAGGGGAAGTTGAATGTGCTTTCAGCAGACGAAGCGCAGACTTCGACCCAGGTTATTTCAGGTTCGAATCCTCCCCAGTCGTTTCGTTATGTTTCCCATTTGGTTGTATCTTCATTTTTGCGTTTGTTTCCTTAGATGCGTGCGCTATTTGTAGGACGATTTAAGGTAAAGAACCGATGGGCGCGCGTTCTCTTCGATTCCGGCGCTACCCACTCGTTTGTGGCTAGAGCCTTCGTGGATTGGTTCAGTTTGGGCCTAGATCGTGTTGGTGGTGCCTTTTGTGTTAAGTTCCCCTCCGGTGACTCTGTGGTTACGGACCTGGGTGTCCTTGATTGTCCGGTTTTGTTGGGGGATTTTGTAGCCAAGGCAGATCTGAAGGTGATTGACCTGGAGGACTTCGATGTTATCTTGGGCATGGACTGGTTGTCAAGGTACGATGCTGTTATCCAGTGCAAGGGTAAGCGCCTGGACTTCGTCAAAGACAACGGTCAGCCAGGGAGCTTTTTTGGGTATTCTCTCCAGGAGTCTCCAGTCATCTCTGCGGTGCATGCTCGGAAGTTGCTTGATTCTGGTTGTTCTGCCTGTGTGGTCTCTCTGGTAGGGACAGTCGTTAGAGTGCCGCGTTTGGAAGAGATTCCTGTGGTATGTGACTTCTATGATGTGTTTCCTGATGATCTCCCCGGTCTTCCACCCGATCGAGATGTCGAGTTTGTTATAGATTTGGAGCCAGGCACGCGTCCTATTGCAAAGGCGCCGTACCAGATGGCCCCGCGAGAGCTGGAAGAGTTGCGAATTCAGCTGGATGAGATGTTGGCAAAAGGTTTCATAAGGCCGAGTTCTTCACCTTGGGGTGCACCAGTGCTGTTCGTTAAAAAGAAAGATGGGTCGATAAGGCTATGCATCGACTATAGAGAGCTGAGCAAGGTTACTATTAAGAACAGATACCCTTTGCCTCGAATTGACTATCTATTTGACCAACTGCGTGGTAGTGCCGTGTTTTCCAATATAGATCTTCGTTCGGGCTATCACCAGTTGAGGATTCGGGAGTCATATGTTCCGCAGACGGCGTTCCGCTCTCGTCATGGGCATTTCGAGTTTTTGGTTATGTCATTTGGTTTGACTAATGCGCCCTCAGCTTTTATGGATCTGATGAACAGAGTTTTCAAGGACTTCCTGGATAAGTTTGTGATTGTCTTTATAGACGATGTTTTGGTGTATTCTAAAGATGCGGAGGAGCATGATCGGCATTTGCGACTGGTCTTGGCGACTCTGAGAGACCATAAGCTATACGCCAAGCTGAGCAAATGCGAATTTTGGTTGCCTCAAGTTTCTTTTCTCGGCCACGTGGTTAATAAGGAGGGAATATCAGTGGACCCAGAAAAGATCGCTGCTGTTATGGAATGGGCGAGGCCTGTTACTCTCAAAGAGATCAGAAGCTTCTTGGGCTTGGCTGGATATTATAGAAGATTTGTAGAGGGATTCTATACCTTGTCTGCGCCATTGACCAGGTTGACGCAGAAGAATGTAGCCTTCATATGGGATGGAAAGTGTGAGGAGGCTTTTGAGGAACTAAAAGGAAGGTTATGTTCAGCTCCAGTTTTGTCTTTGCCTACTGAAGATAGTGAGTATGATATATATGTGGATGCATCGCATGTCGGACTGGGCTGCGTTTTGATGCAGGGCGGGAAGGTTATTGCGTACGGATCGAGGCAGCTAAAGACTCACGAGAGGAATTACCCTACGCATGACCTGGAATTTGCAGCTGTGATCTATGCGTTGAAATTGTGGAGGCATTTTCTATACCGCGCACAGTGCAAGATTTTCACGGATCATAAGAGTTTGAAATATGTCTTCACTCAGAAAGAATTGAATCTGCGCCAGCGGCGGTGGTTGGAGTACGTGGCCGACTATGATGTTGAAATTCAGTACCATCCGGGTAAAGCGAATGTGGTGGTCGATGCCCTGAGTCAGAAGTCAGGTAAGATTTTCAATCTCTCCGCCGAGCGTCTAGTGGAAGAGTTTCTTTTGATGGACATTTCTGTAGGAAGCTACGATTCGCAGAGTAGCTTGGCAGTGGCAGAACCTTCGTGGATTGCGCTTACGAGACTGCATCAGAAGGATGATCCCGATCTTCTGCATTTGTACCTTTGAGCTGAAAAAGGTGAGCTACCAGATTTCTCTGTAGATGATGCGGGTACCTTGAAGTATCATGGCAGGTTTTGCATCCCCGCAGTTGGAGATATCCGGGATATAGTGTGCAGAGAAGCCCACGGATCCAGCGTTGCCTACCATCCAGGGTCTACCAAGATGTATCATGATTTAAAGCAGATCGCCTGGTGGTGTGGGATGAAGAAGGACATAGCCAGATTTGTTTCAGAGTGTTTCACTTGCAGGCGTGTGAAAGCCGACCATGGGAGGCCTGGTGGCAAGCTGACTCCCTTGGAGATTCCGATGTGGAAGTGGGAGAGTATCTCGATGGATTTCATTACAGGCTTATCGAGATCTCCTAAGGGGCATGATTCAGTTTGGGTGATCGTAGACAGATTGACGAAGTGTGCTCACTTCGTACCATTTAAGATCGATTATTCGATGAGGAAGATAGCCGAGCTGTATCTGGATGAGGTTATTAGATTGCATGGTATACCCGTGAGTATCATATCAGATCGAGACTCCAGGTTTACGTCTCGTTTTTGGAAGAGCCTTCAAGAAGGGTTGGGTACAGATTTGAGATATTCCACGGCTTATCATCCGCAAACCAATGGTCAGACGGAGCGAGTGAATCAGATTGTGGAAGATATGATCCGATGCTATATTCTGGACCACGGAGGAGCGTGGGATGAGCGGTTGCGGCTTATGGAATTTGCGTATAACAACAGTTATCAAGAAAGCTTGCAAATGGCTCCTTTTGAAGCTTTGTATGGGAGGCGCTGCAGGACTCCCTTGTTTTGGGCTGAGGTTGGCGAGTGAGCTTTGTTGGGTCCAGAAGCACTCGAGGAGATGGAAACTGCTGTGAAGCTTATACGGGAAAAGCTTCGGATAGCCTAGGAGAGATACGAGAAGAACGCCAACCGGGGTAGATCGGACTTGAAATTTGTGGTGGGGGACTCAGTGTTCTTAAAGGTCTCCCCATTGATCGGAGTCAAGCGTTTTGGCAAAAACAGGAAGTTGGACCCGAGGTTCGTGAGGCCGTTTCCGATTGTTGAGCGGATTGGGATATCAGCTTATAGGCTGGCTTTGCTCGCAAATTTTCCTGGCGTGCATGATGTCTTCCACGTCAGTCAGCTGCGGAAATGTGTGATGAATGGCAGGCAGGTTTTGGATTCTGTGCCTCAGTTGGAGCCGAATCTTTCTTATGTGGAGGTGCCTGTTCGCATTCTGGACTCTCAGGTTTGTGCGTTGCAGAAGAAGTATATTCCTATGGTTAAAGTTTTATGGAGGAATCAGGATGTAGAAAGCACGACTTGGGAATTGGAGTCGGCTATGAGGGAGGCTCACCCTCATCTGTTTCCCTGATCTTGTGCCGGGTATGTTTTGTTTTATTTATTTACATATAACCTTTTCCTAGCTCTTTCTCTCTCCTTCTTCATAGGAGTGTTGTGAGTAAAGTTTCGAGGCGAAACTTTCTTTTAGGGGGAGTGGCTGTAACGCCCCGGTTTTTCTTTGTTTTGTTTGATATTGGATGGGCGTTACGATGACGCACTTCCGGCCCTTTGCCATTGTAGAGCGCGGTCCTAGCTCTGTAGGTTCCTTGTGTAGCCTGGTTGTAGCCAGTTGGCAAGTTTCCCCAGCTAGCCGGAGTCTGTTTTGGTGACTCGGTTGGGCCTCTTAGGGAAATGCTTGTGTTTTGGCTTCGGGAGGTGTTACCCGAGTGTGCGATCGTCGGATGTTGCCTTCGACCTCACCGTTGTTTTGGTTTTGGTTTTGGTCGAGATCCGTGATCGTTTGCTTTCAGGTCGTTTCGACGTTCATCTTTGGTTAGCTGTAAGTTTGTAATGTTTGCTGTGCTGTGCGTGGTCTGTTGTGGCTGAGCTTGTAGGCTGGTGCCTTGTCTCTTGTTTGCTAGGTGATAGCAGGTTTCCTTTTCTGTGTAAGTTTGGGTGACACGGCCTGGGTCACGCCCATGACCCAGGCCGTGTCGTGCTCGGGTAGAGATCCCGTTTCTCTGTTCGACGAATTGTTGGTCGACGGAGTTTTGTAGGAACACGGCCGTGACACGGGCGTGTCACGGGCGTGTCCCCCTTCGGTTCGTCGAGCTGCGCTCGATGGTCGTCAGGCGGTGTTTTAGTGAGAACACGGCCGTGTCACGGGCGTGTCATGTTGGACACGGGCGTGACACTAGGGCGTGTCTCTGTGTTCGACGATCGGCGCTCCACGATCGTCGGGCGGTGTTCGGGTTGGTACACGACCTTTGACACGGGCGTGTCATAGGGCGTGTCCCTTGCTTCGTCGAGCAGAGATCGACTTTCGTCGAGTGGGTAGGTGCGTGAGTACATGCCCCGTGACACGGGCGTGTCGGGCCGTGTCACGGGCATGTCGCGGGCGTGTCCCGTGTTTCGTCGAGTGGAGATCGACGTTCGTCGAGTTAGTACACGCCTCGTGACACGGGCGTGTCGGACCGTGTCACGGGCGTGTCTTGGGCGTGTTCCGTACTTTTTCCTGAGAATCTCTTTTGTTGCCGTGAACCGTTTTTCCTCCTCATTTTCTTCGTTCCCGAGTCTGGAGAGCTTCCAGCGGAAGGGTTTTGAGAGGAGGCAGTGGTTGTTTTGGCCGGCGATTTTGGGAGGGTTAGAGCCCGTTTTTCTCGTGTGATAGCGGATTTGGCTTGCTCTCGTCTAGATCTTCCCTTCCATGTAAGTTTTTCTTGATTTAGGGTTTGATTCCAGGAATTGTAAATATCTGATTTCTTTTCTTCCCTCAAGTTTCAGCTTTGGTCTGCTAGGTGGCTGATCTTGCCACCGGAGCCAAGCGGTGGTGTGGCTGTTGTTTTTCCGGAGAGGTAGAGGCAAGTGGCTCCTTTGCCCTTGCCAAATTATTCTAACTCTTGCTCTGTTTCCATTTTTTCCTGTGCAATAACTCTGCATTTTTTTTTATCTTTTTCCTCCATAGAAAGTTAGAACAATAGGATGCTCTTTTTTTTCCCTTCATTTCAGCCATGGGCTGTTACTTTGTTTGTCTTTTATCAAATCACTGTTCTCTCTTTTGTCTGAGGTTTGGTGTACAGTGGGTAGTTAGAGTTAGGGTGAGGCTGCGGTAGTGGTAATTTAGGTTTAGTTGCGGTAGTCCCGAGTAGTTAGGATGGAACGGCGGGTTGGGATTAATTTAGGTTGCGGTCTAACTAAAACTTACGTTTATCCTAGGTGGAAAGCGCCGACAGCGTCGAGTGAGCCGAGTTCGCTCAACGCCGTCACCCAGTGTAGGATTTGTGGCGAGGTATCTTGACGTCACGAGAGTGGAGCTTACTCAGCGCCGCGTCAGGTGGGCTCGACGTTTCTGTCTTGGGTTCATGTGTTCTTTAGGATTGTTAGTGTGACTTTTCCCTTTCTCTAGGGGGTGGTATTGGGTGTTCGGCTAAGTTTTGCATGCCGACTCTTGGGTTGTGGCAAGTGGTGGAGTTTTGGTGGCCTCTGAGGGGTGGTTTTATGTGGAGAGCTGTGGCCACCGCCTTTTGCCCCGGTTTGGGTTGGCGGGTGTGGGACCCTAGTGCTGCCACTGTTTGACCCCTTAGCCCTTTTTGGATCTGGTTTTGGTTATGTATTCAGATCCATGTTTTGACCACTGCCACTTACCCACGTGTTAAGACTGTTAGTCCCTTTCCTGTTTATGATTTCGGTTTATGTCTTGTTGCTGTTGCAGACTCTTTATAGGGCATGCTACTTTTATTGCTCGCACTTGGTGTGCTTTGCTGCGCTTTAGGCATTACTCTTTTCTTACTGTCATGCCCTCTCTTTTGCTTATAGCAGTTTGTTGCCGGGTTGGTAAACCCTTCTTTTATTTGCTCATTAATCTAATGCTCAATTTACCTTTTTGTTTATTTTCTTGCTGAGGTGTTCTTTTCTTGAATGCCTCAGGTACAGGTTGTAGCCGGTTCAGCGGCTAGTTCTTTTGGACGGGCTGGTTTGTGGCCTCTTGGGTAGCTGAGCTAGCGGATCCCCAATTTTGTGAGGTAGTTCTTTACCTTTCTGTATATACATACATACTCACCAGTGGGTTCGTGTCAGGTTGTTGGCGCCCACTGGTGGCTTCTTGCGATGCTGGGTATGAACTTAAACTGCTGTTTTTGCCTATTTGTGGTTGTTTACTTGCTTCTGGGAAGGATTTATGCTAGGTTGCATGTTAGATATTTTTAAACCCTAAAAGCATTATTATATGTACATCATGCATAACATATTTATAAAACGAAGACACTATATTTCCTTAGTGTCAAAAGACTATCTTTCCTATACATATTATATCCACTTTAGAGTCGTGCATACCATGAGTTGTCCCTCGGGGACACTTATGCTCATTTAGGATGTCAACTTAATTGAACCAAAGTATTTTCTGCTGCGTTTAAATATACTTTTATTGTGGACTAGCTGATCCACCGTGCCGAGGGATGCGACCTTTCAACATAACCGGTTTTCTTTCATAATTAATCAACGAACTTCCTTAAAATCAAAGGTCTGGAGTTTTGCCTGAGCGTGTGCAGTTATCCCCTGCATGACGTGGCATCACGACACGTGTTTTCTCTTGCTCTGATACGATTTTATCATTGAGAAAATGCGGGTTGTGACACAAACTACCCACACTTGGGACGCACAGACGACCGTCTTTCCAAAGCAATCCGTCCTCCACAATGAATTGTGAATTTGACCCATGCAGAGCCTCTACCATGAATTGCTTCATATGGACATTCATATCCAAAGCCTGTCGAATCCGATCAGCCAGGTCATATTGGACTTCAGTCCAATGCAGTACTGCTTCAGCACTTGATTGCCTATCCACACAAACAATCTCCAACGCCTCCAACTCCCACACCAACTGCTCATCATACACCGATAGCCAATTGGCTTGAGCTGGGGCTCGGCGACTCAACGCGTCCGCAACCGCATTCACTTTACGAGACACGTAGTGGATCTTGAATGTATAGTCTCCCAAGAGCTCCATCCATCTATGCTGCCGCATATTCAGATCCTTCTAATCAATCATATACTTCACGCTCTTGTGACCGGCGTAGATATCCATCTTCACACCATACAAAATTATGCCTTCACAGCTTCAAGGCAAAACTCACAGCCGCTAATAACAAGTCATGGACCAGATAGTTCCTCTCGTGCACTTTTGGCTGTCTCGCGCCATAAGCTA
The DNA here is from genome assembly GCA_039583875.1 of Platanthera guangdongensis. NCBI lineage: Eukaryota > Viridiplantae > Streptophyta > Magnoliopsida > Asparagales > Orchidaceae > Platanthera > Platanthera guangdongensis. Next base: position 144,228,799 of record CM077152.1, read on the forward strand.
TTACACTTTCGTGTTGCAGTAGCACGCAACCCAAACCGCTGCCCAAAGCATCGCTATTAAATCTCATAGCCTTCGGTCCCACTCGGCGAAGTCAGCACAGGCACCGTGGTCAACCGACATTTCAACTCCTCAAAAGCTCGCGCGCACTCCAGCGTCCAAAAGAACTTCTGCTCCTTCCTCGTCAAAGTAGTGAGGGGTAACGCTATCCGCGAGAAGTTCTCCACAAAGCGCCTGTAATAGCCGACAAGACCAGAAAGCTCCGGACTCCCGCTACCGTAGAAAGCTCAGGCCACTCCCGCATCGCAACAATCTTCACCGGATCCACTGCAATGCCTTCCTTACTCACTATAAGACCGAGGACGCCCCTGAGGATGACCAAAACTCGCACTTCGAGAACTTGGCATACAACTGATTCCTCCTTCGTGTCTCCAAAACCAAAAGAAGATGCTTGAAGTGATCTTCCTTACTCTGCGAGTACACCAGAATATCATCGACGAAGACGATCACAAAATGGTACAAGTACTCCCGGAAGGTCCTGTTCATCAAATCTATGAACACTGACGGCGCATTAGTCAGCCCAAATGGCATGACCGTAAACTCATAATGCCCGTATCTCTTACTAAACACTATCTTCGGGATATCACTCTCCCTTATTCGCAGCTGATAGTACCCAGCCTTGAGATCCAACTTCAAGTACACCGTCTACCCTACCAACTGATCAAAAAGATCATCGATCCGGTGGATCAGGTACTTGTTCTTCTCTGTCAACTTGTTGAGCTCCCGATACTCAATACATAGCCTCAAGCTCCCGTCCTTATTCTTAATAAAGAGGGTCGGTGCGCTCTAAGGCGAAGGACTTGGATGCACATACCGTTGCTCCAACAACTTTTAGAAGTTGCACCTTCAGCTCCGCCATTTCCTTAGGCGCTAGCCGATATGGAGAGCGTGACACAGGCTTTGCACCCGGTACTAGCTCAATCATGAAATCTATCTCCCGTTGAGGCGGGGTTCCAGGAAGATCTCTAGGAACACATCAGGGTACTCCGATACCACTGAAATATTAACCAACGCGGGCTTCGGCTTTACAACCCCCACTAGTGTACAGATCAGCTCTGCACCAGCACGAAACGCCTTCACCACCTGAAGAGCAGACACCAACGTCTTGCTCGACCTCTTCGAGCCCGTAAAGGTCGTCTCACGACTTGCTCCCAGCTTGACTTCCTTGCTACCGCAATCTATATAGGCTTGCTGCTCCGAGAGCCAGTCCATGCCAAATATAACGTCGAACTCCACCAACGGAAGTAATGACGCTTGCAGATCGTACTCCTGATTCCCAATCCAAAACTAAGCGCAACAGATACTACCCGCGCGCATTGAGCGCCATTGGACCATAACACATCCAATTTGTCTCTTGCCATCGAAGGAGGTACTCCGACGCGTAAAAACAATTCCTAAATAAAGGAATGCGAAGCTTCGTTCACACGAACGGTGCTCTCGCCGAATAAACGAAAATCAGGACAAATCTTAGCACAAGTAGTTCTAAGCTAACATGCCCAAGGGCGACAAGTATTCGAGGCTAAAATATCTTTAAACCATACCTGCCCTTACGACGACATGCTTCCTCCAGGGCTTTAGGCACTCACGGGCATAATGCCCCGGCTCCCCACAGTTGAAACATGTGCCCGGGGTCCGACCCGTAGTCGCCCCAGAAACACCAGAAGGAGCTGGACCCGAAGTCCTATGCTTCTTGTACCATTTTCGATATACAGACTTTGAGGTGTTCGACACTTTGAATGCCGTCTCCTTTGCACTAAAGTCCTTGATTGCTGCTGACATAGCTTTCTTGGCCTTCTGAGCACCTTTCCAACAGTCTCGGGCAAAGTGCCCTTTCTTTCCACAAGTAAAACATGTGTAAGTAGCTTTGCTAGTCGATGCCATAGCCCCTTTATCCAGCATTACAACGGATGCAACCCTTATGGGGCTTGCATAGTTCGATACCATGGTTGCTGGCATCGGGAGGGTCTTCCTCAAATCTGCCTCCAAAGATCTAGCTGATTCCACCAAGGCTCGGAATCCCAATAACTTTGGTCCTAGCAGTAGAACTCGTAACTCGGCGCGCAGGCCATTATAAAACCTATCGACTGTAGCTTGCTCATTATCCAACTCGAAGCATGGGTAGTGGCTTATCATAAGAAATGCTTGTAAGTATTCCTCAACTGAGTGCGCTCCCTACATTAAATGCATATTCAGCTGCTGCCACGATGGTCTACCAAAGGTCATCTGCTCCATCACGCCAACCGGCGTTGAAGCCACAATAGGGGCGCAGGGTTGTACATTTCCTCCAAGCTGTGCACCCGTCACAACGAACACCGCTTCAACGATCCTTCTAACGGTTTCATACGAAGGAGGAGTCTCAAACACCTCAACGGGCGCACTATACTCCTCAGAAACCGGACATTCTGGCAGTCCAGCACCGCTTCTGGTCACCTATAGTGGTACAAAACACCGTTAAGCGACCAAATAAAATTGCAAATAGCAATTATAGGGACACGCAGGTTCCTCAAACACGTGTATTTTCATTCCTAAGTGGACATTCATGGGTTCTTTTACTGTTATAACGATGACGCACACACATGTGGCTCACCACCCCTTAAAAAGAATTCGTCCACGAATTCATTTTAAGCCCGACCAAAACCAGTAGTCTGATACCAAATTGTAACACCCCCTATCCGTCGCATAGCATATAGCAGTAGGTCCGACCGGGGCATGATGCCATATACTACAGACAGACCGGGTGGTTACTCATGGAAACCATCCAACCAATCATAACGTCCTACACAGATCATTCTAGCGGAAGCAGTTTATAAAAGTTGCAATAAAGAACCCAGCATAAAAAGCATGAATGTCCACTAATACCAAACTAGGAATGTTGTACATACATGACTGTAGGCCTTAAGGCCTTACAAAAATTGTTCACTTCATATTACATGTTTTACAAACCACGGCACGCACGTTGATCATACATGAATAAAAACAGTAAACACTCCAATTACGCCTTCGAGGGCCGGCTTCGCAAATTGGGCTTTAGCCCGCTATTGACCGCTTGAACCAGCAGCACCTGCAAGCAACAAACAACCGCACGGTGGCAAAATAAGGCAACAGTCAGCAATGCTGACCAAATTATAACGATCCCGCCCCCAACTCGGGGCGGCGATGCTCCTTCCCTGCATTTCATTAGCATAAGCGAGCAATATAGATATATTCATTTCATCACAGACGTTGGCTCGCACGACAACACGCCCCGTGCTCTCAGGGCACATTCTCGGTGAACCGGTCGATGCCACGTCAATTAAAGCCATAGACATTCCGGACTCACCACCGCCACTTTGACGACCAAACACATGAGCAATTTGTCTTCCCGGCATGGGTCACGACAATTTAAGCCATAGACCGCCGAAGACCCTCATCTATGCCAACGACAAGTGCCACGTAACCTTAGGTCTCTTTAACCCGAACGACATAGATATGGGTACGGTTCCATCTAACCCGTGCTCATGTCGCAACGACAATTTAAGCCATATGTGCAGGTCAAACTTCTCCCGAGTCCCATTTTCGTCACATAGTTTCACATAACTCGGTTATGTTCAAGTTGGCTCTCAGGCCTCCAAGTTGGCAAGATCACGTATCCGCCCAGTTTTCCGGGTGCACCTTTGGGTTAATCCCCAAGGCTCCCTGTTGCAATCTACCGTGTAGAAAACCCGAAAAACAATCAATCGCACGGAGTCTTCTCCGACATTTATGCAATGCAACATCACTGATCCATACCAACATGTTCGGGTAGGCTTCACATATCATGCCTATGTCCGTTCTCGCTTACGGACTCTAAACAACGGGGACTTCACATATCTACCCAAAGGAACGCCTCCAACTCACCGCAAACTCGCGAGAGCGGGCTTCCTATGCAAAGAAGGAGAGCTACACATGCTCAAGATGAGGATCGTTACCCTTGCATTTTTCTTTGGCGCTATGGAAAAGTAAGCGGATGAAAAGCACCACACTCTCTTTGCCTCCATGGATCCGGAGTCGGCTCGCGATTTGGAGCTTCGAAGCTCCTCCAATAGCCGGATCTAGCTTCTTCTTCCTTCCTTGTCTCTCCTCTCTCTCTAAGTTTTAGAAAGATAACCACTCATGAAAAGTGAGGGTTTCTAAGGCCCAATCCCGGGTATATCCCTTCAGGAACAACCCCCAGCCGTTGGATCATCTATTAAAGAAACGAACGGCTTTGATTCGGGACTGAAATGCCCAATCTGGACCGCACAAGGCCTGGCACACGCCCGTGTCCAGGGCCGTGTGCCTCATTCGCCGTCAAAATCGATTCGCCTGGAACAACACACGGGTATCGAACACGCCCATGTTCGACCTGACACGCCCGTGTTCCACCTGACACGGCCGTGTGGCCGGCCGTGTACCCCCATCGATTTTCCCCGAAAATAACCCGAGCAGTGCACTGGTTCTAGGACACGCCCGTGTCCTTGCCCGTGTCTACCTCAACACGCCTGGGCTCCAGGCCGTGTACACAATCTCGAAACTCGACACTTCGTCGAGCGAAGATCGTCGACCTGACGACACGGCCTTGGACACGCCCGTGTCCTAGGCCGTGTGCCTTGTCTCGACACATCGTCGAGCATAGTTCATCGACTCCCCGGGACGAGTGTCGACACGGGTTGACATGCCCTGCGACACGCCCGTGTCGCAGGCCGTGTGCCATGTCTCGACACTTCGTCGAGCGTAGAGTGTCGACTTCGCGGGCTGAGTGTCGACACGGGTCGACACGCCCTGCGACACGCCCGTGTCGCAGGCCGTGTGCCCAGTCTCGACACAATGTCGAGAGCAAAATGTCGACTTCGCCGGCTAAGTGTCGACACAAGCTTGAGACGCCCTGGGACACGCCCGTGTCCCAGGCCGTGTGCCTCCTGCCCGAACCCAAAACTGGCCCAAAACGTCCCCCGTCGCTCTTTTGAGTTTCGGGGCGTTACAACCACTGTTCTGTTTGTTAAGAAAAAAGATGGAACACTACAGTTATGTATAGATTACCGGGAACTCAATCATTCAACGGTGCAGAACACCTATCCTCTACCCGGATTGATGAGTTATTCGATCAGTTGGTAGGAGCACACTAGTTTTCCAAAATGGATCTGCGCTTGTGGTACTATTAGTTGATGATACAAGAGGAGGATAGACATAAAACAACATTTAGCTCGAGGTACGGTCTATATGAGTTCACCGTGATGCCGTTTGGGCTCACGAGCGCCCCTTCGACTTTCATGAGTTTGATGAACTGGGTGTTCGAGCCGTACTTAGATGTCTTTATCATCATCCTCATCGATGACATTTTGGTCTATTCGAAGACAGAGGAGGAGCATGTAGAATACTTGGCCTTGGTTTTGAAAAAGTTAAAGGAACACTCGCTGTTTGCTAAGTTCAGCAAGTGCGAATTTTGGCTCTGAGAGGATGCCTTCTTGGGCCATGTGATTAGCGGAGCTGGACGAACCGTGGAGCTGGCCAAGGTGCGTGACGTGAAGGAATGGTCACCTTTGAAGTCATCGGTCGATGTAAGTAGTTTCCTTGGACTTGCTGGCTATTATCGCAAGTTTGTGAAAGGATTCTCAAAGATAGCCCTTCTTCTCACTGCTCTGACAAAGAAAGGTGTGACATATGAGTGGACACCCCAGTGTGAAGCTACATTCCAAAAGCTGAAAGATAGACTTACCACCGCACCCATCCTAGACCTTTCATCTGGGAAGGAAGGATTTCAAGTTTAAACAGATGCGTCATATCAAGGGATGATAGCAATATTGATGCAGCAAGGGCACATAATTGCTTATGCTTCGAGGCAACTGAAGAAGCATGAGGCCAATTATCCGGTTCATGATTTGGAGTTGGGGGCAGTGGTATTCGTCTTAATGGTATGGAGGCACTATTTATATGGCATCCACCACGAGATCTTTTCGAATCACAAAAATTTGAAGTATGTTCATACCCAAAAGGAGTTAAATTTGAGACAACATCGGTGGCTAAATTTTTGTGTGATTATGAGTTTACGTTGAACTACCACCTCAGAAAAGCAAACTCTGTAGCAGATGCATTGAGCAGAAAGGTACCAGAGTCGAGCCTTGAGTCTCGGTTGATGAGTATGGAATTAGCTCGAATGCTCGAGGAGATGGAGATCATGTTGGTGTATAATGATCATTCTGAGGAGTACATTGAGTACCTATCTACTATGAGTATAGTACGTGACATCCGAGATCGTATTCAGGCAGAGGAAGGGAAGGATGGTTGAAAGAATTGGTTCCTAAACACCTAGAGGGGGGGGGGGGGGTGAATAGGTGTAATTCCTTTTTCTTCTAAGGCAGAACTTTTAATACAATTAATTAACAAAAACAGATAGTTCTAGAGCTATCACAACATAGAATTAATAATACCACACATAATCACAGATTGCACACTGATTTATAGTGGTTCCCCAAGGTCTGGGTACATCCACTTTCCCCCTTCGCCTATCTAGCAGTATGCTAGATTCGGCCTAACTTCTTTCCTTCTACTCAGATCCTCAGATCTTACAACTCAGAACTCAAACAAGGCTCCTACAACTCAGAGTGAGTCCACACTCCTACAGCTCAGGCAATCTGCCATACCTCAGCCTTCAACAAGGCCTACAACTCAGTGATGACAATCTCCTACAACTCAGGCTTACAACACTACCTCAACCTTCAACAAGGCCTACCACTCAGAGAACTTATCTCCTACAACTCAGCCTTTATAAATCAGGCTTACAACTCAGATCTTAAAAAGATCCTATAGAAAATAGATATAAATCTACACTTTAACCACCACCCTGGTTGAGAGAGAAAGGATGGACAGTTTCTTGATCAGTTCTTAAAAGAATCTGATGTTAGAGATCGACCTGACTTAGCTTTCTTCAAAGCTTCTTGAATCTGAACAAAATAGGGTTGATCTCCTTTGAAGTTGATCCCCAATCAGCTTCTTTCTTAAAATTCAGAAATCAATCTGAATCCTTCTTGGCAGACTAGTTCAAACTCTGCAATTGAGAGACTTGTTGATGTAAGTCCCTTTCTTCACTTGAATAGATGGAGCTTTCTCTATCCAACTTCTTCTGAAGATTCTTCTGAATTCTTCTTTTAATTCTCTTGACAAACTCTGAGTAGATCACCACTTGAGAATGTCTTCTTAGATCTTCTGTTGAAAATCTTCTTCTGATTTTTCGTTTATCTTATGTGTGTAACACTTGTATCATTTTCTTCTGTTGATAGAGAATGTATTTATATAGACTTTCTCCATGGTAACCGGCTGATCCGGGTTCTAACGAACTTCTGATAGCTCTGACAGTTGTAGTATACCGGTTGGATATGGCAGCTGTCAAGTCTTCCAGTCACTTCTTGAAACTCTGTCTCTGCCAGCAAAATGTCGAGACTGAATTTCATCATGTGTCGACACAAGTAGACTAAGTGTCGACACTAGCCTTGGTGGTGTCTACAAAGCTCTCTTGGTGTTGACATTGCTTCTCGACACAACTTCTATAGAATGTGTGGACACTTGTTCTGTGTGTGTCGACACAGTCACTTCTTCTCTTCACAAAAATCAACTTTGTTGAAACTCTGCTATGTGTCGACACAAATCCTGTGTGTCGACACAGTTGATGTTGACAAAGTCTTCTGTGTGTCGACAATGCCTCTGTGTGTCGACACAGTTGATGTCGACTAATCTTTTTTGTGTGTCGACACTACCTCTGTGTGTCGACACAGTTTCTTCTGGTGTCGACACAGCCTTTCCAAGTGTCGACACAATTGACTCCAGGTGTCGACACAACTTTTCTCCAGTGTCGACACAAGCCTTCATAAGTGTCGACACAGCTTCTTCTGGTGTCGACTCATGGACTTATAAACGTTTTCCTGCATTCTTGCATTTTCTTAACCTGCACATATAAACTCAAAACAACAGCAAATACACCTTGATGCATATCATTGAGTAAGGTGAGGCTTCTTCAAATCTGGTACACATTTTCCAATGTACCCAACAATCTCCCCCTATTTGGAGAAGTCATAACCCTTAGTCAATGATATAAACCATTCATAATAAACACACATTATGATGTATAAAAAACATTATATGACAGGGTAACTAATAAACAACACATGTATAAAATGACATCACAGAATAATGATGCAAACATAATGAGCATTAATCATTGTTTTGTTTAAACTTTCAAAAGTTTATTAACAATAGTTTACATAGATTTTTAACACTAAAGATTACAATGTTGTAAAATCTAGTAAATCTATCCTAAGGCTGCTCAGGCTCCTTGATGACTATTCCTTTGCTTGATTGGATCTTAGCTTGTACTGGAGCATCAGTATCTTCAGCTGGCTTCTTGCCCTTCAGATCTTTCTTCTTTTGTTCTTCAGCCCTTATTCTTTGCCTTTTAAAATAGTGAAAAGTCATCGGGAAATACTTGCTAGGCTCCTGAGCATTAGGAGGTAGCTTCCCAGCTTTTGCCTTTCTTCTATACTGCAAAATGGCTTCCTATCTAGCTTCATGCTATTGCCATTCTTGCCCAGTGTACCATTTGCCCTTGTCATGGGTCTTGTCCTTTACAACTTTCCAGGCAGTCAAGATAATATTCCTGGATGTTGGACTCCACTGCTCAAAATCAGGCTTCAACTCAGCCTGTTCTCTGAATCTCTTCTTTGAAAGTTGATCTTCTTGCTCCTTATTCACAGCTGCCTCTGACATTTCTACCTTCCTAAGGATAACATTTTTAGTACCTGATGGCCCGCGAGCAAACTCTTACTGTGGTTGGTTCGGTGAGTCAATCGCCGCGGGCTTGTTACAGGAGACAAGTGCACCTATCGCAAGTTGTACTCGATATTCGGGGGAATACCGAGGTCGTATTGTTCTCTGGGCCGTGTTGACTATTCTTACTCCTCCGGGAGGACTATTATTTTACTGAAAATAAGGTGGAGATTTTAATTAAGTAAAGACAGAAAAAGCAAAAGAGCGAAAAAAGATTTAGAGAATTCGATGAAGGGTTAACGCTCGGCACCGAATTAGATTAAGACTAAAATAATTTTTAATAATTAGAGGACTTAGTTTTCAAATTAATAAAAGGTAACTTGGCCGTGGAGGTTCCACAAATATGAGCGCACTTATATCTAGGAATATTGCTCACCTGAACGCTAAGACTATTCGACCGGACGTTAGTCCTATGAAGGATTCCTCTTAATGCCCGCTTTACGCTAAGAACCCCGCTATTGGGTGGGGAACCCAATCCGGTAGAATTACGCTTAACCTCTCTCGAGGGTATGCACGCAACTCTATTTACCCAGGGGTGATCTATCAATACGCACGACCTCTCGGCTAGCTAGCATATGGATAACGGAAATAGGGCCCACACATCGATTTGTGGTCCTACGCGTCGTTAACCTGGGGTAAACCTTAAGTGCTTAAATTAAAGTGAATAAAGAGCTTTAATTATTACGAATTATTTTAAATGTCCCAATGCTCTTCGATGCTGAGGCTAATAGCGATTAGCCACACATCGGTATGGGGACGGCTTTATAATTTAATGAGCCGCGAGTTCGAAATTAAACGCTAAATGATTATAAGAAGAGGACATAAAAAATAACAAACATTTAGAAAGCTGAAAAGTTAGCTAAAACAAGAACTCACGCACAGTCCAAATTATAACTAAAACAGAAACTAAGTTACAAAAAAGGAAAATTACAAGTCCTACTCAAACGAGTAGGCGGGAAATAAATGGCACGCCATTTAACTCTTAACGAGTAGGCAGAAATAAATACAATTACAAGTCTTACTAAAATAATTACAGAAAAATAAAAGACCGGCCATTTAACTCAAATGAGCAGGAGGTAAACAAAATCCGGCCATTTAACTCCTAGCGAGTAGGAGGAAATAAACGCTAACACACACACACTCTACATAATTGAAAGAAAGCAATAAAACTATCTCCTACACACACGCACTCTACGTAATTGAAGAAAGCGATAAAATAAAGCATGAAAATTTGTCAACTACACACACGCACTCTACATAATTGAAGAAAGCAATAAAATAAAGCATGAAAATAAAGCATGAAAATTTAGCACCTACACTCACACACTCTTCATAAATTAAAGAAAGCATAAAGATTATTCTCATACACTCACACACACATTTGAAAACAAAATGAAAGTTACCTAAAAATTAAAACTAATACTTTTCTATACTTAGGTTTTACCAAAAACAAATAAAAAGAACAAAATAAAATATTAAGAGAACAAAAGTTTTTTCAAAACAAATCAAAAACCAAAGTTCTTGAAAAATTAAAATAACAAGATTTTCATTCTTATGTTTTCATAAAAGTGATAAAAAAGTGAAAAAGAAAATGAAAAGAACAAAAAAGGTTTTACAATCCTACAAAAAAAAGATTAGTAAAAAAATCAAAATCACTTTCAATACTCTTTTATAAATACATAAGAATGAAAGCATAAGGCTCTTAAGTAAAAGACATGATGAAAAAAGAGGAAAACTTATCATACCACATTTGATTTGGAAATGAAATTTACTACAAAACCTAACATGAAGACAAGTTAAAAACATGAATAATAAACATGTTACACTCATACACACACACACACACACACACACACACACACACACACTTTTCATACAGAGAAAAAAACAAAGGAAATACTAAGGATAAAATGAGAAGAAAAGTGGGCACATGAGTTCATTCCAAAGCCATTTAAGAAGAGGAAACTAACATTTTTATTGATTAAAGAAGACTATTACAAAGCTATTACAAAGCTAAAGCTAAAGAAAAAACAAACATGAAAGAAAAGGGGGGAGAAGTCTCCTGACATAGCAAGGGAATCCACGAATGCAGCCCACAAAACACACTAAAGTGGCTCAAAAATTTGAACCCTTGGTCATTACAGAAGTGGGGTATTATAGGAAAAAAAGCTAAGTACACGCCCTCCGACGCGGGCGTGTCACTACTTTTTGCGAAGGCGGCCGGCGATTTGACGGCAAAGTTGACTTCAGGCTGGACACTTGTCGGTTACGCAGAGGTCACGCCCCAGGTCACGGGCGTGACGCTGGGCGTGTCGGTTGGTGTCGATACTCGACAAACATTGAGTGGAAAGTGTCGAGTTGAAAAATCGTCGAGCTCGAAGAGTCACGCCCTAGGTCACGGGCATGATACGGGCATGACACGGGCGTGTCGCAGGTTCGACGATCGTCTAGTTGAAATTCGTCGAGCTGCTGGAGAATCATCGAGCGCGAAGAGGGGTCACGACTTGGGTCACGCCCCGTGTCGGGGTGACACGGGCGTGTGGCCAGGCGTGTCAAGCTTTTCACTTCAGAAATTGCTATCTCAAGGGATTTTGAGCTGTCACGCCCTGGTCACGGGCGTAATCAAAATGACACGGGCGTGTACTGCCCAATTTTGGCAGATTTTTATTTTTTCCTGAAAAATAAAATAAAACAAGTTAGTTGTAAATTTACAAAAATAGGAGCATTTTATTGAACAAAAATAAGTAAAAATGACGAAAATAAATGAAAATGACTAAATTAATGTGCACAAAAATACGTATATTTACAATTCATCAAATACCCCCATACTTAAGCTTTTGCTATTCCAGAGCAAAAGTTTGAGGTGAATTTATAAGGAATAGAAAAAACTCTAAGTTTAGCTACCGCTTAATCAATTATAAGAGAGATCTAAATAAATATACGGGGTGTAAGAGTTAAGTCCTAAAATTATGTAGATGATTTAAATAGCGCAAAAGTTTTGGCCAAAAGACTTCTTGATGTAATCAAATAAAAAGCAGTAATTGTATTGGTTAGATTAACCAAAATAGTTTGGAATTATATGAACTTTTAGCTTATAGGAGTTTTATCGGAAATAATGCAATTTACAAATTATGCTCTCAAAAAGATTTTTGAATTAATTCTAGAATCGTGAAATTGGCTAAGGGGATTGATGTTGGTATATGAAGAGGGTTTTGATTTTGAGGTGAGGTAATTTTTTCTCGAACCTCCGTTTTTTTCTTTTGGATTATTAGGAAAATGAAATCTTATTTCCCTAATATAATTTTTTTCTTTTCAACTTCATATGAAAACTTAACCCAATGTATATGTGTAGGAGTAATGAATTTTATCCTCTTACTGCATAACATATAATCTTTTTAAATTATTGGGTGCCTATGTTTACGGAACGAAATCTTATTCCCATTGACATAGGATCTTTTATGGATAAAATTTTTTTTCATGCCAAGTAGGTCATGAAAGGAAAGGGGAGAAAGGAAAACTAGATTTTTAATTAAAAACAATTTTGAGAGCAATCTTAATAAATTGTACGTTCCAATTTTTCAGAAAGCTAAAAGTAAATATAATTGAATCCTATAGTCGTTATTTTCTAAAATAGTACACATGCTCATATAAATGAAAAATTAGAAGTAGTGCCTAAAACGAGTTTGCTATTTTTAACAAAGCATAATGAATTCTTTAAAACTTAACCCAGGCTATTTAAATTTTTCACTCAATAATTAACAAACGAATAACAAACAGAGAATTAATAAAATTCACATATAAATAAACTAAAAACAAAATTTTTGGATAGCAGGAAAGTTAAGGATGGAATATTTGATTTATTTGTTTCAAAACATTTTTTTTTATTTTTTTTGTTTTTATCATTATTTTTTGTGTTTTTCATTTATTATCTTTTTTTGTATTTTTGTTTTGTTTTACTTAATTTTTTTGAATTTTTTGAGCTATTATCTTTTTTTTTGGTTTTTAACTTTATGTCCTTAATATATACACAAAAAGTTTTTTGTATTTTTTTTAAAGAAAATTTGCATTCTATTTACAAAGATTGGGAGAAAAAGAAAAGTTATTTACAAGAATAAGAGGAAAAAGGATGGGGGAGAGAGAGAAGAATATTTACATAAAAATATTTACAAAGAAAAAAATATTTACGAAGTGAAACTAAATATTTTGTTTGTTTTTTTTTCTTTCCTATTTTTTTGGAATTTTTGTTTTATAATTTTTTTGAGTTTTTGGAAAAAAGAAGGAAAATGAAAATGAAAATTTTTTTGGATTTTTCATTTTAATTTGTTTGTTTTTTTAAGATTTTTTTTGTTTTGTTGTTATATATATTTTTTTGTATTTTTGAAATGCAGAAAAGTAGAAGTGCAGAAAGAAAAGCACGAAAAATACCCCCATACTTGAGTCCAACATTGTCCCCAATGTTGCAACGTAAGTATGTGGAACAAAAATTAAATAAAATGCTATATGTACAAAAGTAAAGAGAGGGGGGTAGAAACGTCCCTGATGCGCGTTCGGGGAAGTCCATTAGAAACCCTGCATTTATTAGAAAATGCAGCAAAGATAATAAGAAAAGGGAGAAAAAGATAAGCGAGGGGTGCCTCCCAGGAGCGCTTTGTTTATAGTCGTGTAGCTTGACTATTGTGGTGGAGTTATAGATCGAGGAGTGTTATGGTTTCGTAATGCGGGATCACTGGGTCGCCCGCTATGTATAACTTTAGCCGATGACCGTTAACTTTAAACGAACCTCTTTCCGGGTGGGAGATGAGTACAGTTCCATATGGAAAGACTTCTTCAACTAAGAAGGGACCAGACCATCTAGATTTTAGTTTACCCGTAAAAAGCTTAAGACGTGAATTATAAAGAAGGACAAGATCGCCCGGAGAAAATATTTTTGGGGACTTTAAATTTCGATCGTGATATAACTTAGAACGCTCCTTATAGAATTTATTGCTCTCGTAAGCATTCGCACGCCATTCACCGAGCTCGTTTAGTTGCAGTTTTCTATTCTGAGCGGCTAAGTTTGCGTCGAGGTTTAAGAGTTTTAAAGCCCAAAGAGCGCGATGCTCTAGTTCTACGGGTAAATGGCACGCTTTGCCATAGACTAACCGGAACGGCGTACAACCAATTGCGGTTTTGTATGCCGTCCAATACGCCCACAACACATCATCGAGTTTAACGGACCAATCTGTCCTATTTAGTGAAACAGTTTTTTCCAAAATTCGCTTAATCTCTCGATTTACTACCTCCACTTGGCCACTTGTTTGCGGGTGGTAGGGGGTGGCAAGCTTGTGCGTGACTCCGTATTTAGCTAATGTCTTAGCCATAAGAGCGTTACAGAAATGCGTTCCCCTATCACTAACAATTGCGCGAGGCGTGCCGAAGCGAGAAAATAGTTTTTAAGAAATATAACGACGACTCGCGCATCGTTGGTGGGGAGAGCTTGCGCTTCCGACCACCTCGATACGTAGTCGACCGCCACTAATGTATATATATATATTTGAAAGACGGAGGTAGGGGGCCAACAAAATCTATGCCCCATAAATCGAAGACTTCGCACTCTAAAAACATGTCTTGGGGCATCTCGTCGAGACGAGAGATGTTACCCGACCGCTGACAGCTATCGCATGAGCGCACAAAATTATGCGTGTCTTTGAAGAGAGTGGGCCAAAAGTAGCCCGCCTCAAGCTCCTTCTGAGCGGTCTGGTTGGCTTGATAATGCCCACCGGCCGGACCCTCGTGGCAGTGCTTAATAATTTGTAAGCACTCCACACCCGCAACGCATCTTCAGACCGCTTGGTCCGCGGAGATACGAAAAAGAAATGGGTCCTCCCAAAAGAAATTTTTCAAGTCAGAAAAGAATTTCTTCTTTTGATGACTTGAAAACTCTTTAGGAAGCACCCGCGCTACTAAGTAATTTGCAAAATCTGCGAACCAAGGCGAAGATGACGAAGAATTACGAATGGCAAGGAGGCGTTCCTTAGGGAATCTGTCATTTATTTCAGATTCGACGAGCGCTTCCGCACCCGGATATTCTAAACGGGAGAGGTGGTCTGCCGCTAGATTTTTCGCTCCCCGCTTATCTCGGATCTCCAAATCAAACTCTTGTAGGAGGAGAATCCATCGAAGAAGGCGGGGCTTTGCATCATTTTTAGCTAATAAATATTTAAGAGCGGAGTGATCGGTAAATACGATAACTTTAGATAGTGTTATATACGAGCGAAACTTATCAAAAGCGAAAACGACGGCTAAGAGTTCCTTTTCCGTTGTCGTGTAATTTATTTGTGCGGAAGTGAGCGTCTTGCTAGCATAATAAATAGGATGAAAATGTTTTTCTACGCGTTGGCCAAGAACGACACCTAAGGCAATATCACTAGCATCGCACATAATTTCAAACGAAAGAGACCAATTAAGGGCCACTAAAATTGGTGAAGTGATAAGTTTTTGTTTTATTAAATTAAAGGAGGACTCGCATTCGCTACTAAAAATGAAACGTGATTCCTTTTCCAAGAGGTGAGTAAGCGGCTTTGTTATTTTTGAAAAATCTTGAATAAAACGTCGGTAAAAGCCCGCATGTCCTAAAAAACTCCTAATAAATTTTACGTTTATTAGTTGCGGTAGTTTTTCTATGATTTCTATTTTGGCCTTATCCACCTCCATCCCCTTAGACGAAATCATATGGCTGAGGACCAAACCTCCTCGAACCATAAAGTCGCATTTTCCCAATTTAATACAAGGCTTGTGTCCTCGCACCGTTGAAGGACACGATCTAAATTGTGAAGGCAATCGGGAAAAGAGCGTACGAAAACAGAAAAGTCATCCATAAAGACTTCCATAATGTCTTCTACTAGCTCGCCAAAGATCGCTAGCATACATCTTTGGAATGTAGCCGACGCATTGCAGAGTCTAAATGACATTCTTCGATATGTGAAGGTGCCAAACGGGCAAGTAAAAGTTGTTTTCTCTTGATCATCGGGGGAAATGGGGATTTGGAAAAACCCCGATAAACCATCAAGAAAACAATAATAAGAATGACCGGATAAACGCTCTAAAATCTGGTCCAGAAAAGGCAGAGGGAAATGGTCCTTTCGGGTGGCATCATTAAGTTTTCTATAATCGATGAACACTTGCCAACCCGTAACAGTACGAGTTGGGACGAGCTCGTTATGCTCATTCGCCACTACGGTTAGACCGCCCTTCTTGGGCACGACATGCACGAGACTAACCCATGCACTGTCCGAAATAGGATAGATAATACCCGCATCTAATAACTTAATAATCTCGGCTTTAATGACGTATTTCATGTTTGGGTTAAGACGACGCTGCGACTGAATCGTTTTGCGGTAATTATCATTAAGGAAAATCTTATGGGTGCAAAAGGAGGGGCTAATCCCCTTTAAGTCAGAGATTTGCCACGCAATTGCGTGGCGATGTTTAAGTAAAACGTCCAATAAATCGGAAGTCTCCGAATCACTCAAGTCCGAAGAAATAATAATGGGAAGTGTATCGCCTTTTCCCAAAAATGCGTATTTGAGTGATGCGGGTAAGGGTTTGAGGTCTAGGATGGGCGGTTCTTCCAGGGAGGTTTTAACGCCTATGTCTTTCTTACCAATTGGTTCGAAAGGCAAGTGTAAAGAGGTATCCTCATCGCATTTAAAATTTTCGAGCACATAAATATCGTCGTTTAAAAATACGGACTCGAAAACGGGAGAAGAACGATCTCTAAAAAATATATCTAAAGAATAGCAGAAATCGTCGCTCGATGACAAATTGTCCATCGAGGGATTAATAGAGAAAGTAACTTGGTCATCTCCTACCCGGAGGAGAAGATGACCATTACTAACATCTATTAGTGAGCGGGAGGTGGCGAGAAAAGGGCGACCGAGTATTATTGGTACCTCGGCGTCCTCCTCGATGTCTAAGATGACGAAGTCTACCGGGAAGGTAAACTTGTCTACTCGGACAAGGACGTCCTCCACAACCCCGATAGGGAACTTAACCGAGCGATCCGCTAATTGGATGCGCATATTCGTAGGACTAGGAGTACCCAAACTTAAACGTGAAAAGAGCGAGAACGACATCAGATTAATGCTAGCCCCTAAATCAGCTAAGGCGTACTTTACTAATAATCACCAAAAAGGCACAGGATGGAAAACCGTCCCGGGTCATTTTGTTTTGTGGGCAATTTATTAGTAAGGGCCGTCGAGCAGACGACGTTGAGAGATACATGCGAAATATCCTCTAATTTATGTTTATTAGAAAGTAAGTCTTTTAAAAATTTCGCATATTTGGGCATTTGCGAGATAGCCTCGCAAAAAGGAACATTAATGTGAATTTGTTTTAATAATAAAATAAATTTTTCATATTGCACGTCCTTATGCTCGTTATCATATTTTTGCGGATAAGGTAAAGCCTTGTTTAAAATATTTTTTCTTTTAAAATTGGTAAAGGCGGCGTAATCGAAGAAAGGGGAACAGGGGTCGGAGGTGAAATATGTACCTGAGGGTCGGTCCGTTTTGGATCGACCACCTCCTTTCCACTACGGAGGGTTATAGCGTTGGCGTTCTCCCGCGGATTGGGCTCCGTGTTTCCCGGCAGTGCCCCGAGAGTGCGCTCGGACATCATCCTCGCCAGTTGTCCAACCTGTTGTTTGAGAGTTTTTAGCGATCCGGTGATGTTCCGGATATTTGACTCGTTGGACGCAATATACTTAGAATAATTTTCCTCCATCGGGGAGGGTTTTGGAAGAGGAGGATGCGACAGAAATCCGGGCACATAAGAAAGAGGGGGACGCTGAGTATTGTTCGGGTTTCCCCAAGAGAAATTTAGGTGATTCCTCCAACCCGGATTATAGTTATTAATATAAGGGTTGTTGTTGGGGTTGAAGGAAGGATGACCCGAATTTCCCATGAAATCCACGAACTCTTCAGCTACGCAGACGTTAGGGGGAATAAAACAAGGCAGAGTGGAGGAGGCAGCAGACATCTCCGCCACCTGCTTTGTTAACCTTTCAACTTGAAGGGTTAAGAGAGCAGTGGTGTAAAACTCCCTATCCGTCACATAGCATATTGCAGTAGGTCCGGCCGGGGCCCGACGCCGTATGCCACAGACAGACCGGGTGGTTACTTATGGAAACCATCAAACCAATCTCAAATACGTCCTACACAGAGCATTGTAGCGGAAGCAGTTTATAAAAGTTGCAATAAAGAACCCAGCATTAGAGCCTGAATGTCCACTTGTACAGAATAGGAATGTTATACAAAATACCCAAAATAAGCCTTAAGGCCTTACAAAATGTTTCACTTCCAATTACATGTTTTACAAACCACAGCACGCAGGCCGGTCACACATAAATAAAGCGGTAAACACTTCCAATTAGGCCTTCAAGGGCCGGCTTCACATTCGGGCTTTAGCTCGCTATTGACCGCTTGGTCCAGTTGCACCTGCAAGCAACATACCACCGCACGGTGGCAAAACAAGGCAATGGTCAGCAATGCTGACCAAATTATAACGATCCCGCCCCCAACTCGGGGCGGTGATGCTCCTTCCCTGCATTTCATTAGCATAAGCGAGCAATTTATATACTTAGCCATTTCATCACAGACGTTGGCTTGCACGGCCACACGTCCGGTGCTCTCAGGGCACATACTCGGTGAACCGGTCGATGTCACGTCAATTAAAGCCATAGACATTCCGGACTCACCACCGCCACTTGGACGGCCAAACCTATGAGCAATTTGTCTTCCTGGCCTGGGTCACGACAATTTAAGCCATTGACCGCCGAAGACCCTAATCTATGCCAATGGTAAGTGCCACGTGCCTTTAGGTCTCTTTAACCGAACGACATAGAACGAGTACGGTTCCATCTAACCCGTGCTCACATCGCAACGACAATTTAAGCCATTTGCGCGGGTCAAACTTCCGCCGAGTCCCATTTCCATCACAAGTCACATAACCCGGTTATGTTCAAGTTGGCTCTCAAGCCACCAAGTTGGCAAGATCTCGTATCCGCCCAGTTTTCCGGGTGCACCTTTGGGTTAGTCCCCAAGGCTCCCTGCTGCAATCTACCGAGTAGAAAACCCGAAAAACAACCAATAGCACGGAGTCTTCTCCGGCATTATGCAATGCAACATCACCGATCCAGACCAACATGTCCGGGTAGGCTTCACACATCATGCCTATGTCCGTTCTCGCTTACGTACTCTAAACAATGGAGACTTCACATATCTACCCGAAGGAACGCCTCCAACTCTCCGCAAACTCGCGAGAGCGGGCTTCCTATGCTAAGAAAGAGAGCTACTCATGCTCAAGATGAGGATCGTTACCCTAGCGTTCCTCTTTGGCGCCATTGAAAAGTAATCGGATGAAAAGCACCGCACTAGCTTTGCCTCCGTGGATCCGGAGTCGGCTCGCGATTCGGAGCTTCGAAGCTCCTCTAATGGCGGGATCTAGCTCCTTCTTCCTCCCTTGGCTCTCCTCTCTCTCTAAGGCTTTAGAAAGATAACACTTAAGAAAAAGTGAGGGTTTCTAAGTCCAATCCCGGGTATATCCCTTCAGGAACAACCCCCAGCCGTTGGATCTCAAAATAAGGAAACGAACGGCTTTGATTCGGGACTGAAATGCCCAATCTGGACCGAACACGGCCTGGCACACGCCCGTGTCCAGGGCCGTGTGCCTCATTCGCCGTCAAAATCGAATCACCTGGAACCTCATACGGGTATCGAACACGCCCGTGTTCGAGCTGACACGCCCGTGTTCCACCTGACACGGCCGTGTACCCCATCATTTTTCCCCAAAATCAACCCGAGCACTACACGGGTTCTAGGACACACCCATGTCACCTCAACACGCCTGGACCCCAGGCCGTGTACACGGTCTCGACACTCGACACTTCGTCGAGCGAAGATCATCGACCTCTCGACACGGCCTTGGACACGCCCGTGTCCTAGGCCGTGTGCCTTATCTCGACACATCATCGACACCAAAGTGTCGACTTCCCGGGACGAGTGTCGACACGGGTCGACACGCCCTGCGACACGCCCGTGTCGCAGGCCATGTGCCATGCCTCGACACATTGTCGACACCAAAGTGTCGAATTCGCGGCTAAGTGTCGACACGGGTCGACACGTCCTGCGACACGCCCGTGTCGCAGGCCGTGTGCCCAGTCTCGACACAATGTCGAGACCGAAGTGTCGAATTCCCAACTGAGTGTCGACACAGGCTTGACACGCCCTGGGACACGCCCGTGTCCCAGGCCGTGTGCCTGCTGCCAGAACCCAAACTGGCCCAAAACGTCCCCCTTTGTTCCTTTGAGTTTCGGGGCGTTACAACTCTCCCCCTCTTAAAAGAATTTCGTCCACGAAATTACATAAAGGAAAGACATGTACAAAACCAAAATTTGTACCTGAGCGGAACAACTCCGGATACTCGTCAAGCATAGTCTGCTCTAGCTCCCAACAGAGCTCCTCACGACCGCAATTGTCCCACCGGACCTTGACCATCCTGATCTCTTTATTGCGTAGCCGCTTGACCTCCGAGTCCTCAATCCGCACGGGCTTGACCTTTGTCGTTAGCCCACTATCCACCGGCACTTGATCAACCGTGATCACTTGCGTAGGCTCTTGCACCGCCTTCCGAAGCACCGAAATGTGGAATACATCATGTAAACCACTAAGCTCCACTGAAAGCTTCAACCGATAGGCCGCTTCACCAACTCGCTCCAGAACCGCAAACGGTCCAAGGTACCTCGGGCTTAGCTTTTTCAATCGCCGCACCCGCGAGACACCATTGAACGGCTTGATCTTTAGGTACACATAATCACCCACAGTGAACTCCACGTTCCTGTGCTTGGCATTATAGTATTTCTCTTGCCGGTCCTGAGCGATAAGCAACCTCTCCCGAATGGTTCACACCAAAGAAGTAGCACCCTCCACTTCCGATCATTTGTACAACCTTGACTCACCGTTTCTAACCAAGCCAACGACGTGCGACATTTTCTACCATATAGGGCCTCGAAAGGCGCCATCTGAATACTCGCTTGGTAGCTATTGTTGTATGCGAACTCCACCAAATAAAGGTGGTCTTCCCATTGCTTTCCGAAATCCAAGACACACATGCGGAGCATGTCTTCCATAGTTCTATTGACCCTCTCGGTCTGCCCATCCGTTTGCGGATGGAAGGCTGTGCTGAATTTCATCTTTGTTCCCAACATTTGCTGCACAAGCCTCCAATCATTGGACGTGAACCGCCCATCTCGGTCACTCACGATGCTGCGGGGCAGACCATGAAGCCGCACTATGTTATCCACATAAAGCTTCGCCAACTTCTCCACCGGATCATCCTTCCTATGCGGAATAAAATGCGACACCTTCGTTAATCGATCAACAACCACCCAAATGGCGTCGTTTCCCTTTTGCGACCTTGGCAAACCGTGCACAAAGTCCATAGAGATGTCGTCGAATTTCCACTCAGGAATAGGCAAGGACTTAAGAAATCCTCCCGGCTTTTGGCACTCCGCCTTCACCAAGGCGCAAGTTTGGCACTTTGCTACGTAGAGCGCCACATCCTTTTTCAAACCCGGCCACCAAAACAGTTTCTTCACATTACGGTACATCTTCGTGCTCCCCGGGTGAATCGAGTACTTGGTATGGTGTGCCTCGTACAACAACTCCACCCACAAATTGCCCACACTTGGGACGCACAAACGACCGTCTTTCCAAAGCAACCCGTCCTCCACGACGAATTGAGAATTTGACCCATCCAGAGCCTCTACCATGAACTGCTTCATATGAGCATCTATATCCAAAGCCTGCCGAATACGATCAGCCAGGTCATATTGGACTTCAGTCCAATTCAGAACTGCTTCAGCACCTGATTGTCTGTCCACACAGACAATCTCCAATGCCTCCAACTCTCGCACCAACCGCTCATCATGCACCGATAGCCAATTGGTTTGAGCTGGGGCTCGGCGACTCAGCGCATCCGCAACCGCATTCCCTTTGCCAGACATGTAGTGTATCTTGAACGTATAGTCCCCCAGGAACTCCATCCATCTACGCTGCCGCATATTCAGATCTTTCTGATCAATAAGGTACTTCAGGCTCTTGTGATCGGTGTAGATATCAATCTTCACACCGTACAAGTAGTGTCTCCACAGCTTCAAGGCAAAAATCACGGCCGCTAACTCCAAGTCATGGACTGGATAGTTCCTCTCGTGCACTTTTATCTATCTCGAGCCATAAGCTATTACACTTCCGTGTTGCAGTAGCACGCAACCCAAACCGCTGCCCGAAGCATCGCTATAAATCTCATAGCCTTCGGTCCCACATGGCGAACTCAGCACAGGCGCCGTGGTCAACCGACACTTCAACTCCTCAAAAGCTCGTGCGCACTCCGGCGTCCAAACGAACTTATGCTCCTTCCTCGTCAAAGTAGTGAGAGGTAAAGCTATCCGCGAGAAGTTCTCTACGAAGCGCCTATAATAGCCGGCAAGCCCCAGAAAACTCCGGACTTCCGCTATAGTAGCGAGCTCAGGCCACTCCCGTATCGCAACAATCTTCGCCGGATCCACAGCAATACCCTCTCCACTTACAATATGCCCGAGGAACGCCACTGAGGATAGCCAAAACTCGCACTTCGAGAACTTGGCATACAACTGATTTCTCCTTAGCGTCTCCAACACCAAATGAAGATGCTTGAAGTGATCTTCCTCACTTTGCGAGTACACCAAAATATCGTCGATGAAGACGATCACGAAATGGTCCAAGTACTCCCTGAAAGTCCTGTTCATCAAATCCATGAACACTGACGGCGCATTAGTCAGCCCAAACGGCATGACCGTAAACTCATAATGCCCGTATCTCGTACTAAACGCTGTCTTCGGGATATCACTCTCCCTTATTCGCAGCTGATAGTACCCAGCTTTGAGATCCAACTTCGAGTACACCGTCGACCCGACTAACTGATCAAAGAGATCATCAATCCGGGGGATCGGGTACTTGTTCTTCTCCGTCAGCTTGTTGAGCTCCCGATAATCAATACATAGCCTCAAGCTTCCGTCCTTCTTCATAACAAAGAGGACCGGTGCGCTCCAAGGCGAAGAACTCGGGCGCACATACCCTTGCTCCAACAACTCTTGCAGTTGAACTTTCAGCTCCGCCATTTCCTTAGGTGCTAGCCGATAAGGAGATCGTGACACAGGCTTTGCACCTGGCACTAGCTCGATTGTAAAATCTATCTCCCGCTGAGGCGGGGCTCCAGGAAGATCTGCGGGGAACACATCAGGGTATTCCTATACCACTGAAATACAATCCAACGCGGGCTTCGGCTTTGCAACCTCCACTAGTGTAAAGAACAGTTCTACTCCTGCACGAACCGCCTTCACCACCTGAAGAGCAGACATCAACGTCTTGCTCGACCCCTTTAAGCCCGTAAAAGTCGTCTCACGACTTGCTCCCAGCTCGACTTCCTTGCTACTGCAATCTATATGGGCCTGCTGCTCCGAGAGCCAGTCCATGCCAAATATGACGTCGAACTCCACCAACGGAAGTAAAGATGCCCGCAGGTCGAACTCCTGCTCCCCAATACGAATCTTAACATCGCAGATCCTATCCGCTCGAATCGAACACCCATTGGGCAACAACACACCCAACTTATCCTTCGCCATCGAAGAAGGGACTCCGATGCGTGATATAAATCCTTCGGACAAGAAGGAGTGTGAAGCTCACGTATCGAAGAGTGCTCGTGCCGGATTTTCACAAATCATTACAAATCCTAAACAAGCAGTGGTAAGGTAACATGTGCATAACAAGTATTGAAAGAAATCGACTTGCTATAAATTAAACCGTACCTGTCACCACATCAGCTTGTTTGATGGCCTCCTGTAGGCCAAGATTATAGACCCTTGGTTGGGCCGGAGCATAATGGGATGCGGTCGACTCCACCGCCTTTCCCTTCTCTTCATAAGTAGCTCCCTGCTTTCTCTCGGACTTAGGACGTCCGCTCCAACAGTCACGGGCAAAGTGTCCCGTCTTTCCACATGTAAAACACGCGCCCGGGGTCCGACTCGTAGTCGCCCCAGAAGCACCAGAAGGAGCTGGACTCGAAGTCCTATGCTTCTTGAAAGACCTCCGATAGCCGGCCTTTGAAGTAGTCAGCACTTTAAATTCAGATTTCTTCTCACCCAAGCTTTTCTTTGCTTGTACATTCTTCATGTCCTTCTCCAAGGACCGGGCAGTATTGACCAAGGTTAAGAAACCCTGCATCATCGGCCCCGAAAGTAGTAGTCTCAACTCATCCCTCAAGCCTTCATAGAAGCGATTAGTCTTGCGCTCCTCATCCACGATGGTGGAGCTAGCATAACGACTCAGACGAGTAAACTCGTGGAGATATTCATCCACGCTCCTCTCACCCTGAACCAACTTCAGAAATTCATTTTCCAATGCTATCTTCTGCGTCGAAGGGAGGAATCTAGCCAAGAATAATCTCGAGAACTCTTCCATCGAGACATCACCAAGTTGCCTACCTCTCAATAAGTGCAGCTCCAATCCTTCCCACCACATCCTCGCTTCACCGTCCAAAAGGAACGTAGCGATGGTGGTCATTTGCCACTCCTCCGTCTCCGTTGCTGTCATGACTCTCTTCACCCTGGAGAGCCAGTCTTCAACCTGAGATGAGGTTCCCAACCCCGAGAATAACGGAGGGTTAAAGCTCATTACATGCTTAAGCTGCCTCTCAGTTGCCCTCCTCGGCACCACCGGCTCCACAACCACTTGCTCCACTCTCCTCGGCTCAGCCTCTTGAAGGGGTTCCTGCTCCATCACCGGAGCGGGCTGCTGCGCCTGCCTTGCAGGCTGCGCATTTATCACGACCAACACCGCTTCAGCCACCAATCGAATATTTTCAGCCGACAGAGGTGTTGCAGGAGCAACATCCGGTGCACTACTAGCCTCAGAAACTCGACGTTCTGACGGCCCAACACCACTTCTGGTCACCTATAGTGGTACAAAACACCGTTAAGCGACCAAATAAATTGCAAACAGCAATTATAGGAACACGCAGGTTCCTCAAACACGAGTATTTTCATTCCTAAGTGGACATTCATGGGTTTTTTTTACTGTTATTACGATGATGCACACAACGTGCTCACCACCCCTTAAAAAGAATTCACCCACGAATTCACTTTAAGCCCGACCAAAACCAGTAGTCTGATACCAATTTGTAACACCCCCTATCCGTCACATAGCATATAGCAGTAGGTCTGGCCGGGGCCCGACGTCGTATGCCACAGACAGACCGGGTGGTTACTTATGGAAACCATCAAACCAATCTCAAAAACGTCCTACACAGAGCATTGTAGCGGAAGCAGTTTATAAAAGTTGCAATAAAGAACCCAGCATTAGAGCCTGAATGTCCACTTGTACAGAATAGGAATGTTATACAAAATACCCAAAATAAGCCTTAAGGCCTTACAAAATATTTCACTTCCAATTACATGTTTTACAAACCACGGCACGCAGGCCGGTCACACATGAATAAAGCAGTAAACACTTCCAATTAGGCCTTCAAGGGACGGCTTCGCATTCGGGCTTTAGCCCGCTATTGACCGCTTGGTCCAGCTGCACCTGCAAGCAACATACCACCGCACGGTGGCAAAATAAGGAAACGATCAGCAATGCTGACCAAATTATAACGATCCCGCCCCCAACTCGGGGCGGCGATGCTCCTTCCCTGCATTTCATTAGCATAAGCGAGCAATTTATATACTTAGCCATTTCATCACAGACGTTGGATTGCACGGCCACACGTCCCGTGCTCTCAGGGCACATACTCGGTGAACCGGTCGATGTCACGTCAATTAAAGCTATAGACATTCCGGACTCACCACCGCCACTTGGACGGCCAAACCTATGAGCAATTTGTCTTCCTGGCCTGGATCACGACAATTTAAGCCATTGACCGCCGAAGACCCTAATCTATGCCAACGGTAAGTGCCACGTGCCTTTAGGTCTCTTTAACCGAACGACATAGAATGGGTACAGTTCCATCTAACCCGTGCTCACATCGCAACGACAATTTAATCCATTTACGCGGGTCAAACTTCCGCCGAGTCCCATTTCCATCACAAGTCACATAACCCGGTTATGTTCAAGTTGGCTCTCAAGCCACCAAGTTGGCAAGATCTCGTATCCGCCCAGTTTTCCGGGTGCACCTTTGGGTTAGTCCCCAAGGCTCCCTACTGCAATCTACCGCGTAGAAAACCCGAAAAACAACCAATAGCACGGAGTCTTCTCCGGCATTATGCAATGCAACATCACCGATCCAGACCAACATGTCCGGGTAGGCTTCACACATCATGCCTATGTCCGTTCTCGCTTACGGACTCTAAACAACGGGGACTTCACATATCTACTCGAAGGAACACCTCCAACTCTCCGAAAACTCGCGAGAGCGGGCTTCCTATGCTAAGAAAGAGAGCTACTCATGCTCAAGATGATCGTTAGCCTAGCATTCCTCTTTGGCGCCATTGAAAAGTAATCGGATGAAAAGCACCGCACTAGCTTTGCCTTCGTGGATCCGGAGTCGGCTCGCGATTCGGAGCTTCGAAGCTCCTCCAATGGCGGGATGTAGCTCCTTCTTCCTCCCTTGGCTCTACTCTCTCTCTAAGGCTTTAGAAAGATAACACTTAAGAAAAAGTGAGGCTTTCTAAGTCCAATCCCGGGTATATCCCTTCAGGAACAACCCCCAGCCGTTGGATCTCAAAATAAGGAAACGAACGGATTTGATTCGGGACTGAAATGCCCAATCTGGACCGAACACGGCCTGGCACACGCCCGTGTCTAGGGCCGTGTGCCTCATTTGTCGTCAAAATCGAATCACCTGGAACCTCACACGGGTATCGAACACGCCCGTGTTCGAGCTGACACGCCCGTGTTCCACCTGACACGGCCGTGTGGCCGGCCGTGTACCCCATCATTTTTCCCCAAAATCAACCCGAGCACTACACGGGTTCTAGGACACGCCCGTGTCCTTACCCGTGTCACCTCAACACGCCTGTACCCCAGGCCGTGTACACGGTCTCGACACTCGACACTTCGTCGAGTGAAGATCGTCGACCTCTCGACACGGCCTTGGACACGCCCGTGTCCTAGGCCGTGTGCCTTGTCTCGACACATCGTCGACACCAAAGTGTCGACTTCCCGGGACGAGTGTCGACACGGGTCGACACGCCCTGCGACACGCCCGTGTCGCAGGCCGTGTGCCATGCCTCGACACATTGTCGACACCAAAGTGTCGACTTCACGGCTAAGTGTCGACACGGGTCGACACGCCCTGCGACACGCCCGTGTCGCAAGCCGTGCGCCTAGTCTCGACACAATGTCGAGACCGAAGTGTCGACTTCCCGACTGAGTGTCGACACAGGCTTGACATGCCCTGGGACACGCCCGTGTCCCATGCCGTGTGCCTGCTTCCAGAACCCAAACTGGCCCAAAACGTCCCCCTTTGATCCTTTGAGTTTCGGGGCATTACAAGTGGCATCCACTTCAAAAAGACCAGCCGCCGGCTTTGGGCGTCCCTGCGGGACATTCCATTGATAGGCGTTCATAACCATCTCTTCGAATAAAGCCTGGGCAGCCTCGGGAGTTTTGTTATTTAGTGTGCCCCCGGCTGCCGCGTCAATCATTTGACACGTCTGAAAATTAAGCCCATTATAAAAAATGTGTACTTACAACCACGTTGGCAGCGTGGTGCGGGCACCGGTGGAGGAATTCCTTAAACCGTTCCCAAGTCTCGTATAGAGACTCAGGATCATTTTGCACAAACGAAGAAATGTCCGCCCGCAACTTTGCAGTTTTTGCGGGCGAAAAGTACATTGTTAGGAACTGCTCCGTCAACTCATCCCACGTGGTGATACATCCTCGCGGGAGGGCATTCAACCACGCCTTGGCTTTGGACTTAAGGGAAAAAGGAAATAGGCGCAAGCGAATGACGTCATCAGTGACGCCATTAATCTTGAAGGTGTCGCATATTTCCAAAAAGTTGGACAAGTGGACATTCAGATCCTCTTCCGGCAGTCCATCGAACTGCACGACATTTTGGACCATTTGAATGACACTCGATTTTATTTCAAAATTATTATTTGCCACCACAGGGCGAACAATACTAGACCCAGTATCATCCAGGTTAGGCCGGGCGTAATAAGACATAGTACGCTCGGCCGCTGGGGCAGGGTTAGGGGCGACCATAACTACAACAGAGGGTTCTCCGATGGATTCTTCGGGGTCTAAAGAAGGAGTTCGGCGTTGAGATAGAATACGTGCAAGAGAGCGTTCGATCTCAGGGTCGAAGTCAAAATCTTCAGACTCGGAGGGTTGTCCACGGGTCATACACCCAAACAAAAAATAAAACTAAATAAACTCTTATATTTTTTTCTTTGATTTTATTTAAAATAAAGTTTTTAGTTTTTTTTAGTTTACAAAAAATAAGTAAAAGTAATAGAATCCGAAATTCAAAATAGCAACTCGAAGAACTCCCCGGCAACGACGCCAAAAACTTGATGGCCCGCGAGCAAACTCTTACTGTGGTTGGTTCAGTGAGTCGATCGCCGCGGGCTTGCTACAGGAGGCAAGTTCACCTATCACAAGTAGTACTCGATATTCAGGGGAATACAGAGGTCGTATTGTTCTCGGGGTCGTGTTGACTATTCTTACTCCTCCGGGAGGACTATTATTTTACTGAAAATAAGGTGGAGATTTTAATTAAGTAAAGACAGAAAAAGTAAAAGAGCGAAAAAAATTTAGAGAATTCGATGAAGAGTTAACGCTCGACACCGAATCAGATTAAGACTAAAATAATTTTTAATAATTTGAGGACTTAGTTTTCAAATTAATAAAAGGCAACTTGGCCATGGAGGTTCCACAAATGTGAGCGCACTTATCTCTAGGAATATTGCTCACCTGAACGCTAAGACTATTCGAACGAACGTTAGTCCGACGAAGGATTCCTCTTAATGCCCGCTTTACGCTAAGAACCCCGCTATTGGGTGGGGAACCCAATCCAGTAGAATTACGCTTGTCCTTTCTTGAGGGTATGCACTCAAATCTATTTACCCAGGGGTGATCTGTCCATATGCATGACCTCTCAGTTAGCTAGCGTATGGATAACGGAAATAAGGCCCACACATCGATTTGTGGTCCTACGCGTCGTTAACCCGGGGTAAACCTTAAGTGCTTAAATTAAAGTGAAAATAAAGAGCTTTAATTATTACGAATTATTTTAAATGTCCCAATGCTCTTCGATGCCGAGGCTAATAGCGATTAGCCACACATCGGTATGGGGACGGCTTTATAATTTAATGAGGCGCGAGTTCGAAATTAAACGCTAAACGATTATAAAAAGAGGACATAAAAAATAACAAACATTTAGAAAGCTGAAAAGTTAGCTAAAACAAGAACTCACGCACAGTCCAAATTATAACTAAAACAGAAACTAAGTTACAAAAAAGGAAAATTACAAGTCCTACTCAAACGAGTAGGCGAGAAATAAAGGCCAAACCATTTAACTCTTAAAGAGTAGGCGGAAATAAATACAATTACAACTCTTACTAAAATAATTACAGAAAAATAAAAGACCAGCCATTTAACTCAAATGAGTAGGCGGTAAACAAAATCCGGCCATTTAACTCCGAGCGAGTAGGTGGAAATAAACGCTAACACACACACTCTACATAATTGAAAGAAAGCAATAAAACTATCTCCTATACACACGCACTATTCATAATTGAAGAAAGCGATAAAATAAAGCATGAAAATTTGTCTCCTACACACACGCACTCTACATAATTGAAGAAAGTAATAAAATAAAGCATGAAAATTTAGCACCTACACTCACACACTCTTCATAAATTAAAGAAAGCATAAAGATTATTCTCATACACTCACACACACATTTGAAAACAAAATGAAAGTTACCTAAAAATTAAAACTAATACTTTTCTATACTTAGGTTTTACCAAAAAACAAATAAAAAGAACAAAATAAAATTTTAAGAGAACAAAAGTTTTTTCAAAACAAATCAAAAACCAAAGTTCTTGAAAAATTAAAATAACAAGATTTTCATTCTTATGATTTCATAAAAGTGATAAAAAAGTGAAAAAGAAAATGAAAAGAACAAAAAAGATTTTACAATCCTACAAAAAAAGATAAGTAAAAAAAATCAAAATCACTTTCAATACTCTTTTATAAATACATAAGAATGAAAGCATAAGACTCTTAAGTAAAAGACATGATGAAAAAAGAGGAAAACTTATCATACCACATTTGATTTGGAAATGAAATTTACTACAAAACCTAACATGAAGACAAGTTAAAAACATGAATAATAAACATGTTACACTCATACACACACACACACACACACTTTTCATAAAGAGAAAAAACAAAGGAAATACTAAGGATAAAATGAGAAGAAAAGTGGGCACATGAGTTCATTCCAAATCCATTTAAGAAGAGGAAAAATAACATTTTTATTGATTAAAGAAGACTATTACAAAGCTATTACAAAGCTAAAGCTAAAGCAAAAACAAACATGAAAGAAAAGGGGGGAGAAATCTCCTTACATAGCAAGGCAATCCACGTATGCAACCCACAAAACACACTAAAGTGGCTCAAAAATGTGAACCTTTGGTCAATACAGAAGTGGGGTATTTATTGGAAAAAAAGCCAAGTACACGCCCTCTGACACAGGCGTGTCACTACTTTTTGTGATGGCGGCTGGCGATTTGACGACAAAGTTGACTTCAGGCTAGACACTTGTCGGTTATGCAGAAGTCACACCCCAGGTCATGGGCGTGATACTGTGCGTGTCGGTTGGTGTCGACACTCGACAAATGTCGAGCGG
The DNA here is from genome assembly GCA_039583875.1 of Platanthera guangdongensis. Lineage (NCBI taxonomy): Eukaryota > Viridiplantae > Streptophyta > Magnoliopsida > Asparagales > Orchidaceae > Platanthera > Platanthera guangdongensis. The sequence goes on from CM077152.1 coordinate 144,259,600, forward strand.
AAAGTGTCGAGTTGAAAAATCGTCGGGCTCGAAGAGTTACGCCCTAGGTCACGGGCATGACATGGGCGTGTCGCAGGTTCGACGATCGTCAAGTTGAAATTCGTTGAGCTGCTGGAGAATCGTCGAGCGCGAAGAGGGGTCACGGCTTGGGTCATGCCCCGTGTCGGGGTGACACGGGCGTGTGTCCAGGCGTGTCAAGCTTTTCACTTCAGAAATTGCTATCTCACGGGATTTTGAGCTGTCACGCCCTGGTCACGGGCGTGATCAAAATGACACGGGCGTGTACTGCCCAATTTTGGCAGATTTTTATTTTTTCCTGAAAAATAAAATAAAATAAGTTAGTAGTAAAGTTTCAAAAATAGGAGCATTTTATTGAATAGAAATAAGTAAAAATGACGAAAATAAATGAAAACGACTAAATTAATGTGCACAAAAATACGTATATTTACAATTCATCAGTACCCTCTAGAGGGTTGTACATATACTGTACTTCTTGCTGAATCATCTCAAAATCTGCTGGAGGGTAAATAACCTGAGCAACTTCAGGTTGATCACCTTCTAAATAAGCAGGTTGCACACCTGACTCAGCTACATTATCATCATCACAGAGGGGTGGATATCCAAGGGTGGCTCTGATGCTATTAGATATCCATTTAGCATGATCTGAGCCTGCTTTGACTAACACTCTCTCCCCCTTTATGACTTCTCTTTCAATATGATCTCTGAGGTCATCCTTCTGAAATCTTACTTGTTCATATAGATAATTAACACCATCTTTATAAAATGACCTTATTTTCAGTAGCTGTTCAGAAATGATCTTTTGTGAAGTCTTAATAGTTGTTTGTACAGCAAGTAATTCTTCCTGTAATTATTTGTCAAAATCTGACTTAGCTTTAGCACTTGCCTCAGTCTGGGCAGCAACAGTATTCTTTAACTCTGTAATAATCACATTATGTGATTCAGTCAGATTGTCATTCATCCATAGTTTATTTTCAAGGACATAGCCTTGCTTGACAGCTATATCATCAACTTGAGTCTTTATTCCTACTTGTTGTTTTGCAAGATATACTATAGCATTGCCACCTTTGTGGAAGCAATCTGTCATTTCCTTCTTGTTCTGATTTACTTCAAATCTAATGGATTTGATATCTTGTGCCAAGGAGAATTGCAGATCTTTATGAGTTTCATCTATATACTTCTCCATGTCTATCCTTTGTTCATCCAACTTTACTTGCAAGGATACCAACAAAGAGCTATAATCTTGGGCTAGGGCAGGTTGTGGAGCAGTTTGCAATGCCCTTTTATAGCTTTGGCTTCTTCTTTTGAAAACCATCATCTTTCTCTTTTTGGCTTGAATTTCTGCTTCATCTTCAGAAGCTGATGTACTGGCTATATCAACTCTTTCCTTTGGACTAGGAGGCAATTCCTTTTCAGTCCTAGGTTGCTCCCCCTCAATGTTAGCTTGCTCCCCCTCAGTTCTTTCTTTCTCCCCCTGAGTCTCAGCTTGCTCCATATCAGTGAACAACTCTTCTATGGTAAACTCTTGTTGAGTTGGGACTTGAGGCACCACCAACTCAGGAGCATCTGCAGCTGTAGATGTATCCTCCATGATAACATCTTTTTCTTGAGTGTTGAGGTGAGTTGTCTGGTCAACATCAACCAAGGGAATAGTTAGTATTTCATCCTCATTATTGAAAATTGATTGATTTACTTCCTGCATTACCTCAAGAATAGTTTGTGTAGCCATTTAACTTTCTAATTGTGTTGGCTCTTCCTCAAAATGAGGCTCCCCCTGCACCTGAGCTCCATCTGTAATATCTTGTGCAGGAGATTTTTCAGGAATCTCTTGCCTCTCAAGATGAGGCTCCCCCTGCACCTGAGCTCCATCTGTAATATCTTGTGCAGGAGATTTTTCAGGAATCTCTGGCCTCTCTTCACCAGGCATGTCCTTTGTTAGAACTCTATCCCATCTGGAGATTATCCTTATGTCCATTCTTCTCATGTGGTTGATCTTAGAACCAGTAGACTGTTCCATTACTTCGAGAATTGTTCCAGCCAAGTATAGACTCATGATTCTTCCCAAATTTGGCTTCTTAATGCTTTCCTTAATCTTTTCAAAGATTACTACAGACTAATCTGTGTTTAGTCTGAAGATAATCCTGGTTATCAGGCTGAACATATAGGCTGAAACCCTATCATGTCCCCCTGTCTTGCGGAGAATGACTTTTCTAACCACTTCAGAAAGGAATTTTCCTTGCAGATTCATCCCTTTCCTGTTCATTGCAGATCCAATCTTCATGGTGGGATCCAATCCACACCACTGAAGTGCTTCCCTAGTCTTGGTAGAGGGAACTTCTTCTTCTTGAGTTCTGGAGAGTTGAAGAGTTTTCCTTAAGCTCTTCAAGGTAAGTTTAACTTTAGCACCCTGAACTATAGATTTAATCTTAAGTCCAGTCGAATCTACAGTAGCTGCGCCATAAAATTCCAGCATTTCTTTCTTCCATATCTTTGTAGGTTCAGATACCAGAAACTCCAAACCATTTTCTGCAATTAGGGTTACTACTGTTTTAATCTCGGGTTCCGCATTATCAAAAGCATTGCGAACCAGCTCATAGCCTTTGTTAACATTATCTTCAAGCTTTGGCGCCATTGGGGTTGTGAGAAATCTTGGATTGAGAAGATAGAAGTTGTTGACACAAGGTTTTGGTCTCGAAAATATGGAGAGTGTGTCGACAGAATATGTTGTTGACCTATTTATACCCTTCTAAATAATGAAGGTCAAAAGTTGCGTCAAAAATCTCTTAAGGTGTCGACACAATTGAAATGTGTCGACACAGACTTCTAATGTCTCGACAGAAGTGTTGACTTCTATATGCCGACATAATTCTATTTGTCTTGGTCGTGTTTGACGAAGAGCCCGTGAAGTCGATGATCTGAGGTCGACGAATCTGCGCTCAACGATATGTGTCGATTCTGCGCTCGACGAAATCTGTGTATTGATTCTAAGTGTCGACACCACTTCTCGATGTGTCGACACTACTTCTCTGAAGTGTCGACACCAATTTTTTGGATGTGTCGACATCACTTCCCTGGAGTGTTGACACCAACTACTATGTGTCGACACAGACAACGTTTTGTGTCGACACAATTTTACTTAGCCAAATTTGTTAAACTAATTTATGTTCAACATTCCTAATTCAATTTTGAAATTATTGAATTTAGTTTCATCTAAAGGCTTCGTGAACATGTCAGCAAATTGTAAATCAGTGTTAACAAATTTTAAAGAAATATCTTCTTTTTATATGATCTCTAAGAAAATAGTATCTTATTTCTATATGCTTTGTTCTACTATGAGAAACATGATTATGAGCAATAGAAATAGCACTAGTAGAATCACATAATAGTGGAGTTATATTTACCTAAATACCATAATCTTCCAACTGATGCTGTATCCACAACAGCTGTGCACAACAACTTCCTGCAGCAACATACTCAGACTCAGCTGTGGAAATTGCCACACTAGTCTGCTTCTTACAGCTCCATGACACCAGTATTCCTCCTAGAAATTGACAGGTGCCTGGTGTGCTTTTCCTATCTACTTTGCAACCTGCAAAGTCTGCATCTGAATAGCCCATTTGTAGAAAATCTCTATTCCTAGGATACCAAAGGCCTAGATTAGGTGTGCCCTTAAGATATCTCAAAATCCTTTTGACAGCAGTATAATGAGATTCTTTAGGGCAGGATTGGTACCTAGCACAGACACGTGTAGCATACATGATATCTGGTCTACTAGCAGTCATATATAAGAGGGAGCCAACTATCCCTCTATACAAAGACTCATCTATAGGTTTCCCTGCATCTTTGCTTAGAGACATACTTGTCCCCATTCGAGTTCTCATGGTAGTGGATGACTCCATACCATACTTCTTAATTAACTCCAGGGTGAACTTAGACTGGGATATAGACAAGCCATCATCAGTCTGTCTTACTTGGAGGCCCAAGAAGAACTTAAGTTCTCCCATACTGCTCATTTCAAATTTCCTTTCATAAGTTTTGCAAACTTTCTACAAAGGTTATTTTCAATAGAACCAAATATTATGTCATCAACATATATTTGGACTAGGATAATCTTTCCTTTGGATTATCGAAGGAATAGAGTCTTCTCTATTTTCCCTCTTGAGAATTTGTTCTCAATGAGGAAATTAGATAGAGTTTCATACCAAGCCCTTGGGGCTTGTTTTAACCCATATAAAGCTTTCCTAATTCTATAAACATAATTAGGTTTGAGTGGATCAACAAAACCTGAGGGCTGCTCTATATAGACCTCCTCTTTTAAGTCTCCATTTAAGAATGTTGACTTAACATCCATTTTGAACACTTTGAAGCCTTGATATGCTGCATAGGCAAGGAATAGACTGATTGCTTCCAACCTTGCCACTGGAGCAAAAGTCTGATCAAAGTCAATGCCCTCTTCCTGCCTGTATCCTTTGGCAACTACTCTTGCCTTGTTCTTCACTATGATCCCACTCTCATCAAGATTGTTTCTATAAATCCACTTTGTCCCTATGACATTGTGGCCCTTTGGTTTTGGTACCAACTCCAAGACCTTGCACCTTCTGAATTGATTTAACTCCACATGCATAGCATCAATCCAGTGTGGGTCTTGAATAACTTCTTCAAATATCTTGGGTTCCAGTTGAGATAAGAAGCTTGAGCAAAGAACTGTATTTAAGTTCCTGCTCCTTATTTGTACTTCATGTCTTGGATCACCAATGATCTGGTGTGCAGGATGATCGTTTAACTGTCTAACTGTTGGAGGTAATCTATCAACAGTTTGACCTTCTTCAATCTCTTTATTATGCTGCACCTTATGGTCTTCATTTTCCTCTTGAGTGTCTTGTACTCCCCCTGGACAGCAACTATCATTTTCCTCATCCTGCTTTGTAGTTGGATCTTCTCTGATAGTAAGCTGGTCCATCTTCTGCTGTATACCAAACCCTTTGATGACTCATTTTTCAGAACCACCAAAAATTACTTTAGGCCCATTCAGTATTGGTGAGTAGTCCTTCAACAATCCCCTTATTCCAGTAATGTGCCTGGAACATCCACTGTCCAAGTACCATATAGGGGCATGGTAACTTGGACTCACATGCAACAAAGATTACTTAACCTTAGAACCCAAATAACTTTTGGGTCCTTAGTTCAAGTTAGCCTGAAACTTGACAAATCTGCCTGCAGCTTTTCTAACAGGTAGATTGCTATTCTCCCTGACACTGGTATTGTGCCAACAGTCTAAGGCATAATGGCCTATCTTGCCACAACACCAGCACTCATACTTATTATACCTCTTTTTAGGTACAATCTTAGCTTTATTGTTAGCAACAGATCTCTTGTTTTGTGCTGGGGCTTTGCCTTTCTTATTGAAATGTGCAGCCCATGCAGTTCTCTTAAATCCTAATCATGCTTTACCCTTTTGAGACACAAAGTCATCAATTAAGGGTAGTATAGATTTTGGCTTAGAGAAACTAGCCACTATCTCCTTCTCTTTCTGAAGTCTATCTTCTAGACTTTTGATCTGATCATTTTTGAATGTGATTGTGTCCATCTGAATAACAGTTATGTTTTTCAGCCTGACAATCTCATTCATCTTTTGATCAAGCAGCTTATCTGAATCAGATGCAGCCAACTTAAGAGCTACAATTTCCTTAGCCAGATTTTTGGCCAGGTTTTTGCTTCTCTTGAGTGCCTGCAACAAATCCCCATATTCATCTATAAGCTGATGAATATCTCCTTCAGATTCAGAACCATCCACATCTATTGATGCAGATGCATCTGATTCTAACCTAGTGAAGTAATTAGAATCTACAGATGAACTTTTTACCTTACTGGGGCCAGGTTGATCCTGACACTGGTATTCTTCAGACATAGCCACCAGTCCTTTGTACTGATGGTCTTCTTGCTCATAGATAGAGTCCAGCAATCTTAAGAACTCATCCTCTTCTTCAGTTGCAAACAAACCAATATTGGCCTCATCCTCAGATTCAGACTCTGAAGTTAATTGATCTGTCCAATTTTTCTCTTTCTTAGCTACCAAGGATTTCTCCTTCTTGCTCTTGTGCTGAGACTTCTTTTTATTAGTAGACTCCTTCCTTTTGTCTGGACAGTCAGCCACAACATGTCCACGTCTGTTGTAGCAATAGCAAATGATCTTTGATGTAGTTGACTTGCTAGGCTTTTTCCAACTCGTGTCCTTCCTGGATGATTTCCTCTTCTGATAATAGTCATCCATGGACTTAGATGAGGATGGCTTAGATTTCCACTGCTTCTTCTTTAAGAGTCTCTGAAACTCCCTAGTGAAAGCAACAAAGTCTTCATCTGAATTACTGCTGTCTGAACTGGGATTATCAGAATTTTCTGAGTTCACTTCTGCATCTTTCTTAGGAGAAGATGGAGACCTTCTCCTATTCTTCCTTGTGGCTTCTACCTTGAAGGCCATAGACTTTTCTCTATGGTCAACCTTTGTATTTTTTCTTCATCCTTTCTGGCCAACAACTGCATCTCATATGACAACAATTTACCAAACAGTGTTGGAGGTGAAATCTCCGCCAGTCTGACCACCTCCCTTATGGCACAAATCTTTGTATCCCAATCCTTAGTCAAAGACCTAAGGAATTTGTCATTCAGCTCATATGTACTGAAGATTCTTCCATAGGACATTAATTTATTTACTATTCTGTAGAACTTCTTATAACATTCAGTTATACTATCAGACTTGGCTTGTCTGAAACTCTCATACTCTTGATTAAGCATAGACCTTCTATCTTTCCTAACCTCTTCAGAACCCTTCATGTAGACAACCAATGTGTCCCACATTTCCTTGGAAGTTTTGTAGTGAATCAGATTATGGAATGCTGAATCATCTATGAAACTCACTATAATATTCTGTGCTCTTTTATCCATTGTGGCCAAGATGATCTCATCCTTTGTCATTTCTGAAAAATCCTTAGTAATCCTCTGATTAGCATCAAGAATAGAAACCTTCATTGGAATATATGGTCCTTCCTGAACTGTTATATAAATTCTAGGATCAGATGCCTCCATAAATAATCTGACCCTCTCCTTCCATATTCCAAAAATTTCCTTCCTACAGATGGGCAACTTCATTGAACCAAGTTCTTTATGGTTTTCTCCTGAACCTATCTTCTTTAACTTAATTCTGCAATTTATTCTGCCTCACAGATCTTACTCAGACTGTTAAGTCTATCTTTGAGTAACCTCCCTCTGATACCACTTGAAAGAATTGGTTCCTAACCACCTAGAGGGGGGGGGGGGGTGAATAGGTGTAATTTCTTTTTCTTCTAAGGCAGAACTTTTAATACAGTTAATTAACAAAAACAGATAGTTCTACAGCTATCACAACACAGAATTAATAATACCACATACAATCACAGGTTGCACACTGATTTATAGTGGTTCCCCAAGGTCTGGGTACATCCACTTTCCCCCTTCGCCTATCTAGCAGTGTGCTAGATTTGGCCTAACTTCTTTCCTTCTACTCAGATCCTCAGATCTTACAGCTCAGAACCCAAACAAGGCTCCTACAACTCAAAGTGAGTCCACACCCCTACAGCTCAGGCAATCTGCCCTACCTTAGCCTTCAACAAGGCCTACAACTCAGAGATGACAATCTCCTACAACTTAGGCTCACAACCCTACCTCAGCCTTCAACAAGGCCTACCACTCAGAGAACTTATCTCCTACAAGTCAGCCTTTATAAATCAGGCTTACAACTCAGATCTTAAAAAGATCCTACAAAAAATATATGTAAATCTACACTTTAACCACCACCCTGGTTGAGAGAGAAAGGATGGACAGTTTCTTGATCAGTTCTTGAAAGAATCTGACGTTAGAGATCGACCTGACTTATCTTTCTTCAAAGTTTCTTGAATCTGAACACAGTAGGGTTGATCTCCTTTGATGTTGATCCTCAATCAGCTTCTTTCTTGAAATTAAGAAATCAATCTGAATCCTTCTTAGCAGACTGGTTCAAACTCTGCACTTGAGAGACTTGTTGATGTAAGTCCCTTTCTTCACTTGAATAGATTGAGCTCTCTCTCCAACTTCTTCTGAAGATTCTTCTGAATTCTTATTTTAATTCTCTTGACAAACTCTGAGTAGATCAACACTTGAGAATGTCTTCTTAGATCTTCTGTTGAAAATCTTCGTCTGGTTTTTCGTTTATCTTATGTGTGTAACACTTGTATCATTTTCTTCTATTTATAGAGAATGTCTTTATATAGACTTTCTCCATGATAACCGGCTGATCCAGTTTCTAACAAACTTCTGACAGCTCTGACAGTTGCAGTAGACCGGTTGGATATGACAGCTGTCAAGTATTTCAGTCACTTCTTGAAACTCTGTCTCTGTCAGTAAAGAGTCGAGACTGAACTTCATCATGTGTCGACACAAGTAGACTAAGTGTCGACACTAGCCTTAGTGATGTCGACAAAGCTCTCTTGGTGTTGACACTGCTTCTCGACACAGCTTCTGTAGAATGTGTCGACACTAGTTCTGTGTTTGTCGACACAGTCACTTCTTCTCTTCACAAAAATCAAGTTTGTTGAAACTCTGCTATGTGTCGACACAAATCCTGTGTGTCGACACAGTTGGTGTCGACAAAGTCTTCTGTGTGTCGACACTGCCTCAGTGTGTCGATACAGTTGATGTCACTAATCTTTTCTGTGTGTCTACACTGCCTCTGTGTGTCGACACAGTTTCTTCTGGTGTCGACACAGTCTTTCCAAGTGTCGACACAATTGACTCCAGGTATCGACTTAGTTTTTCTCCAGTGTCGACACAAGCTTTCATAAGTGTCGACGCAGCTTCTTCTGGTGTCGACTCATGGACTTAGAAACTTTTTCCTGCATTCTTGCATTTTCTTAACCTGCACATATAAACTCAAAACAACATCAAATACACCTTGATGCATATCATTGAGTAAGGTGAGGCTTCTTCAAATCTGGTACATATTTTCCAATGTACCCAACAATGCTGCTCTGGCCCTTGTAATTAAGTCAATTGAAGATGGAACTACTGAGGAGTATACACTAAAGGACGACATCGTGCATTTCCGTAGCCTAATCTACATCCCAAGGATGGGGAAATTCAGAAAGACATATTGAGAGAGGCATATTGCTCCAAGTATTCGGTGCACCCCGGGATTTCCACGATGTATAGCGACCCACAAAAGACCATGTTCTGGCCAGGGATGAAGAACGCGGTCAAGTATTTTTTTATACATTGTGAGGAATGTTAGAAGGTGAAGGTGGAGTGCAAGAACCTCGAAGGATTATTACAGTCATTGCCCATCCCTGAGTGGAAGTTCGAGGATATCGCCATGGACTTTGTTCATGGGTTGCCTCATTTGTGCTATGGGAACTATTTGGTTTGGGTGATTGTAGATCGTCTGACGAAGGTCGCCAGATTTATCCCTATGACGAAGGAGGCAAATGTGGACATTTTAGTGTGTCTCTTTATGGAACAATTTGTATGGTATCATGACGTGCCTAAGACGATAGTCTCCGATCGTGATGACCGCTTTAACTCCAAGGAGTGGAAGGCAGTACAAGAATATCTGGCCTCTCACCTTACCTTCAGCATAACTTTTCACTCTCAGATGGATGGTCAGTTCGAAAGGACCATCGGGGCAATGGAAGATCTTTAGAGGCTGTATGTATTGGATAGAGGAAAACCGTGGGAAAGACTCCTACCACTAGTAGAATTTTCATATGGCAATAGCCATCAAGCTAGCATCAGGATGGCTCCCCACGAATCACTTTATGGGAGAAGGTATAGAACTCCATTATCATGGGTGCAGGATGAAGATCCAAAAGTTTTGGGGATAAAGTACATTGAAGACACCGATGCGCTTGTTAGATTTATAAGAGACCGCTTGCTTGAGGCTCAAAGTCGGCAGGCAAAGTACTATAATGCGAAGCACTAGATGATAGAATTTCAAGTGGGTGACAAGGTATTCTTGAAGATCAGGCCAATGCATGGAGTCTTACGAGTGCGGGGTATGAAGATGCTCAGACCGAGATATGTGGAGCCCTATGCTATAGTGGAGAGAATTGGACCTTTAGCCTATTGGCTGGAGCTACTACCCGAACTGGAAAATTGGCACGATGTCTTGCACATGTCGTCACTCCGGAAGGCACTACTACGACCTGACCAATATGTCTCCTCTATATATGGAGCAGTGACAACTGATAGATCCATCCGACTAGAGCTGGTGCAGATAGTGGACAACAAGACAAGGAGCTTAGGAAGAAGAGTGTACCATTGGTAAAGGTCCAATGGTCTAATCACGGGAAAGAAGAATACACATGGGAGCCGGCGGACTTGATGTGGAAGTGCTACCCAGAGTTATTTTCCCAAGGTAAATTTAAAGCATATTATATGTTCATGCTTTATTCCCCCTATAACCGTAGACTGATTTCAGGGACGAAATCTTTTATTTTGTTTATAGGAATTGTAACATCCCGTTTTGCGCTAGGCCCATCGTACATGTTTTGAGTCAAGAGAATTGATTCAGGCTCGGGAAGCATCGCGTGAGTCGACTGGACTCGACGAATAGTAAAGATTTTGACTTAGAATAATTCTAGAACCTGAAGGCGTCGATTGCGTTAAATGCACTCGATGCCATTCGATGAATTATGCTGAGGCATTGAGTGCACTCAGCACCACTCGACGAAATTGGACTTAGAATGATTTCTGGACTCAGGGAGTCGAGTGCGTTGAGTTCACTCGATGCCATTCAACAAATTTTGCTGAGGCATTGAGTGGACTCAGCACCACTTGACGAAATTGTACTTAGAATGTTTTCTGGACTTAGGGCGTTGAGTGCGTTGAGTGCACTCGATGCCATTCAACGAATTATGCTGAGGCATTGTGTTGGGGTTCAGCAATGCCTCCGGTGTTGGGAGGTACAGCACGAGGTGCTATGGCCTACACTAGTCGAACAGAAGGACATGTCCCCTAGGCCTAACTGGCCGCCCACTGGATCTTGCCTAGGGTAGCCAGCTCCATAAAGGAGTGGTAGCGCCATCCTCAAACAGTCTGGGATTTTGGGCGAGTTGGTTGTGCCATGTCCGTACATTAGGTATCAGATGAGGTCACATGTTCAAGACCGGGGGGGGGGGGGCTATTAAATCCCGATTTGTTCCTTCTACCTATATGAGTCCAACGTGTCAGACAACCGTGGACATGTGGTAACCCCACCTATGAGCCATGTGTTAACCCCACCTTTGAGCCGACAGGTTGTGCTGGATGCCCGGGGGGGGGGGGGTGGGGGGGGGGGGGTGGGGGCGAGATTATTGGGTCCGACATTCCTTCACTTGATCCGTGGCGGTCTTCTATTTATTTAAGAAATTAAGTAGCACCCTTTCCAACAGTCCGGGCTTTTGGAACAGTTGGGTATGCGCTTGATCCTACACGTCGAGTGTACTCAACACCACACAACGTATTTTACTTATAATATTTTCTGGAAGTTGAGGCGTTGAGTGAGGTCAACGCGGCGTTGAGTGGTCTCAACACCACTCAATGCTATTCTGGCTGATGTTGGCGTTGAGTGAAGTCAACGCGGTGTTGAGTGGTCTCAATGCCACTCAATGCTTTTAACTTAGAATTATCCTGATGTTGTTGTCATTGAGTGGAGTCAATGCGACATTGAGTGGTCTCAACGCCACTCAATGCTTTTTACTTAGTTGTACTAAGGCTTGTAGGTGTCGAGTGCGTTGAGTGCACTCGATACCACTCAACGATTCGTCGAGTGATGATTGCTTACTCAATGACTTTTGGCTTAGAGTTATTCTTGAGGCCTGTAGGCATCGAGTGCGTCGAGTGCACTTGACACCACTCGATGATTCGTCGAGTAAAGGAGGCACATTCAATGATTTTGACTTGGTGGATTTTTGGCTTAGTCTGCTTGCTGCTACATGCACGGTCTGAACCAGATTTTTTGGGAATGGCGAATATTGACTTATTTGGACCGATCACTTCCACATTTTAATAATAATGGGCAGTCCAATGTTAGGCCGACACGTAGCAAAGTAGTTAATCCTAATTCCTCTTATAAAAGGAGATTTACGGGAAAACCCTAGCCGTCACTTCGCGATTCTTGCCACGCAGTTATCCTTACCGAGCCCGACGAAGAAGGAAATCACTGAAGTCGTATTTTCTGGGGGAAAGTCTTCCCTTTCTCTTCCCCTTAAAGAACGACACCAACAAGAAAGATGCTGCCAAGGAGAGTGACGAGATCCTTGGCCGGAACTGCCGGAAACGTGGTATGCTTCCTACCCTCTCTCTTGGTGCTAGATCTGTAGTTATTTTTTAGGAGAGATGTCGACTCAAAAGAGTTTGACTTGTGAGATGAAGATCTCTTAGGTAGAGAACATGCTAGGGCTTGTGTCCTAGATATTTAATGTCTTCAACCTTTCCTCTTTTCTTTGTGAAGATGGTGGACTTGGTTTCGTGAAGAGAGATGGTCTATTGAGGGTGAATAAGGGAGGAGGAACTTCTGCATATAGTTTTGATTAAATGTCTAAAGGAAGTATATGAAACGATGTCATTCATCTTGCTTTTTGATGCATGCAGAAATCTGAATTCTGTGCGCAGCAAATTTCAAGGCTATTTTTGGGTATGTTACAGCCAAATTTGGGCTTTTGACTAAACATGAAAGTCGTAGCCCATGGAAATACCTTTCCAACAAATAGTTACACATTTTCATATGTGTCCTGTAGACTTGGAAATGTCCAGTTGAAGTTGTTGTACCTTCAATTCTTAAGTACATGTTGTTCTATGGTTAGTGTTGATCCAGGTTCGAATTTGGTAGAGAGGTCATTGTAAATTGACATTTAGATTTGCTGAACTTAATTTATGGATGTTTTTGATAAACAAGGACTGATGGAATAGATCCTTAATAAAGTAAATACGGTTGAGGTTTTTGTAAGTCGAGTCTATATATAATCGTGATAAACAAATGGATTGGTGGAACACGATTGTACCAACAGTTTGAAGGAGGTTGACAAACAAATGGTTTGGGTAAGCTAGTGAGCAAATAGATTGATACGTTTGATTGTTCAAATGATATTCCTATGGAAGCATAATTGATTGTGAATGCTTGACTTTAAGAAGGAATTGGATGAGGTTAATGCATGGCCGTATGATAGGATTATTAATGAAATGTGTAAAAGAGTCCACTGCCTGAAGTTGTGTGTCCCTACAGGTAGCAGTGTGGGTTTGGTATGTTATATAAGATGGCTTGCCTCATATGTAGATGATAAACCCTGGTGTGGAAGGGAAATGTGGACGGGTTGGAAGTGGGTGTGTGTTTGCCGTACTAGAATGATGTGTCGATAAGGGACTCAATGTGGAGCCCTTGCGTGCTGTTGAGCACGAGATGTGAATAATAAGAAGGGACTTAGTGTGTAGCCCTTGGGTGCTGTTGAGCACTAGATTGTTGATGGAAAGGCCATGCGAGATTGCATGCGGTGTGAGTTGACACACGGTGTCATAATCCTGGGTTAAGGATAGTGTGGCAGGTCTACGGGCTCGCCAGTCGTCACACCGATTGGAGTTGACATATAGAATTTGGGCGGTTGGGCTTGGTCCTCGGTGCTCATTACCGGGGCTCCTTCTGTGCCAAGTGGACAGATTGGTTGTGTCCTCGATGCTCATTCCCGATGCCCTTTCCGTGCCAAATTAGTAGGATAGTTTGGGCTGTGTTCTTAGTGCACATCTACGCAAGACCCCTCTGAGCCATAGTACATATGTGAGCTCCATTGTTGTGATCTTAGCATTAAAGTGTACGAAGGATTTGGCTTGGTAGTGTGGATGGCTGCCTAGTAGTGGAAAGCCCTTTCCACTTTCACCGTCTAGCCACAACGGATGACACCTGAGATGCTAGCTACCTGCTCGAAATGTAGGAACTACAAGTCTGTGTTAATATAGCAATTGCATGTGTGTTAGCATGTGTGAGTCATCATAATTCATTCATAACATAACATTGCATCACATAAGATCCTTATCATATAAGTTTGTATGAGTTCTCTTTTATGATGAGTCACTTTTATGTTAAGCCGATCCTTAACTTATATGTCTGTATGAGCATTCATATAAGTTAAGTTACTTCCTGTTGTAGGATCATACTTGTATACTGATATTGATAGTAGAACTGCTAGAGTAGATTATTATACTCACTTGTTTTACATGTTAGATACTTTGATGTTGATTAGTCTTATACCACCTACTTTTACTACAGCTTTATATATATATATATATATATATATATATATATATATATATATATATATATATATATATATATATATATATATATATATATATATATGTTGTAACTTTTTTCCTTTCTCCGCCCGGTGACTAAGAGTTGCCGAGGGAGTGAATGTGATAGCCACTTTGTTTTTATGACTATCGGTTGCCACGTCTTCTTTTTAGGAGGAAGCCCGACAGCATGTCTGCAGGAGGGCAGCCATGCCAGGGTGATAGGGACTGAAGTGACGATACCATCACTACCGTCTGTGACTGATGTGACTTTTTGAGAGACTCATTTCGTAGCCTTCTTAGCATGATGTACTCTGATATTATATTAGTCTTGGTTACTTCTTTTTATTTGATCTATTTAGACTATATAATTATGCAGATTTCGACATCCATTTATATTCTTATGTTAGGTTGGCAATGATGATATTGGTTTTAGCCAACATGATAGGCATCTTATGGCACAGGTCGACTCATGAGTTGGCGCTACCACAAGGCGGCTGTTCTGGGCATAAGACTCCCCTCAGCCGTGTCTTGTGTTTTGGGAGGGGGTCTTACAATGTGTGTCTATGCTGAGAGTGCTCAGGATAAACCTGCATGTGGGGGAGGGGGGGGGGGGGTGCACACCCTGTGTGTGTCGGGGTTCTACAATGCGCCTTGGACACTCATGATGCGCCTGCGTGCCTTGCTTACGCATGGAACGTATGAGGGAATCCCCACGCTGGGCGGTGTACGGGGTGTGTCTGTGCACCTTGCACACATGGGAGTACCTTGTGTGCACAGGGCACGTGCATGGACATCTGCGTGCTTGGCACGTGCAGGATGTTCCCGTGCGCTGAGCACGTGCGGGTTGAGCTTGCGCACCTTGCTTGGGATGCTCCTTCGCTCCTTCCACATGCATGGGGAGGTTGCACATCTTACATATGTGTGCTCTTGCCTGTATGCTTGTGTGTCGTGCAACTATGCATATAAGCTTTTACTTTTGCAAATACTTATGCATATTTTTACCTTTCAGGTATCGAGACGTTGCTCACATTGAAGGCCGATGTTGCTACGATATTTGATCACTACTAAGCAGATTGACATCTAGAGGAAGCAATATGGTATACCTGGCTGACTGGAGGAGAATATTCCACTCATTGAGGATTGAGTTCAAAATCCTATAACGGGTAGTGTGACGTTCTTTAAGTCTTCTTGAGGCCCAGGTTCCTCCTTCCGCATTGTGAGGAGGTGATCAAGATTTTTAAACATTGTGGGGTGCCAGTATCTTAATACACTCATGCCAGGATGATGCACATCATGGGCTTGATCAATTTCTTCCGAGAACATGGCTAGAGGTTTTCTTTGGATCTCTTCAAGAAATAGTGTGAGGTGTGCACTGACATAGGTGGTAGTATCGAGGTTCACAATAATAAGTGTTGGCATGATTTTGAGGATATAGTGGACCATCGTCATGGGAACATCATGTACGGGTATGTCAAGAACTCCTAGGGCTTGCTAGAATTGCAGAAGTCACTTCCTGGACTCTACTTCTGTAACACCCCATCCGTTGTATGGCATATAATAGAAGGTCCAGCTGGAACCCGACGCCATATACCACGGACAGTCGGAAAGGTTATATAAGAATATCAAAACAATCCAACTAAGACTACTCGCCCTATACAGAGCATTCTAGCGGAAGCTTTTAAACAGTTATAAAGAACCCATAATTGAAATATTAACTATCATGAATGTCCACAACTACCACAAGAATGAAATAACAATTACACTGAAAGAACTTGGCTTTATGGACTTACAAGAGTTTCACTTAACAAAATAGTGTCTTACATACATTGACTCGCAGGCTGGCCACACATGACAAAATAAAATACAACTATTCGCTTTGGCCTTCGAGGGCCAGCTCAGCAACATGGGCTTCAGTCCGCTATTTTATACTCGGCTCCATAGCACCTGCAAGCAACATTCCATCGCACGGTGGCAAATATAGTAACGGTCAACAAAAGACGACCAAATTATAATGACCCCGCCCCTTACTCAGGACGGCGGTGCTCCTTCCCTGCATTTTATTAGCCCAGCTAAACAATAAAGTACAAACATACTTCGCTACAGGTGTAGGCTCACACGGCCAAACACCCCGTGCACTCAGGGCACATTAACTGTGAATCCGGTCAATTCCGTGGCTTCACCACCATCCCCGAGATGGAAACAATGTGAGAAGTTTAGCCTTTCTGACCACTGTCTAAGGCTCCCGACTATGCCAACGGCCAGTCCCTCTATGGGTCTCTCGCACCGAACCACATAGCCTGGGTCCGATTCCAATTGCCCATTGCTCACACCACGTAGTCACCTTAAGACGTACACACGAGCCAAGCTTCTCTCGGATCCCGCCACAATTCCAAAAATCACATAACCCACTTATGTACAAGGCTGGCTCCCCGACCGCCAAATTAGTAAAATTACGTTTCCGCTCAGTTTTCTGGGTGCGCCATGGAGTTAATCCCCAAGGATCCCTGCTGCAATCAACCGTGTAGAAATCTGAAAACACAAAACACAGAGTCTTCTCCGGTAAACTATACAAAATGCAACATCACCGATCTAGACCAACATGTCCGGGTAGTCTTCACACACAATGCCTATGTCCGTACTTCGATTCCGGACTCTATATGTAATACAAGGGGGACTATTCCCGTCAACCCCAAGGAACACTGCACACTCACCGCACACTCGCTGGAGAGGGTTTCCTTATGCAAAAGAAGGAGAGCTTCACATGCTCAAGTAGAGAATCGTTACCCTTGTAGTAAGCTTTTGCGCCATGAAAAAACTATAAGGATAGAAGGCTTCGCAATGGAATTTCCTCCACGGATCTGCTCACGATTCTCAAAACGGTGCTCCGATGCTCCGCCGGCGGCCAGAATCCTCCCTTTCCTTCCTCCTCTCTCCAACTCCTTAGAAAGAGAATGGTAAAGAGCAAATGAGGAGTTAAACCTCCATTCCCGGACTTATCAGAGCAGGAACACATATGAGCCGTTGGATCTTAATTAAAGAAAACAAACGGCTCAGATCCGCCCAAAAATTCTCAAACCTAGGCCGAACACAGCCTCACACGCGGCCGTTTCCCAGGACATGTGCCTCGATCCAGATACGATTGTCGAGCACAAAAGAGGACACGGGTCGAGACATGCCCGTGTCTCAACTTAACATGCTCGTGTCGGTTTCCGATACGCCCGTGCACTAGGGCCATATCACCAGTAACCACCACACTACCCGATCGACTCTTGGGAACACGGGTGGTGACACGGGTATGCACACGCCCGTGTCACGCTGCCGTGCTTCCTGCCGTGTCCTTCTCTGGACACAGCCGACCAACAGAAAAACACACGGCCTTGGACACGCTCGTGTCCTAGGCCGTGTACACCTATACAGGCACCAAAAATTCTCGTGGACACGACCAGCTCGGTTACGATTTTCGGGGCGTTACAAATCTCCCCCACTTAAAGAATTTCGTCCCGAAATTATGTAAAGGTACACAAAATTTTAAATGTTACCTGAGTGGAATAACTCGGGGTATTCTTCCATCATAGTCTACTCTCGCTCCCAAGAAAGCTCCTCACATCCGCAGTTATCCCAACGGACTCTGACCATTCAGATTTCCTTGTTGCGGAGTCGTTTAACCTCAAAATCTTCAATGCGTACTGGCTTGACCTTTGTCGTCAACCCGCAATCAAACGACACTTGATTGACCGCAACGACCTGCGAAGGCTCTTGCACCGCCTTCCGCAACACCAATACGTAGTGTAACACCCCCTATCCGTCACATAGCATATAGCAGTAGGTCCGGCCGGGGCCCGACGCCGTATGCCACAGACAGACCTGGTGGTTACTTATGGAAACCATCCAACCCATCGAATACGTCCTACACCGAGCATTCTAGCGGAAGCAGTTTATAAAAGTTGTAATAAAGAACCCAACATTAGAGCCTGAATGTCCACTAGTACAGATTAGGAATGTTATACAAAATACCCAAAATAAGCCTTAAGGCCTTACAAAATGTTTCACTTCCAATTACATGTTTTACAAACCACGGCACGCAGGCCAGTCACACATGAATAAAGCAGTAAACACTTCCAATTAGGCCTTCAAGGGCCGGCTTCGCATTCGGGCTTTAGCCCGCTATTGACCACTTGGTCCAGCTGCACCTGCAAGCAACAAACCACCGCACGGTGGCAAAACAAGGCAACGGTCAGCTATGCTGACCAAATTATAACGATCCCGCCCCCAACTCGGGGCGGCGATGCTCCTTCCCTGCATTTCATTAGCATAAGCGAGCAATGCATATATATAGCCATTTCATCATACACGTTGGCTCGCACGGCCACACGCCCCGTGCTCTCAGGGCACATTCTCGGTGAACCGGTCGATGTCACGTCAATAAAAGCCATAGACATTCCAGACTCACCACCGCCACATGGACGGCCAAACCTATGAGCAATTTGTCTTCCTGGCCTGGGTCACGACAATTTAAGCCATTGACCGCCGAAGAACTATGCCAACGATAAGTGTCATGTGCCTTTAGGTCTCTTTAACCGAACGACATAGAACGGGTACGGTTCCATCTAACCCGTGCTCACATCGCAACGACAATTTAAGCCATTTGCGCGGGTCAAACTTCCGCCGAGTCCCATTTCCATCACAAGTCACATAACCCGGTTATGTTCAAGTTGGCTCTCAAGCCACCACGTTGGCAAGATCTCGTATCCGCCCAGTTTTCCGGGTGCACCTTTGGGTTTGTCCCCAAGGCTCCCTGCTGCAATCTACCGCGTAGAAAACCCGAAAAACAACCAATAGCACGGAGTCTTCTCCGGCATTATGCAATGCAACATCACCGATCCAGACCAACATGTCCGGGTAGGCTTCACACATCATGCCTATGTCCGTTCTCGGTTACGGACTCTAAACAACGGGGACTTCACATATCTACCCGAAGGAACGCCTCCAACTCTCCGCAAACTCGCGAGAGCGGGCTTCCTATGCTAAGAAAGAGAGCTACTCATGCTCAAGATGAGGATCATTACCCTAGCGTTCCTCTTTGGCGCCATTGAAAAGTAATCGGATGAAAAGCACCGCACTAGCTTTGCCTTCGTGGATCCGGAGTCGGCTCGCGATTTGGATCTTCGAAGCTCCTCCAATGGCAGAATCTAGCTCCTTCTTCCTCCCTTGGCTCTCCTCTCTCTCTAAGGCTTTATAAAGATAACACTTAAGAAAAAGTGAGGGTTTCTAAGTCCAATACCGGGTATATCCCTGCAGGAACAACCCCCAGCCGTTGGATCTCAAAATAAGGAAACAAACGGCTTTGATTCGGGACTGAAATGCCCAATCTGGACCGAACACGGCCTGGCACACGCCCGTGTCCAGGGCCGTGTGCCTCATTCGCCGTCAAAATCGAATCACCTGGAACCTCACACGGGTATCGAACACGCCCGTGTTCGAGCTGACACGCCCGTGTTCCACCTGACACAGCCGTGTGGCCGGCCGTGTACCCCATTATTTTTCCCCAAAATCAACCCGAGCACTGCACGGGTTCTAGGACACGCCCGTGTCCTTACCCGTGTCACCTCAACACGCCTGGACCCCAGGCCGTGTACACGGTCTCGACACTCGACACTTCGTCGAGCGAAGATCGTCGACCTCTCGACACGGCCTTAGACACGCCCGTGTCCTAGGCCGTGTGCCTTGTCTCGACACATCGTCGACACCAAAGTGTCGACTTCCCAGGACGAGTGTCGACACGGGTCGACACGCCCTGCGACACGCCCGTGTCGCAGGACGTGTGCCATGTCTCGACACATTATCGACACCAAAGTATCGACTTCGCGGCTAAGTGTCGACACGGGTCGACACGCCCTGCGACACGCCCGTGTCGCAGGCCGTGTGCCCAGTCTCGACACAATGTCGAGACCGAAGTGTCGACTTCCCGACTGAGTGTCGACACAGGCTTGACACGCCCTGGGACACGCCCGTGTCCCAGGCCGTGTGCCTGCTGCCAGAACCCAAACTCGCCCAAAACGTCCCCCTTTGCTCCTTTGAGTTTCGGGGCGTTACAACTCTCCCCCTCTTAAAAGAATTTCGTCCACGAAATTACATAAAGGAAAGATATGTACAAAACCAAAATTTGTACCTGAGCGGAACAACTCCGGATACTCGTCAAGCATAGTCTGCTCTCGCTCCCAAGAGAGCTCCTCATGACCGCAATTGTCCCACCGGACCTTGACCATCCTGATCTCTTTATTGCGTAGCCGCTTGACCTCCGAGTCCTCAATCTGCACGGGCTTGACCTTTGTCGTTAGCCCACTATCCATCGGCACTTGATCAACTGCGATCACTTGCGTAGGCTCTTGCACCGCCTTCCGAAGCACCGAAATGTGGAATACATCATGTAAAACACTAAGCTCCACAGAAAGCTTCAACCGATAGTCCGCTTCACCAGCTCGCTCCAGAACCGCAAACGGTCCAAGGTACCTCGGGCTTAGCTTTTTCAATCGCCGCACCCGCGAGACACCCTTGAACGGCTTGATCTTTAGGTACACATAATCACCCACAGCGAACTCCACGTTCCTGTGCTTGGCATTATAGTATTTCGCTTGCCGGTCCTGAGCGATAAGCAACCTCTACCGAATGTTTCGCACCAAAGAAGTAGCACCCTCCACTTCTGATCGTTTATACAACCTTGACTCACCGTTTCTAACCAAGCCAACGGCGTGCGACATTTTCTACCATATAGGGCCTCGAAAGGCGCCATCTGAATACTCGCTTTGTAGCTATTGTTGTTTGCGAACTCCACCAAATAAAGGTGGTCTTCCCATTGCTTTCCGAAATCCAAGACACACATGCGGAGCATGTCTTCCATAGTTCTATTGACCCTCTCGGTCTGCCCATCCGTTTGCGGATGAAAGGCTGTGCTGAATTTCAGCTTTGTTCCCAACATTTGCTGCACAAGCCTCCAATCATTGGACGTGAACCGCCCATCTCGGTCACTCACGATGCTGCGGGGCACACCATGAAGCCGCACTATGTTATCCACATAAAGCTTCGCCAACTTCTCCACCGGATCATCCTTCCTATGCGGAATAAAATGCGACACCTTCGTTAATCGATCAACAACCACCCAAATGGCGTCGTTTACCTTTTGCGACCTTGGCAAACCGTGCACAAAGTCCATAGAGATGTCGTCGAATTTCCACTCCGGAATAGGCAAGGACTTAAGAAATCCTCCCGGCTTTTGGCACTCCGCCTTCACCAAGGTGCAAGTTTGGCACTTTGCTACGTAGAGCGCCACATCCTTTTTCAAACCCAGCCACCAAAACAGTTTCTTCACATCACGGTACATCTTCGTGCTCCCCGGGTGAATCGAGTACTTGGTATGGCGTGCCTCGTACAACAACTCCACCCGCAAATTGCCCACACTTGGGACGCACAAATGACCGTCTTTCCAAAGCAACCCGTCCTCCACGAAGAATTGGGAATTTGACCCATCCAGAGCCTCTACCATGAACTGCTTCATATGAGCATCCATATCCAAAGCCTGCCGAATACGATCAGCCAGGTCATATTGGACTTCAGTCCAATTCAGAACTGCTTCAGCACCTGATTGTCTGTCCACACAGACAATCTCCAACACCTCCAACTCTCGCACCAACCGCTCATCATGCACCGATAGCCAATTGGCTTGAGCTGGGGCTCGGTGACTCAGCGCATCCGCAACCGCATTCCCTTTGCCAGGCACGTAGTAGATCTTTAATGTATAGTCCCCCAGGAACTCCATCCATCTACGCTGCCGCATATTCAGATCTTTCTGATCAATAAGGTACTTCAGGCTCTTGTGATCGGTGTAGATATCAATCTTCACACCGTACAAGTAGTGTCTCCACAGCTTCAAGGCAAAAATCACGGCCGCTAACTCCAAGTCATGGACCGGATAGTTCCTCTCTTGTACTTTTAGCTGTCTCGAGCCATAAGCTATTACACTTCCGTGTTGCAGTAGCACGCAACCCAAACCGCTGCCCGAAGCATCGCTATAAATCTCATAGCCTTCTGTCCCACATGGTGAACTCAGCACAGGCGCCGTGGTCAACCGACACTTCAACTCCTCAAAAGCTCGCGCGCACTCCGACGTCCAAACGAACTTATGCTCCTTCCTCGTCAAAGTAGTGAGAGGTAACGCTATCCGCGAGAAGTTCTCTACGAAGCGCCTATAATAGCCGGCAAGCCCCAGAAAACTCCGGACTTCCGCTATAGTAGCGAGCTCAGGCCACTCCCGTATCGCAACAATCTTCGCCGGATCCACAGTAATACCCTCTCCACTTACTATATGCCCGAGGAACGCCACTGAGGATAGCCAAAACTCGCACTTCGAGAACTTGACATACAACTGATTTCCCCTTAGCGTCTCCAACACCAAATGGAGATGCTTGAAGTTTTTTTTCTCACTTTGCGAGTACACCAAAATATCGTCGATGAAGACGATCACGAAATGGTCCAAGTACTCCCTGAAAGTCCTGTTCATCAAATCCATGAACACTGACGGCATTAGTCAGCCCAAACGGCATGACCGTAAACTCATAATGCCCGTATCTCATACTAAATGCTGTCTTCGGGATATCAGTCTCCCTTATTCGCAGCTGATAGTACCCAGCTTTGAGATCCAACTTCGAGTACACCGTCGACCCGACTAACTGATCAAAGAGATCATCAATCCGGGGGATCGGGTACTGGTTCTTCTCCGTCAGCTTGTTGAGCTCCCGATAATCAATACATAGCCTCAAGCTTCCGTCCTTCTTCATAACAAAGAGGACCGGTGCGCTCCAAGGCGAAGAACTCGGGCGCACATACCCTTGCTCCAACAACTCTTGCAGTTGAACTTTCAGCTCCGCCATTTCCTTAGGCGCTAGCCGATAAGGAGATCGTGACACAGGCTTTGCACCTGGCACTAGCTCGATTGTAAAATCTATCTCCCGCTGAGGCGGGGCTCTAGGAAGATCTGCGGGGAACACATCAGGGTATTCCGATAACACTGAAATACAATCCAATGCGGGCTTCGGCTTTGCAACCTCCACTAGTGTAAAGAACAATTCTGCTCCGGCATGAACCGCCTTCACCACCTGAAGAGCAGACATCAACGTCTTGCTCGACCCCTTTAAGCCCGTAAAAGTCGTCTCACGACTTTCTCCCAGCTTGACTTCCTTGCTACCGCAATCTATATGGGCCTGCTGCTCCGAGAGCCAGTCCATGCCAAATATGAAGTCGAACTCCACCAACGGAAGTAAAGACGCCCGCAGGTCGAACTCCTGCTCCCCAATACGAATCTTAACATCACAGATCCTATCCGCTCGCATCGAACACCCATTGGGCAACAATACATCCAACTAATCCTTCGCCATCGAAGAAGGGACTCCAATGCGTGATATAAATCCTTCAGACAAGAAGGAGTGTGAAGCTCCCGTATCGAAGAGTGCTCGTGCCGAATTTTCACAAATCAATACAAATCCTAAACAAGCAGTGGTAAGGTAATATGTGCATAACAAGTATTGAAAGAAATCGACTTGCTATAAATTAAACCGTACCTGTCACCACATCAGCTTGTTTGATGGCCTCCTGTTGGCCAAGATTATAGACCCTTGGTTGGGCCGGAGCATAATGGGATGCGGTCGACTCCACCGCCTTTCCCTTCTCTTCATAAGTAGCTCCCGGCTTTCTCTCGGACTTAGGACGTCCGCTCCAACAGTCACGGGCAAAGTGTCCCGTCTTTCCACATGTAAAACACGCGCCCGGGGTCCGACTCGTAGTCGCCCTAGAAGCACCAGAAGGAGCTGGACCCGAAGTCCTATGCTTCTTGAAAGACCTCCGATAGACGGCCTTTGAAGTAGTCGGCACTTTAAATTCAGATTTCTTCTCACCCAAGCTTTTCTTTGCTTGTACATTCTTCATGTCCTTCTCCAAGGACCGGGCAGTATTGACCAAGGTTAAGAAACCCTGCGTCATCGGCCCCGAAAGTAGTAGTCTCAACTCATCCCTCAAGCCTTCATAGAAGCGATTAGTCTTGCGCTCCTCATCCACGATGGTGGAGCTAGCATAACGACTCAGACGAGTAAACTTGTGGAGATATTCATCCATGCTCCTCTCACCCTGAACCAACTTCAGAAATTCATTTTCCAATGCTATCTTCTGCGTCTAAGGGAGGTATCTAGCCAAGAATAATCTCGAGAACTCTTCCATCGAGACATCACCAAGTTGCCTACCTCTCAATAAGTGCAGCTCCAATCCTTCCCACCACATCCTCGCTTCACCGTCCAAAAGGAACATAGCGATGGTGGTCATTTGCCACTCCTCCGTCTCCGTTGCTATCATGACTCTCTTCACCCTGGAGAGCCAGTCTTCAGCCTGAGATGGGGTTCCCAACCCCGAGAATAACGGAGGGTTAAAGCTCATTACATGCTTAAGCTGCCTCTCAGTTGCCCTCCTCGGCACCACCGGTTCCACAACCACTTGCTCCACTCTCCTCGGCTCGGCCTCTCGAAGAGGTTCCTGCTCCATCACAGGAGCGGGCTGCTGCGCTTGCCTTGCAGGATGCGCATTTATCACGACCAACACCGCTTCAGCCACCAATCGAATATTTTCAGCCGACAGAGGTGTTGTAGGAGCAACATCCGGTGCACTACTAGCCTCAGAAACTCGGCGTTCTGACGGCCCAACACCACTTCTGGTCACCTATAGTGGTACAAAACACCGTTAAGCGACCAAATAAATTGCAAACAGCAATTATAGGAA
Organism: Platanthera guangdongensis; assembly: GCA_039583875.1. NCBI lineage: Eukaryota > Viridiplantae > Streptophyta > Magnoliopsida > Asparagales > Orchidaceae > Platanthera > Platanthera guangdongensis. Next base: position 144,284,761 of record CM077152.1, read on the forward strand.
CACGCAGGTTCCTCAAACACGAGAATTTTCATTCCTAAGTGGACATTCATGGGTTCTTTTTACTATTATTACGATGACGCACACAATGTGCTCACCACCCCTTAAAAAGAATTCGCCCACGAATTCAGTTTAAGCCCACCAAAACCAGGAGTCTGATACCAAATTGTAACACCCCCTATCCGTCACATAGCATATAGCAGTAGGTCCGGCCGGGGCCCGATGCCGTATGCCACAGACAAACCGGGTGGTTACTTATGGAAACCATCCAACCCATCGAATACGCCCTACACAGAGCATTCTAGAGGAAGCAGTTTATAAAAGTTGCAATAAATAACCCAACATTAGAGCCTGAATGTCCACTAGTACAGATTAGGAATGTTATACAAAATACCCAAAATAAGCCTTAAGGCCTTAAAAAATGTTTCACTTCCAATTACATGTTTTACAAACCACGGCACGCAGGCCGGTCACACATGAATAAAGCAGTAAACACTTCCAATTAGGCCTTCAAGGGCCGGCTTCGCATTCGGGCTTTAGCCCGCTATTGACCGCTTGGTCCAGCTGCACCTGCAAGCAACAAACCACCGCACGGTGGCAAAACAAGGCAACGGTCAGCTATGCTGACCAAATTATAACGATCCCTCCCCCAACTCGGGGCGGCGATGCTCCTTCCCTGCATTTCATTAGCATACGCGAGCAATGCATATATATAGCCATTTCATCACAGACATTGGCTCGCACAGCCACACGCCCCGTGCTCTCAGGGCACATTCTCGGTGAACCGGTCGATGTCACGTCAATTAAAGCCATAGACATTCCGGACTCACCACCGCCACATGGACGGCCAAACCTATGAGCAATTTGTCTTCCTGGCCTGGGTCACGACAATTTAAGCCATTGACCGCCGAAGACCCTAATCTATGCCAACGGTAAGTGCCACGTGCCTTTAGGTCTCTTTAACCGAACGCCATAGAACGGGTACGGTTCCATATAACCCGTGCTCACATCGTAACGACAATTTAAGCCATTTGCGCGGGTCAAACTTCCGCCGAGTCCCATTTCCATCACAAGTCACGTAACCCGGTTATGTTCAAGTTGGCTCTCAAGCCACCAAGTTGGCAAGATCTCGTATCCGCCCAGTTTTTCGGGTGCACTTTTGGGTTAGTCCCCAAGGCTCCCTGCTGCAATCTACCGCGTAGAAAACCCGAAAAACAACCAATAGCACGGAGTCTTCTCCGGCATTATGCAATGCAACATCACCGATCCAGACCAACATGTCCGGGTAGGCTTCACACATCATGCCTATGTCCTTTCTCGCTTACGGACTCTAAACAACGGGGACTTCACATATCTACCCGAAGGAACGCCTCCAACTCTCCGCAAACTCGCGAGAGCGGGCTTCCTATGCTAAGAAAGAGAGCTACTCATGCTCAAGATGAGGATCGTTACCCTAGCGTTCCTCTTTGGCGCCATTGAAAAGTAATCGGATGAAAAGCACCGCACTAGCTTTGCCTCCGTGGATCCGGAGTCGGCTCGCGATTCGGAGCTTCGAAGCTCCTCCAATGGCGGGATCTAGCTCCTTCTTCCTCCCTTGGCTCTCCTCTCTCTCTAAGGCTTTAGAAAGATAACACTTAAGAAAAAGTGAGGGTTTCTAAGTCCAATCCCGGGTATATCCCTTCAGGAACAACCCCCAGCCGTTGGATCTCAAAATAAGGAAACGAACGGCTTTGATTCGGGACTGAAATGCCCAATCTGGACCGAACACGGCCTAGCACACGCCCGTGTCCCGGGCCGTGTGCCTCATTCGCCGTCAAAATCGAATCACCTGGAACCTCACACAGGTATCGAACACGCCCGTGTTCGAGCTGACACGCCCGTGTTCCACCTGACACGGCCGTTTGGCCGGCCGTGTACCCCATCATTTTCCCCCAAAATCAACCCGAGCACTGCACGGGTTCTAGGACACGCCCGTGTCCTTACCCGTGTCACCTCAACACGCCTGGACCCCAGGCCGTGTACACGGTCTCGACACTCGACACTTCGTCGAGCGAAGATCGTCGACCTCTCGACACGGCCTTGGACACGCCCGTGTCCTAGGCCGTGTGCCTTGTCTCGACACATCGTCGACACCAAAGTGTCGACTTCCCGGGACGAGTGTCGACACGGGTCGACACGCCCTGCGACACGCCCGTGTCGCAGGCCGTGTGCCATGTCTCGACACATTATCGACACCAAAGTGTTGACTTCACGGCTAAGTGTCGACACGGGCCGACACGTCCTGCGACACGCCCGTGTCGCAGGCCGTGTGCCCAGTATCGACACAATGTCGAGACCGAAGTGTCGACTTCCCGACTGAGTGTCGACACAGTCTTGACATGCCCTGGGACACGCCCGTGTCCCAGGCCGTGTGCCTGTTGCCAGAACCCAAACTGGCCCAAAACGTCCCCCTTTGCTCCTTTGAGTTTCGGGGCGTTACACGTGGAACACATCATGCAACCCACTCAACTCCACTGACAGCTTCAAACGATATGCGGCTTCGCCAACACACTCCAGGTTTTCAAACGGTCCAAGGTATCTCGAACTCAGCTTCTTCAAGCGTCGAACCTGCGAGACACCCTCGAACGACTTGATTTTCAAATACACCCATTCGCCAACACCGAACTCCACGTTCCTATTCTTGGGGTTATAGTATTTTGCCAACTTGTCCTGAGCGATCTTCAACCGTTCCTGAACTATACGTATCATTGAAGTGGCGTCTTCTACCGCTTAACGTTTGTATAGCTTCAATTCACCTGTCTCCAACCAAGACAACGACGTATGACACTTTCTCCCATACAAGGCCTCGAAAGGCGCCATTCCAATACTCGCTTGATAACTATTGTTATATGCAAACTCCACCATGTACAGGTGATCTTCCCATTACTTTCCGAAATCCAGGACACACATGCGAAGCATGTTCTCGATCGTCCTGTTGACCCTCTTGGTCTGACCATCCGCCCGTGGATGAAAGGCTATGCTGAAACTCAACTTAGTTCCCAAGATACTATGCACCAGCCTCTAGTCATTTGACGTGAAGCGTCCATCTCGGTCACTAACAATACTGCGGGGCACACCATGTAATCGAACAATACTATCCATATAGAGTTTGGATAACTTTTCCACCGGATCTTCCTTCATGTTTGGGATGAAATGCGACACCTTTGTCAATCTATCCACGGCCATCCAGATGGCGCCGTTTCCCCTCTGCGACTTTGGCAAACCATGCACAAAATCCATAGAAATGTCGTCGAATTTCCACTCCGGGATAGGTAGGGACTTCAAGAAACCTCCGGGCTTCTGACACTCCGCCTTTACCAAGGCACACGTCTGGCACTTGGCCACATAAAGTGCTACATCCTTCTTCAATCCTGGCCACCAGAACAACTTTTGCATGTCCTTATACATCTTAGTGCTCCCCGGGTGGATTGAGTACTTGGTTTGATGAGCCTCGTACATCAACTCCTCCCAAAGATTATCCGCACTAGGAATGCATAGGCGACCGTCCCTCTTTAGCAGTCCATCCTCAACAGCAAATTGGGAACTCGACCCATCCAAAGATTCATCTAAGATCTGCTTCATGCTGCTATCCTGAACCAAAGCCCACCCAACTCTATCAGCTAGGTCATACTGCACCTCTGTACAAAACAATTTCGCCTCGGCACTAGACTGCTTGTCGACGCAAGTTATCTCTAATGCGTCCAAATCACGGACCAACCTCTTATCATATACCGATAACCAGTTGGCCTGCACAGGAGCCCTGCGACTCAATGCATCCACCACTATATTTCCTTTCCCAGGCACATAATGTATCTCGAAGGTGCAGTCCCATAGGAACTCCATCCACCTCCGCTACCTCATGTTCAGGTCCTTCTGATCCAACAGGTAATTCAGGCTCTTATGATCGGTGTAGATATCGACCTTCACACCATAGAGATAGTGACTCAACAGCTTTAGAGCAAATATCATTGTCGCTAACTCTAAGTCATGGACCGAATAATTCCGCTCATGAACCTTCAATTATCGTGAACCATACGCTATCACTCTCCCATGTTGTAGTAGAACACAGCCCAAATCACTGTCCGAAGCATCACTATAGATTTCAAACCCTTCAGTCGCACTCGGCGAACATAAAATTGGCGGCGTGGTCAACCGCCTCTTCAATTCTTTAAAAGCCTGCTCGCGCTCCAGAAACCACACAAACTATTGATCCTTCCTTGTCAACGTCGTGAGTGGTAGCACTATCCGCGAGAAGTTCTCTACGAAGCGCATATAGTAGCCGGTAAGCCACAGAAAGCTCCGGACTTCCGCCACTGTAGACAATACAAGCCACTACCGTATCGCCACTATCTTTGCCTGATCCACCGCTATCCCTTCTCTACTAACAACATGACCAAGGAACGATACCGAGGATAACCAGAACTCACACTTGGAGAACTTAGCATACAACTGATTTCTTCTCAACGTCTCCAACATCATATGCAGATGCTTGTAGTGATCTTCCTCACACTATGAGTACACGAGGATATCGTCGATAAATACTATCATGAAACGATCCAGATACTCTATGAACGTCCTGTTCATCAGATCCATAAACACGGATGGCGCATTGATCAACCCAAACAACATGACTAGGAACTCGTAGTGCCCAAACCGCATGCGGAATGCTGTATTTGGAATGTCGCTTTCCCTTATCCCCAGTTGGTAGTAGCCGAAATTAAGATCTAACTCCGAATATACTGTTGACCCAACCAACTGATCAAATAGATCGTCAATCCTTGGGATTGGATACTTATTCTTTTCCGTAAGCTTGTTCAACTCCCGATAGTCGATACAGAGTCGCAAACTCCCATCCTTCTTCTTAACAAAAAGGACCGGTGCGCTCCAAGGCGACAAACTTGGACGCACATACCCTTACTCCAATAACTCTTGCAGTTGCACCTTCAGCTCCACCATCTCTCTTGGCGCTATCCAATACGGAGAGCGTGACACCGGTTTGGCACCCGACACCAGCTCAATAGTAAAATCAATCTCCCGCTGAGGAGGGGCTCCTGAGAGATCATCCGGAAACACATCAGGATATTCAGACATAACTGGAATACTGCTCAAACTTGGCTTAGGCGTTGAAGTCTACACTAATGTGACAAACATCTCTGCCCAAGACGAACTGCCTTGATCACCTGAAGGGCCGACATCAAAACCTTACCCGACCCCTTCATGCCTACGAACGTAGTCTCCCGATCAGTATTCAGTCCCAGCTTAACCTCTTTTCGATTGCAATCAATGCATGCTCACTGCTCTGAGAGCCAGTCCATACCAAAGATTACGTCGTACTCGGCTAACGGCAGTACCAACGCTTGCAAGACAAACTCCAGATCCCCAATCCGTAACTTTACCTCGCAAAGTCTATCCGCGCGTATTGAGCACCCATTAGGCAACATCACATCCAACTTGCCTTTTTTCCATCGAGGAAGGGACTCCGATACGCGATACGAATCGTTCGGACAAGAAGGAATGCGAAGCTCCCATATCAAACAGGGCTTTCGCCGGACAATCAAAAATCAACACGAATCCTAGCGCCAACAAACGTAAGCTAACATATAAAAAGGTAACAACTACATAAAGTTAAACTACTAAAATTTAACGCATACCTGTCACCACATCAGCTTGTTTTATGGCCTCTTGCAGGCCAAGGTTGTAAACTCTATGCTGGGCTGGAGCATGGTGGGACGCGGTTGACTCCACCACCTTCCCTTTCTCTTCGTAAGTTGCTCCACGCTTCCTCTTGGACTTTGCACGTCTGCTCCAACACTCACGAGCAAAATGCCCCACCTTTCCACAGTTATAGAAAGCTCCTGGGACTCGACTTGTGGTTGCCCCTGTCGCACCAGACGAAGGGGCTGAGCTCGAAGTCTTCAGCTTCTTGTTCCATCTATGGAAACCCGACTTTGCATTCGGCACTTTGAACTCTGACTTCTTTTCCCCCGGGTCCTTCTTCTCTTGCACTCTCTTCACGACCTTTTCCAACGACCGGGCCGAATTGACCAAGGCTAGGAAGCCCTGTGCCTTAGGCCAAGTAAGGAGAAGCTGTAGGTCGCCGTGTAGACCCTCATAGAATCGGTTGGTCTTCTGGTCCTCTTTAGTAAACATAGCACCAGCATAACGACCCAACTGCATAAACTCGTGGAGATAGTCATCCACGCTTCTGCCTCCCTGAGTCAAACCAAGGTACTGATTCTCCATCTCCAGCTTCTGAGCAGAGGGTAGATATCTGGCCAAGAACAACCTTGAAAATTCCTCCATAGGCACATCAGCAAGTTGCCTTCCCATTAAGATGTGAACCTCCAACTCGTCCCACCACAGCCTCACCTCACCAGCCAAAAGGAAGGTCACTATGGTGGTCTTCTGCCACTCAAAAGTTTCTGTGGCCGTCAAGACCCTCTTTATCGTAGAGAGCCAATCCTCAGCTTGAGTTGGCGTTCCAACCCCGTCAAACTTCGGAGGATTAAAACTCATCACATGCTTGAGCTGCTTCTCCGTAGCTCTACTTGGTGCTACCTGATCAACTGCCGCACGCTCTACCACTCCCAGCTCTGCCACCCTAATCGGTTCTTGCTCATTAACAGGTGGTACATGGTGCATTTGCCCTGCAGGTTGGGCATTTATCATAGCAAAGACTGCTTCAGCAACCAATCTGATGGTTTCCGCTGAAGGAGGTGTTGTAGGCACGTCCCTCGGTGCACTACTTTCTACCGATTACGGGCATTCTGATTGCCCAACACCGCTCCTAGCCACCTATAATAGCAAAGAACCTTGATTAGATGACAAACAGATTGTTAAAAATAATCATTGGAACACACAGATTCCAAAAAACAAGTGCATTTTTCATTCCTAAGTGGACATTCATGGGTTCTTTTTGATGTTATAACGATGACGCACACATGTGCTCACCACCCCTTAAAAGAATTCGTCCATGAATTCATTTAAGTTCACCGAAACCAAAAGTCTGATACCAAATTGTAACACCCCCATCCGTCGTATGGCATATAACATAAGGTCCAGCTGGAACCCGACGCCATATAACACAGACAGTCGGAAAGGTTATATAAGAATATCAAAACAATCCAACTAAGACTACTCGCCCTACACAGAGCATTCTAGCGGAAGCTTTTAAACAGTTATAAAGAACCCATAATTGAAATATTAACTATCATCAATGTCCACAACTACCACAGGATTGAAATAACAATTACACTGAAAGAACTTGGCCTTATGGCCTTACAAGAGTTTCACTTAGCAAAATAGTGTCTTACATACATCGACTCGCAGGCTGGCCACACATAACAAAATAAAATACAACTATTTGCTTTGGCCTTTGAGGGCAGGCTCAGCAACATGGGCTTCAGGCCGCTATTTGGTACTCGGCTCCGCAGCACCTGCAAGCAACATTCCACTACACGGTGGAAAACATAGTAACGGTCAGCCAAAGCCGACCAAATTATAACGACCCCGCCCCTTACTCTGGATGGCGGTGCTCCTTCCCTGCATTTTATTAGCCCAACTAAACAATAAAGTACAAACATTCTTTTCCACAGGTGTAGGCTCGCATGGCCAAACTCCCCATGCACTCAGGGCACATTAACGGTGAATCCGGTCAATTCCGTGGCTTCACCCCCATCCCTGGGATGGCAACAACGTGAGCATTTTAGCTTTCTAACCACTGTCTAAGGGTCCCGACTATGCCAATGGTCAGTCCTTTTATTGGTCTCTCGCACCGAACCACATAGCCCAGGTCCGATTCCACTTGCCCGTTGCTCACACCATGTAGTCACCTTAAGACATACGCATGAGCCAATCTTCTATCGGATCCCTCCACAATTCCAATCATCATATAACCCAGATATATACAAGGCTAGCTCCCCGGCCGCCAAATTAGTAGAATTATGTTTCCACTCAGTTTTCCGGGTGCTCCTTGGAGTTAGTCCCCAAGGATCCATGCTGCAATCTACCGTGTAGAGACCCAAAAACACAAAACACGAAGTCTTCTCCGGCAAACCATACAAAATGCAACATCATCGATCCAGACCAACATGTCCGGGTAGGATTCACATGCCTATGTCCGTACTTCGATTCTGGACTCTATATGCAACATAAGGGGGACTATTCCCGTCAACCCCAAGGAACACCGCACACTCACCGCACACTCGTGGGAGAGGGTTTCCTTATGCAAAAGAAGGAGAGCTTCACATGCTCAAGTAGAGAATTGTTACCCTTGTAGTACACTTTTGCGTCATGGAAAAACTATACAGGTAGAAGGCTTCACAATGGAATTTCCTCCACAGATCCGCTCACGGTTCTCAAAACGGTGCTTCGATGCTCCGCCGGCGACTGGAATCCTCCTTTTCCTTCCTCCTCTCTCCAACTCTTTAGAAAGAGAATGGTAAAGAGCAAATGAGGAGTTAAACCTCCATTCCCGGACTTATCAGAGCAGGAATACATCTAGGCCGTTGGATCTTAATTAAAGAAAACGAACGGCTAAGATCCGCCCAAAAATCCTCAAACCTGGGACGAACACGGCCTCGCACACGGCCGTGTCCCAGGCCGTGTGCCTCGATCCAGACACGATCGTCGAGCAAAAAAGAGGACACGGGTCTAGACACGCTCGTGTCTCAACCTGACACATCCGTGTCAGTTTCCGACACACTCGTGCACTAGGGCTGTGTCACCAGCAACTGCCATGCCAACCGACACGACTCTTGGGAACACGGGTGGTGAAACGAGTATGCACACGCCTGTGTCATTTGACACGCCCGTGTCACGTTGCCGTGCTTCCTGCCGTGTCCTTCTATGGACATAGCCGGCCAATACAAAGAATCACACGGCCTTGGACACACCCAAGTCCTAGGTCGTGTACCCCTATACAGGCACCAAAAATTCTCTTGGACACGACCATCTCGGTTACGATTTTCGGGGCGTTACAACTGCCACGTGACAGGATGAGAGCAGGAGTTCACACCGGTATTGGGGTTCACTGACCCCCACACACTAACGAACCCCCTTTTCCACATTTCTTTGTTCATTGAGAAGCATCTATTATTGTGCAGACTTTCTACAAATCCTGAGTGCTCCACTATGGTGCCACTGGATTGTGAGAGGAAGAGGAAGTTTGAGTTCAAGTGTGGCTATTCAGTATTTGTGCATTGTTCTTCTTCTAGGTAAAAGAGCGTACTGATGAGGTGGTACCTATATAACCAGTAATTTGCCAGATCAGAGAAGACTTAGGATGGCTTAGAAGATCTCGCCCACTTAGGGCTAGTGTAGGAGATCTCGCTCAATTTGCGGGAGTGGGATTAATGAGCCCTCACTCGCTCTTGGTTTTGGGCGAGTAGCAAGCCCCAACTTCACCAGGGAAATGCTATCCCCAGGCGAGTCGGCATAGAACGACCTATACTTCCATATGTCTGTTATGGTGCGTTTCTCCATGAAATCCCATTTTGGAGTTCGAGGTGTTTGTCGGTCCTCGTTGTAGCACACGAATCTTGTTTTTAGGCGATTTAGGGAAATTTCTTGTGCTCGATAGTCTCTTCTCATCATATCTCATCCGGGTCAACGATAACTAGATCGATAAACTTTGGTAACTCGTAGGTCCGAACTAGGGATAAAAAATTTTGGTTCCAATAGTGCTATGTTGTTTTATTGTGGATGTTATGCCCATTGATCTTGATGTTGAGGTCCTGGGCTCTACTGTCCCAAACTCCTCTCGAGGGTACTTTTGCGTTACCACCAGCTAAGGCAAGGCATGCCCCTTTTTCCCTTGAGGCTTAGAATGCTGTGTTGAATGTAACAATTTACTTTGATGTGTCTGTTATCTTATAAGGAATGTGATTTTTTTCCATCTTTTGCACCTCGAAGAGCTGACCAACATTGCTCTTACGTGGAATAACCATCTTGTGAGAAGAAGGATGAGTTCCTTACACTATAGGAGGAGCTTTACAGAGTAAAGAGTGTTGGGACCCATGGTTCACATCTTTTTAGTTTGACAATATAAAATCCCGTATTGTATTTGATCATACATGTATTAAGTATAGTGTGTAGTGTTGGGTCCATTGCCCACAATATCCTAGATTTGAGGAAGTCAATCTTGTCAATGATATACATATATTGGTAGATGACAGTGATGAGACAGATAGCCTGTGTGGCTAAGTCAGTTGGATTGATAAATTTGGCTAAGTCCAAATTCGTTGAACTAAGCTCAGAGTTTGTCGAGCTGAGCTAATCGTTCCTTGAACAAAGCTCAGAGTTTGTGAAATTTGGATGAGTATAAATTCGTCGAATTGAGTTCAGAATTCGTCGAATTGAGCTCACTATTCATTGAACTTAGTTCAGCATTAGTCGAACACAGTTCAGAGTTAAGTGAGGCTGGCTGAGACAGTCTATGCCTAAGATTTAAGAGGCAGAAAAGTGGCTAAGTCCACAGGCATTAAGAGAAGGTCATTTACTCTATGCCATAGCCTCTTAAGTGTTGAGTAACACTCAGTCAGTCTAAGCCAGTACTTTTAAAGAATACAATAATTTGGCTAAGGCAGAAAGCGTTGAGTGAGGCGTGGTCACTCAACGCTCTCAATGCCATAACACAGAAATTGTTAAAGCAAAAAGCGTTGAGTGAGGCATGCTCACTCAACGCTGTCAACGCTTTAAAATGCTGAAGAAGCAGAAATGGCAAAGGAAAAAAGCATTGAGTGAGGCATGCTCACTCAACGTTCTCAAAGCCTTACATATTGAAGAGGCTGCAAAAAAAGGGTTAAGACAAAAAACATTGAGTGGTGAAGACACACTCAATGCTATCAACGCCTAGTAAAGGCAGAATTTTGTCTAAGGTATTTGGCATTGAGTGATGCTAACTCACTCAACACCAAGTAGCAAAAAGCTGAGAAAGCATGTTGGCGTTGAGTGAAGCTGAATCACTCAATGCCTAGAAATAGATTTATGATCTAAGTTGTTTGGCATTGAGATAAGGTAACTCTCTCAACGCCAAGAGATAGTAAAATCTGTCTAAGTGATTTTGCGTTGAGTGAAGCTCATTCACTCAACGCCTATACTACTGATGTTTGAATTTTGACTAAGTCTTCAGGTGTTGATGTCAGCAAGTTAAAAAGTCAACCATATTAAAATTGTTAGCGGTAAAGACACAGTACCCGACAAAAGGCGCCGCAGGCCTACAATACGACAGATAAGCATTAAAGCAAGATGTAGTTGGAAGCTGTAGGTGGGGCCCATTGATTTCTAAGAGTCGTTGATCAGCGGACTACAAAAGGAGGAGAGGGGCCATGACACAAAAACGTTTCTAGGGCTTCATCAATAAAAAGAGTTAGCCGCCGATTTCATCTTCTTTGCCATTGCTGCATGCAAAAAGCTTGAAACTCTCCTGCAAGATAAAGTTCAGATAGCTATGCAATCTTCATCAGCCATAACAGATTCAGAAATTGTTCTGAAGAAATATGAACCTTCAACCTTAGGCAGGTTCAGTTAGCTATTTGAAGGCTCAAGATCAACAAATCTTTAGGATTCTTCAACAAGTTCGTAAGTCATCTTCTGAGTTCCTCCAACAATATTTTTCTCTGCTGTGAGGAGAGTTAGAGCAAAAATTTCTCTGCTCTAGTTGTTGACACAGAGAAATTTCTCTGTGCCAAAGTTGATTAAATTATCTCTTATTGTCGGATCCTTCTAGATCTGAGCTGACGGGCCTTTTGGACTGAGGTAGGTGACAAGTGTGTCACTGAGCTGTAGGTACCTGGAAGGGTACTGAGCTGTAGGAGTGCTGCAGCACTCTGAGAGTAGGGCCTTGTGCCTGAAGTTATAGGACTGAAAAGCCTGAGCTGTATGCCTTAGAGATAAGGCTAAGGTAGGTGGTTTGAGGACCACTGAGTTGTAGGAGCACTGCAGGGCTCTGAGCTAGGAACCTTTGTGGTTCTGAAGTAGGGTTCTGAAGAGAACCTGAGTGTAAGCTGAGGGCCTGAGGTGTAAGCTCTGAGGGGAATTTTGGAGGAGTTTGGGCCTTGACTAATTGGAAGTTAGCAAGGTGGGAGGAGAGTGGATGTACCCATAATTTTGGTGAACCACTATAAAATACTTGTGTGCTTTGTTGTGTAGTTTGTTCTTCTTTTATATTGCAGGTACTAAGGACAAGCCCCAAGATCACCTTAGAAAGAAAGTAAATAAAGCTAAACACTTAGTAAACAAACAACAAAAAGACTTAGGAACTTTCAAAAGACCTAGATAAAGCTATTCAACCCCTCTAGGTTGTTAGCAACCTGATGCGCCGGAAAGTGTACCGATTGTAGTCAAGTAATAAAGTTAAGGAGTTGAATCACTAGATATCGATCTCTCGAGGAGTGTAAGTAGGGAGTGTGATTTCGTCATTGAAAAAGTTATTGCAAGTGTTAATGTAAACAAAGGGGGTTTTGGTTTGGAGTTTCCTAAGTTTAACACTAATAAACCTATTACGGGTCGCCGTCACCGCATCTCTTTAGTATATTACTCAAGAGAGTAATATAAAAGATGGATGAGCTAATGCGAGTCGCAATCACCTCTTCACTGCGCATGCTTCTAGTAATCGCTAGAACGACATTACCTCAACAAAACACGAAAAACTGATGCTGAGCAACACAATCATGATCTAAGATATAACAACACATAGACATGCTGAAATACTTAAACTAAACAGTGTTATTAAGCAACAATCAAACAACCACAAGTTCAGAACAAAGTAACTACAAGAGGAGGGGAGAAATACAACCAAACACACGAAGGCTTTCCGAGATTCACGGCCAGAGTCAAGGGTTGTCAGGCCTTATCCGAGCTCGGTATACGGATGATGTCCGGGGTACAAAAGGGCTCTCACCTCCTTCCAATAACCCGTATTCTTCATGAATAGTTGCCGGGCTAAATCTATCCGGAGAACTCCACGGATGCAACACCTTATGTGCTTGAAACGGAGCATGGAGTTTGGAGAAGAAAATTGTGGTCAGAGATGAAGCTATTGCAAGCATTTGGTGGGAGAATGGTGGCTGGATTGACTCTCCAAGGAGGAGAGAGAAAATATCGGCTGGAGGGAAGTTTTTCCGCTCAGAGGGGCGGAAATGACGGCCTGGATCAGACTTTTCCTCTCTAGAACGATGAAATCTGCATCTAAAATAGAAAAATCTGAAATAATGGTCACACATGGTTTGGCGCACGACCGTGCGCAAACCATGCGATATTAACTTTCAGAACACGCCTGCGAAAGGAGAAGCATTGACCCGTGTATTTTACTCGTGCACGGACATTTACGCCCATGCGTGAAGGAAATCGCATGGTTAACAACAGAAAGCCGGATTTCTAGGCAAGCAGGTGGAACCGTGCATTTTACACGCGCATGGGCGCTTCCGCCCGTGCATGAACAATACGAACGATTAACCACAAATTGGTACAAACAAGAAATGTTAGGTACATTGGAATAAATGTACCTGATTTGAAGAAGCCTCACCCTACTCAATGATATACATCAAAATGTATTTGATGTGTTTTGAGTTTAGTTGTGCAGGTTAAGTATTTGCAGGGAAAGCTGAAAAGTTTCTAAGTCCATGTGTCGACACCCAGAAGAAAAGTGTCGACACTTAAGAAGACTTGTGTCGATATCCAGAGAAGCAGTGTCGACACTTGGAGTAATTGTGTCGACACCAGGGATGCAGAGTTGACACCAGAAGGAAAGTGTCGACACATAAAGGCTGTGTCAACACTCAATGAAGAGAAGTCCAGAGAAGCTGTGTCGACACTTAGAAGCAGTGTCGACACCCAGAGGAACTTTGTCTACATCAAAAAGTGTCGACACTTGGAGGCTGTATCGACACTCAGCAAATTTCAACAGAGTCTAAGTATAAGTGTCGACATAATGAAGAATGTGTCGACACACAGCAGAAGACTCAACACATGAAGAAAGTGTCGACATAGTAAAGAATGTGTCGACACTCAGCAGAAGACTCAACATATTCTAAGTACAAGTATCGACACAAAGGAGATGTGTCGACACTCAGCCAAAGTCTCAACAAAAGAAGGAATGTGTAGACACAAGGAGCTGTGTCGACACTCAGCAAAAGTATCAACACAGAAGGCATGTGTCGACACCAAGAGTATGTGTCGACACTTAACAAGTTCAACACAAGAAGATGTGTCGACACAAAGGTGTTGTGTCGACACTTAGCAGAATTCAACTAAGTACTGAAGAACAAGGAGTTGTGTCGACACACAATATCAGTGTCGACACATTCTGAAGAAGCAGTGTCGAGAAGTAAATTCTACAACACAAGGAGTTGTGTCGACACCTTGAAGGCTAGTGTCGACACTTAGTATACTTGTGTCGACACTTAGTATATAAGTGTCGACACTTAAAGACAGACTGTCTCGACACTTTCAGACAGTTACAGATATTTCAAGAAGTGACTGGATGACATGACAGCTGCCATTCCAGCCGGTCTACTGCAACTGTCAAAGATGTCAGAAAGCTGTTAGAAACTGGATCAACCAGTCACCATGAAGGAAGCCTATATAAAGGCATATTCTGTCAACAGAAGAAGATGATCAACAACAATCAAAGTAGAAGATCTAGCAATTCATTGAAGAATCAATTCAAGTGAAGATCTAAGTAGTTGGAGAGAGAGAGAGAGCTCCTTCCAAGAAGACAGCTGTTGGAACCAGGCTGTGAAGGAAGTTTCAGACTTAGTTCTGAAACTTAAGTTAGCAGTGATTGAAGATCAGCTGTAGAGAGTATCAACCCTATTGTGTTCTACATTCAAGAAGCTTTGAAGAAAGCCAAGTGAGGTTGATCTCAGCAGAGTTCATTCAAGAACTCATCAAGAAACCTGTCAACTCTTCTCTCTTATTCTGAGTTGTAGGTTTATACTTTGTATTCTTAATTTCTTGTAGGATCCTTAGGGATCTGAGTTGTAAGCCTGCAATTATAAAGGCTGAGTGGTAGGGCCTGTGAGCCTGAGTGTAGGAGATTCATATCTCTGAGTGTAGGCCTTGTGGCTGAGTGTAGGTCTTTGTGATGACTGAGTGGTAGGGCTGTTGAGCCTGAGTTGTAGGAGTGGGATCACTCTGAGCTGTAGGAACCTGGTTGGGGTTCTGAGTGTAAGATATGTGGATCTGAGGAATATTGGAGGAGTTTGGCCGAATCTAGTACACTACTAGATAGGCGAAGGGGGAAAGTGGATGTACCCAAACCTTGGGGAACCACTATAAAACAGTGTGTACTCTGTGTATGTGATTGATGCTGTGTATGTTGTTTATAATTCTGTGAAATCTGTGATATAATCTGCCTAAAAGTTTAAAAAGATTAAGTCACCTATTCACCCCCCTCTAGGTGATTAGGTACAATTTCTTTCAAGTGGTATCAGAGGGAGGTTACTCAAAAAGGACATAACTGTCTGAGTAGATCCTGTTGGCAGATTCAGTATAATTAAAGTGCAGAATCAAGAAAATCAAGAAAATGGGTTCAACAGAGAATCATAAAGAACTTGGATCCATGAAGTTGCCAATATGCAGAAAGGAGATTTTTGGCATCCTGTTGCCTATGAAGGTATCTGTGTTAGATGCAAATTAGAGAACACCAAAAGACTTTTCTGAAATGACAAAAGATGAGATTATTCTGGCCACCATGGACAAGAGGGCTCAGAATATCATTATATGTGCCATAGATGATGCTATATTTCAGAACTTGATACACTGTAAAACATCAAAGGAGATGTGGGATACTCTGATAGTGTACATGGAGGGTTCAGAAGAAGTTAGACAGGGCAGAAAGTCTTTGTTAAACCAAGAATATGAGAGCTTCAGACAAGGCAGGTCTGATAGCATAACAGAATGCTATAAAAAATTCCATAGGATAGTTAATGAGTTAATGTCCTATGGAAGAGATTTCAGCAATTATTAGCTGAATGATAAGTTCTTGAGGTCCCTAACAAAGGATTGGGACACCAAGATCTGTGCCATAAGGGAAATGGCCAAGTTAGCAGATATTCCTCCAACATTGTTTGGAAAGCTGTTATCCTATGAAATGCAGCTAATGGTAAGGAAAGAAGAGGAGAAGACTACCAGAGTTGAGCATAAAGAAAGAGCAGTAGCATTCAAGATAGGAGCCACCAAGAAATATAAAAGTAAGTCTCCCTCTCGTCCTCCAAAAGTGGCTGAGACTGAGTCAGATGAATCAGAAAGCAGGAATTCTGAAAGCAGTGAGAGTGATGAGGACTTTGCAGCTTTCACAAGACATTTTCAGAAGTTCTTAAAGAAGAAACAGTGGAGTACTAAGCCATCCACTTCACAGAAGTCATCAAAGAATGACAAGAGAATGCCCAAGTCAAATAGAACTTCATCTTCAAGGATAGTTTGTTATTGTTGTAACAAACAAGGACATGTTGTTGCTGACTGTCCAGAGAATAAGAGAGAGTCTACTGATAAGAAGAAGACTCAAATCAAGGGCAAGAAGGAAAGGTCCTTTGTTGCCAAGAAGGACAAAAGCCTGTCAGATATATCTTCTTCAGAAACTGAGTCAAACGCTGAAGCTTACATTGGACTGTTTGCTGAAGAAGAGGCAGAGGAGTTCATCCAGATAATGAACTCTATATATGAGTAAGAGGACAATCAGTGTCAAGGATTGATGGCCTTATCAGAAGGTGACAAAATCCAGGATCAGCCTGGACCTAGTAAGGTACAAAATTATTCATCATATTCAGTTTCTAGTACTGGTTCAGAATCAGATTCATCAGCATCAAGTGATGAGAGTGAATCTGAATCTAAAGGTGATATTCATCAATTGATTGATGAATATAGATTAGTGTTGCAAGCTTTGAAGAAAAGCAAATCCTTGACCAAGAGTCAGACTAAGGAGATTGCTAATCTTAAAGTTGCTGCAACAGATTTTGATAAGGTGATTGATCAAAAATTAAATGAAATAGCCAGGCTGAAAAACATAACTGTTATTCAGATGTGGACTATAACATTTAAGAATGATCAAATCACAAATCTGGAGATTAGTCTTTAGAAGGAGAGAGATATAGTTGCAAGGTTTTCTAAACTAAAGTCTGTTCTACCTTTGATTGATGAATTTGTACATCAAAAGGGCAAAACTGGATTAGGGTTTACAAAACCTGCTAGGACTGTAAAGTCCAAGTCCAAGTGCAAAGCCCCAGTACTCAACAAGCCTGCTGTAGATAGAACAGCTAGGGTTGTACCTAAGCAAAGGTACAATAGATTTGAGTGCTGGTGCTGTGGCAAGATAAGCCACTTTACCATAGACTGTTGGCACAATTCTAGTACCATGATGAGTAGCAAACTACCTGTTAGAAGATCTACAGGTAGCTTTGTTAAGAGGCAAACTAACCAGCACCAAAGACCCAAGAATTCTTTGGGTTCTAAGGTTAACTAATCTGTTTTGCAGGTGAGTCCAAGTGGCCATGCCCCAATATGGTACTTGAACAGTGGATATTCCAGGCACATGACTGCAACTAGGGGATTGCTAAAGGACTACACACCAATCAAGGATGGTCCTAAAGTCACCTTTGGTGGTTCTGAAAAAGGAATCATCAAAAGTTTTGGTAACATTTCGAGCAACCTTATTACAATTACTCAAGTGGCTTATGTTAAAGGTTTGAAACATAACCTAATTAGTATAAGTCAACTGAGTGATTTAGGATATGACATCTCATTTGTCAAAGATGGTTGTCATATTAGGAGGTCAAATGATCAAGAGATCATTCTGACAGGTTATAGAAAGAGAAATGTCTATTGCCTAGACATTATGTGTGAGAACAATGTTTCTCCAGTGTGTCTTGTAGCTGATGAGAAAGTCTCTCATTGTGTCAAATGGCACAAGAGGCTAGACCATCTTAACTACAAGACAATTGGCCAACTCTATAGCAAAGAGTTAGTGAGGAATGGTCCTCAGGTTAAGTGTAATAAAGATGGAATATGCTCAGCTTGTCAAAAGGGCAAACAGACTAGATCCACCTTTAATAGCATTGAAAACAAAGATGCTGTGAGGTGCTTATACCTCTTGCATATGGATCTTTTTGGTCCTATGCCAGTTCACAGCCTAGGTAGGAAGGTCTATACATTTGTGGTTGTAGATGACTACTTAAGGTTTTCCTGGGTGTTCTTTCTTAGACAGAAATCTGAAACACCTAGTATCTTCTATAGTTTTGTCAAACAAATTCAGAATGAGTTAGACAGTACAGTGGTCAAAGTAAGAAGTGACCATGGTACTGAATTCCAGTATGATAGTATGACAAAGCTATGTGAAGAATTTGCGATATTTCAGGAATTTTCTTCACCAAGAACACCTCAGCAAAATGGCATTGCTGAAAGGAAGAATAGAACCTTGATTGAGGCTGGTAGAACCCTATTAAATGATACATCTCTCCCACAATATTTCTGGGCTGAGGCAGTAAACACTGCATGCCATGTAATTAATAGGGCTACTATCACCAAGAGCCACAATAAGACCCCCTATGAGATTGTGAAAGGCAGAAAACCAAATCTATCCTATTTCAGGATCTTTGGTTGTAAATGCTATATACTTAACAATGGAAAGTCTTACTTGACCAAGTTTACTGCCAAATCCCAAGAGAGGATTTTTGTTGGGTACAGCAACAATAGCAAGGCTTATAGGGTCTATAACTTGACTACTCAAGTTGTAGAAGTGTCAGTACATGTAGTATTTGATGAAGCTAGACTTATTAACAATGAATTGTCTAGAAGTATTTGCAGCTCCACAGGTGTGACTAAGAAGATGGACAAGCTCACTATTGAAGAAGGATCTACTGCAAGTCAGCATGTAGATGATAGTGGCTGCTGTCCAGGGGGAGTACTAGATGCAACTGATGCAGAAGAAGACCAATGAGTGCAGCAAGTTGAAGAAGCTGAAGGAGTTCAACCTGAAAACAGGCTGCCACCAGCTACTAGGCATCTAAGAGATCATCCAGCCAATCAAATAATTGGTGATCTAAGTCAAGGGGTACAAACAAGGAGCATAAATCTAAATTCAGTACTCTACTCCAGTTTTCTATCCCAAGTTGAGCCAAAGAAATTTGAAGAAGCCATCCTAGACCCTCATTGGATTGAGGCAATGCAAGAGGAGCTGAATCAGTTCAAGAGATGCAAAGTCTGGGAGCTTGTTCCTAAACCAAAAGACCTCAACATAATTGTGACTAAGTGGATCTTCAGGAACAAGATGGATGAACATGGAGTGATTATAAAGAACAAAGCAAGACTGGTTGCTAAGGGATATAGGCAGGAAGAAGGTATTGACTTTGATCAAACGTTTACTCCAGTAGCCAGACTGGAGGCAATAAGAATGTTCTTGGCCTATGCAACCTTTCAAGGGTTTAAAGTATACCAAATGGATGTTAAGTCAGCCTTTTTGAATGGCAATTTGAAGGAAGAGGTCTATGTGGAATAGCCATCAGGTTTTGTTGATTCAACTCAACCTAATTATGTCTATAGACTTAGGAAGGCTTTGTATGGGTTAAAACAAGCCCCTAGGGATTGGTATGAAACCATGTCTAGTTTCCTCATTGAGAATAAATTCATAAGGGGGAAAATATACAAGACTCTATTCCTTAGGGAATCCAGAGGCAAGATCATACTAGTCCAAATATATGTAGATGACATCATATTTGGGTCTACTGAAAGTAGTCTTTGCAAAAAGTTTGCAAAACTTATGCAAGAGAAATTTGTGATGAGCAGTATGGGGGAACTTAAGTTCTTCTTGGGTCTCCAAGTTAGACAAACTGAGAATGGTTTATCCATATGCCAGTCTAAGTTCACCCTAGAGTTGATAAGGAAGTATGGTATGGAATCATCCATCACCATGAAAACTCCTATGGGGTCAAATATGTCTCTTAGCAAAGTTGATGCAGGGAAACCTATAGATGAGACTTTGTATAGAGGGATAGTTGGCTCCCTATTGTATTTGACTGCTAGTAGACCAGATATCATGTATGCTACATGTGTCTGTGCTAGGTACCAAGCATGCCCTAAAGAATCTCATTTGACAGCAGTCAAAAGAATTCTGAGATATCTAAAGGGCACTCCTTATCTAGGCCTTTGGTACCCTAGGAATAGAGACTTTGAACTGACAGGTTATTCAGATGCAGATTTTGCAGGCTGCAAGGAAGATAGGAAAAGTACAACTGGTACCTGTCAATTCCTAGGTGGAAGACTGATATCATGGAGTAGCAAGAAACAAACAAGTGTGGCTATCTGCACAGCAGAATTAGAGTATGTGGCTGCAGGAAGTTGCTGTGCTCAACTTCTATGGATACAACATCAGCTTGTAGATTATGGTATTCAGGTAAGTAGAACACCTCTATTTTGTGATTCTACTAGTGCTATTTCTATTGCAAACAATCCTGTTTCCCATAGTAGGACTAAGCACATAGAAATAAAATACCATTTTCTAAGGGAACATGTGGAAAAAGAAGATATTTCACTAGAGTATGTTAATACAGATAATCAACTAGCTGACATGTATACTAAGCCTTTAGAAGAAACCAAATTCAATAGGTTTAAAATTGAATTAGGTATGATAAACTTAGAATAAGTTTTCAAAATTGGCTAAGTAAAAAGGTGTCGACACACAAAGTTGCCTGTGTCGACACAGAAAAGTGTGTCGACACTTCAGAGAAAAGGTGTCGACACATCTAGGAAGTTGGTGTCGACACTTCAGAGAATTAGTGTCGACATATGCAGGGTAGGTGTCGACACATCCAAGGTGGTGTCGACACTTAAGATTTACACAGAATTAGTCAAGTAAGGTCTCGACTAAGTGTCGAGCTAAGCGGTGTCGACACATAAACAAGTGTCGACACATATATTCTGTCGACTATACTTGTGTCGACACATAAATGTCGAGACATTATAAGTCTGTGTCGACACTTTTCAACAGTGTCGACACAATTTAAGTATTTTGACGCGCCCTTTCATCTTCGATTCTAGAAAGGTATAAATAGGGTTTCAACATTGTTTGTCGACACGCTCACCAAAGTTTCGAGACCAAACTTGTGTGTCGACACCTCTCTTCTCTCAATTCAAATTTATTCAAACCCTAATGGCACCCAAGCTCGAAGAGAATGTGAATGAAGGCTACGAACTTGTGCGGCATGCTTTTGATGACGGGGAACCAGTGATCAAAGGCGTGATAACCCTAATAGAAGAAACATGGTTAGAGTTTCTTGTTTCAGAGCCGACCAAGATATGGAAGAAAGAGGTCCTGGAATTCCTGAATGGAGCTACCCTAGATGAATCTGGACTCAAGATAAAGTTGAGAGTTCATGGGGCAAAGGTGAAGGTCTCACCCAAAAGTCTGAGAAAGGTACTTCAACTACCTAGGACTAAGGAAGAAGAAGATGTTTCTGCTTCTAAAACTAGGGAAGCATTAACATGGTGTGGACTGGATTCCAACATGAAAATTGGATCAGTGTTCAATAGAAAGGGGATGAACATGCAAGGGAAATTTCTATCTGAAATTGTTGGGAAAGTTATCCTGAGCAAGCCTGGAGGCCATGACAGAATCTCAGCTCACATGTTTATCCTCATGAAAAGGATTATTTTCAAACTACAAACTGATTGGTCTGCAGTAGTGTTTGAGAAGATTAAGGAGAGTATGAAGAAGCCCAATTTGGGTAGAATTCTAAGTCTTTACTTGTCTGGTAGTATACCAGAAGTAATGAGCCAAGCTGCAGGTTCTAAGATCAATCACATGAGGAAGATGGACATGAGAATCTTCTCTAGATGTGATAGAGTCTTGACCAAGGAAATTCCAACTCCTGAGAAGGTAACACCCCAAAAGAAGAAGAAGAAGACAGCCCCAGTGAATCAAGAATCATCTAGTAGCTCTGAAGAGCAAGTTGTCTTTACTCTAGATGATGAACAAGACACTGGAAATGGTGGACAATCTCCTGCTAGACAAGAAGTTGCACCAAGGCAGGGGGAGCTACCTCAGGCAAGCCCAATCCACCAGGATTCCATCCAGGGGGAGCCCTTACTTGTGGATGAGCCACCTCCACTAGAAAGTGAACAAGCTACCCACACTATACTTGAGGTAATCACTGAGATTAATGCATTAGATTTCCATATTGAGGATGATGTTTTGTCTGATTCAATACCTCATGTTAATCAGCAACCTCAAACACATAGCCAACCCCAAGATGTTGTTATGGAGGACACATCTGTTGCAGATCAAGTGGTATCTGATCAAGTTGTTGATGAGATTAGTGTTTCTCCACCCCATCCTCAACAGGAATTTACCTTAGAAGAACTGTTCCCTGACCTTCTCCAAACTGATTTTGAGAAAGAAAGTGCTGCTGCTGAGGGGGAGAAGGTAATTATTGAGGGGGAGCAAGTGGAGAATATAGAAGAAACTGCAGTCAAAGAGACTGAGGTGCCAAAAGATGCTGAGCAGGTTCAAAGAACTGAGGAGTTACCTCCAAGTCCTAAGGACAGAGTGACTATTGATAGCACATCTGCTTCTGAAGATGAAGAGGCTGCAAGGGCCAAGAAGAGAAAATTTCAAGTTTTCAAAAGGAGGAGCCAGAATTATAAAAAAGCTCTGCAAACAATAGCACCACAGCCTGCAGCACAGCCAGCACCATCAATAGATTTCAGTTCTCTGATGGTTGCATTACAGATAAAGCTTGATGAGCAAAGGCAAGCTCTGGAAAAGTATGTAGATGAAGGGCAAAAATCTCTACAGTTTGATCTGGCCCAAGATATTAAGTCCATCAGATTTGAAATGAATCTGAATAAGAAAGAGATGACTGACTGCTTCCACAAGGGAGGGAATGCAGTGGTCTACTTGGCTACACATCAAGAGAAGATCAAAGCTCAAGTGGATGATATTGCAGTGAAGCAAGTCTATGTTCTGGAGAACCAACTAAGGATGAATGATAATTTAACTACTTTACAAAATGCAATAGTAACAGAAATGAAAAATATAGCTGCTGGTCAGACTACATCTAATGCTACTGCTAAGACAGAATTTGATAAAGCATTACAAGAGGGCATAACTGCTATTAGAACTGCTATACAAGACTCTCAAAAGGCTATAACTGACAAGCTCCAAAGGTTGAAACATTTCTTTAAGGATGGAGTAAACTATTTGGATGCCCAAATAAGATTTCAGAAAGATGATCTGAGGGATCACATTGTTAGAGAAGTCATAAAGGGGGAGAGGGTGTTAGTCAAAACAGGCTCTGATCATGCAAAGTGGATTTCAAATTCCATCAGAGCCACCCTTGGATATCCTCCATTGTGTGATGATGACAATGTAGCAGAGTCTGGTATTAATCCTGCTTATCTTGGAGGGGAGCAAGCTGAAGTGGCTCAGGTAATATACCCTCCACCAGACTTTGATATGATACATGCAGATATACAGTCAATGTATAGCCCACCTGAGGGAAAGCAAAATGTCATCATAGAAAAAGTAGTTCAGCCAGTGCCAGAGGCTATACTGAAAGATCAAGAGGCATTGCAAAAAGAACAAGAAGCCAAATTGTCTAAGAAAAGATTCAGGGAGCAAGCTGAACTTAGGCCTGATTTTGAACAGTGGAGCCCCACCTCCAGGAATATCATTCTGACTGCATGGAAGGTTGCCAAAGACAATATTGTGGACAGAGGCAAATGGTATTCTGATGTGTAGTGGAGGAAGCATGAGAACAGGCAAGAAGCCATTGTGCAGTATAGAAGAAAGACAAAGATGGGAAAGCTACCTCCTACTGCCCAGGAGCCTAACAAGTACTTTCCCAAGCCTTATCATTACTTTGAAAGGCAGAAGATCAAAGCTGAAGAGTTAAAGAAGAAGGATCTTAAAGGCAAGAAGCCCGCTGCTGCTGAAGATGCTGAAGCCCCAGTTCAAGCAAAGATACAATCTGGAAAGGGCATAGTTATCAAGGAGGCTGAGCAGCAATAGAATAGAATTTTTCTTAAGTTTACTAGTTGTAATCATTTGATTTTAAACTCTCTGTAAACTTTTGGATAATGAAATGTTGAAGTTGTTAGAACAATATGATATATGTTCAACTATTACATTAATTGTTCTGAGATATTTATTATACATGTTTTGTTTAATACATGTTTATGTACTTACCCTGTTATATAATCCTGTTTTACATCATACTGTAATTTTATTATGTATGGTGTATATCATTGACTAAGGGTTATGACTTCTACAAATAGGGGGAGATTGTTGGGTACATTGGAATAAATGTACCTGATTTGAAGAAGCCTCACACTACTCAATGATATACATCAAAATGTATTTGATGTGTTTTGAGTTTAGTTGTGCAGGTTAAGTATTTGCAGGGAAAGCTGAAAAGTTTCTAAGTCCATGTGTCGACACCCAGAAGAAAAGTGTCGACACTTAAGAAGACTTGTGTCGACATCCAGAGAAGCAGTGTCGACACTTGGAGTAATTGTGTCGACACCAGGGATGCAGAGTCCACACCAGAAGGAAAGTGTCGACACATAAATGCTGTGTCGACACTCAATGAAGAGAAGTCCAGAGAAGCTGTGTCGACACTTAGAAGCAGTGTCGACACCCAGAGGAACTTTGTCTACATCAGAAAGTGTCGACACTTGGAGGATGTGTCGACACTCAGCAAATTTCAACAGAGTCTAAGTATAAGTGTCGACATAATGAAGAATGTGTCGACACACAGCAGAAGACTCAACACATGAAGAAAGTGTCGACATAGTAAAGAATGTGTCGACACTCAGCAGAAGACTCAACATATTCTAAGTGTAAGTATCGACACAAAGGAGATGTGTCTACACTCAGCCAAAGTCTCAACAAAAGAAGGAATGTGTCGACACAAGGAGCTGTGTCGACACTCAGCAAAAGTATCAACACAGAAGGCATGTGTCGACACCAAGAGTATGGGTCGACACTTAACAAGTTCAACAAAAGAAGATGTGTCGACACAAAGGAGTTGTGTCGACACTTAGAAGAATTCAACTAAGTACTGAAGAACAAGGAGTTGTGTCGACACACAATATCAGTGTCGACACATTCTGAAGAAGCAGTGTCGAGAAGTAAATTCTACAACACAAGGAGTTATGTCGACACCTTGAAGGCTGGTGTCGACACTTAGTATATAAGTGTCGACACTTAAAGATAGACTGTCTCGACACTTTCAGACAGTTACAGATATTTCAAGAAGTGACTGGATGACATGACAGCTGCCATTCCAGCCGGTCTACTGCAACTGTCAGAGATGTCAGAAAGCTGTTAGAAACCGGATCAGCCGGTCACCATGAAGGAAGCCTATATAAAGGCATATTCTGTCAACAGAAGAAGATGATCAACAACAATCAAAGTAGAAGATCTAGCAATTCATTGAAGAATCAATTCAAGTGAAGATCTAAGTAGTTGGAGAGAGAGAGCTCCTTCCAAGAAGACAGCTGTTGGAACCAGGCTGTGAAGGAAGTTTTAGACTTAGTTCTTAAACTTAAGTT
Organism: Platanthera guangdongensis; assembly: GCA_039583875.1. Taxonomy (NCBI): domain Eukaryota; kingdom Viridiplantae; phylum Streptophyta; class Magnoliopsida; order Asparagales; family Orchidaceae; genus Platanthera; species Platanthera guangdongensis. Next base: position 144,310,342 of record CM077152.1, read on the forward strand.
AGCAGTGATTGAAGATCAGCTGCAGAGAGTATCAATCCTATTGTGTTCTACATTCAAGAAGCTTTGAAGAAAGCCAAGTGAGGTTGATCTCAGCAGAGTTCATTCAAGAACTCATCAAGAAACCTGTCAACTCTTCTCTCTTATTCTGAGTTGTAGGTTTATACTTTGTATTCTTAATTTCTTGTAGGATCCTTAGGGATCTGAGTTGTAAGCCTGCAATTATAAAGGCTGAGTGGTAGGGCCTGTGAGCCTGAGTGTCGGAGATTCATATCTTTGAGTGTAGGCCTTGTGGCTGAGTGTAGGTCTTTGTGAAGACTGAGTGGTAGGGCTGTTGAGCCTGAGTTGTAGGAGTGGGATCACTCTGAGCTGTAGGAACCTGGTTGGGGTTCTGAGTGTAAGATCTGTGGATCTGAGGAATAGTGGAGGAGTTTGGCCGAATCTAGTACACTACTAGATAGGCGAAGGGGGAAAGTGGATGTACCCAAACCTTGGGGAACCACTATAAAACAATGTGTACTCTGTGTATGTGATTGATGCTGTGTATGCTGTTTATAGTTCTGTGAAATCTGTGATATAATCTGCCTAAAAGTTTAAAAAGATTAAGTCACCTATTCACCCCCCCTCTAGGTGATTAGGTACAATTTCTTTCAAGAAAGCTGCAGGAAAACTGTGTATTTCCTTCGTGCATGGTTTTGAAGAAACTATGCGTGAAGATCGTCGAGCTCCGCTCGACGATTTCCACTACAATCAAAACGCACGATCAAGAAGAAATGTGTGCTAAGAAAATGCACGACCGTGCGTCTTACACAACCCTGAATTCCATACTTGGGGGAAAACGCACCATCTGCATTCAAATAAATAAATCAAAAGAGGGCCCTCCAGCAATGCAAAAATGCAATAAAAGCAATTGGAAAGAGCCCCTAGGGAGCATCATGTACTTATCCCCTACAACAGAATGCGCAATTGCACACCCTTAGGCCAAAACAATGCACAAAATGGTCATAGACTGTTCGATGCAAATATAACCGAATACCGGTTGAAATGCGGTGCACGAGTTCGAAAATAAGCCCAGATGAGTCCGAAAAACCCTATAAATATCAGACTCATCACTACCTTGAAAACAAGAACTTTCAAGTAGTTTCAGAGGGAGGTTACTCAAAAAGGATTTAACAATCTGAGTGATCTCCAAAGGTAGCTACAATTAAGTGATCATGGGCTATGAAGAAAGCCAGAGAGAGCTGAGTTCCATGAAACTCCCCATCTGTAAGAAGGAGTATTTTGGAATATAGAAAGATACGGTGAGGCTATACATGGAAGCCAATGATCCAAGGATTTTTGTAATAGTTAAGGTGGGACCTTTCATCCCTATGAAGGTCTCTATTCTGAATGCTAATGAACAGACTCCCAAGACGTACTCTGAGATGACCAAGGATGAAATCATCCTTGCTGGACTAGACAAGAGAGCACAAAATATTATTGTCAGTGTTGTTGATGATTCAACCTTTCTGAATCTAGTTCACTACAAGACCTCCAAAGAGATGTGAGATACACTTGTAGTCTACATGGAGGGGACTGAAGAGGTAAGGGATGATAAGAAGTCTCTGCTCAACCAAGAGTATGAGGCTTTCAGGCAAAACCTGAACAAGAACATAAATGCCTGTTATGAAAGATTCTTCAGGATCATAAATAAGTTGAAGACCTATGGTAGGGTCTTCAATAATTATTAAATAAATGACAAGTTTCTTAAATCTCTCACTAGAGACTGTGATACCAAGATCTGTGCCATAAGAGAGGTGGCTAAGCTAGCTGATACTCCTCCCTCAATATTGTTTGGGAAGCTGCTCTCCTATGAGATGCAGCTAGCTGCTAGGAAGGAGGAGGATGCCAGCAGCAAATCCCTGACAATGGAAAAGTCCTTGACCTTCAGAGTAGAAATCACAAATAAGGGCAAGGAGAGGATTATTTCACCACCAAGAAGACCAGCTAAGTCAGATAGCTCAGACTCAGAGGCATCAAACAGCAGTATGTCTGATGATGAATTTGCAACATTCTCCTGGTAACTCCAGAGGCTGATGAAGAAGAAGCATTGGAAGAACAGGTCTTCCAACTCCACTCATGACAGGAAGAATCAGTCCAAGACTGATAGGTATGGTTTCAAACCTAATAAATATAATTCTTCTAAAGTAGTTCGCTACTGTTACAGCAAGCCTGGTCACATGATAGCTGACTGCCCAAAGAAGAGGAAGGAGGCTGAGGAGAAGAAGCAGCACCAACACAAAGGAAAGAAGGAGATGTCATTTATTGACAAGAAGGAAAAGAGCTGGACAGACTCATCATCATCTGAGTCTGAAGAAGAGGAAGCCTATATTGGGCTAGTTATTGCTGCTGCTAATGTTAAAGCTATTATAGCACAAAAAGTTAATCCTCTAATGAGGATAAGAATCAGGGCCCCTCTGACACTATCAGATAGTGACTCAGAGTTGGATGAAGATGTTTACAACTACAGAGGGCTGATGTCAATGATAGATGAAGAGGGTAGCTAGGATCAGCATGGTCAAAGAAAGGTACATTAATTACCTAATTCTGCTTCTCTATCTAAGTATGAGACCAGTCCTTGCTCAGAAGCCTCTTCACCTAGTGGTGAAGAAGATTTTGGATCTGAAGGAGATGTCAATTAACTGATTGATAAGTATGGAGAACTTCTGAATGCCTCCAAGAAGGTCAAGAAGTTGTCTAAGAAGCAAACTAAAGAGATTTCATCTCTTAAGCTTACAGTTGCCCAGTAGACTGCAACAACTAATCTGTTGGACCAGAAAGCTCGAGAAATAAGCTAACTATATTCCCTCTCAAACATCCAGAAAGCCTCCATCAAGAGCAAGAACTGTCTCATCAGGGATCTTGAAGATAAGCTTGATAAGGAGAAAAGAATAGTGGTTCAGATAGAGGTGTAACCAAGAGATATGGTAAGATCACCAATGGCATAGTCACTATCACCAAGGTGGCTTATGTTGAACGGTTGCAACACAACCTTATAAGCATAAGCCAACTTTCTAATCTTTGCTATGTTATTGTCTTCCACAAGGATGAGTTCCTAATAAGGAGGTCAAGTGACCAAGAGGTCATCTTGACAGGCACTAGGAGTGAGAACGTTTATTGCTTAAACTTTCTATGTCTAGATACAAATTCTCCTATCTTTCTAGTGGAAAATGAGAAAGTCTCCTACTGTGTTCAGTTGCACAAGAGGCTAGCCAAATTAAATTACAAGACTATTGGTAAGTTGTTTAGTCAAGAGCTAGTGAGGAATGGTCCCAATATGAAGTGCTCAAAAGAGGGCATTTGCTCAGCTTGCCAAAAGGGCAAGCAGACAAAAGCTTCCTTCAGGAGCATTGGGGCCAAAGATTCTGTGAGGTGCCTATACCTCCTGCATATGGACTTTTTTGTCCTATGCCAGTTTATAGTCTTGGTAGGAAGGACTACACCCTTATGGTGGTTGATGACTTTTCCAGGTTTGCTTGGGTATTCTTACTAAAGAGAAAGAATGAAACCCTTGATATCTTCACTAAGTTTGTCAAGCAAATTCAGAATGAGTTAAATAGCTTTGTAGTGAAAATCAGAAGTGACCATGAGACTGAATTCTAATCTGATAGCATGACAAGATTCTATGAAGAACATGAAATTCTTCAAGAATTCTCTTCACCTAGAACACCCCAGCAAAATGGGATTCTTGAGAGGAAAAATAGGACTCTCATAGAGGTTGGTAGAACACTGTTGAGTGACACATCTCTCCCAAAATATTTTTGGGCTGAGGCAGTTAATACTGCATGTCATGTCCTCAATAGGGCCTCTATCACCAAAAGCCACAAGAAAACTCCCTATGAGATCTTGAAAGGCAGAAAACCAAACCTGAGCTATCTCAAAATCTTTGGTAGTAAGTGCTATGTCCTTCATAATGGGAAGTCCTATGTGACTAATTTTGCTGCCAAATCCTTTGATGGAATATTTGTTGGGTACAACAATCATAGCAAAACCTATAAGATCTATAACTTGAAGAGCCAAGTTGTATAAGAATCAGAGTGGAGCCCAAGAAGTTTCAAGAAGCCAACATAGACCAGAATTGTATTGGAGCTATGCAGGAGGAACTGAACCGGTTCAATAGGTGCAAGGTCTGGAAGCTAGTTCCTAGACCACAAGGACATAATGTCATTGGAGTTAAGTGGATCTACAGAAACAAGCTTGATGAAAATGGTATTGTGATCAAAAACAAAGCCAGACTAGTGGCTAAGGGGTACATGCAAGAAGAAGGAATTGACTTTTATCAAACCTTTTCCCCTATAGTAAGATTGGAGGCCATCAGGCTGTTCCTTGCATATGCTGCACAAAAAGGATTCAAAGTCTACCAGATGGATGTGAAGTCATTATTCCTGAATGGTGACTTAAAAGAGGAAGTCTATGCTGAGTAGCCTCCAAGTTTTGTAGTTCCTAACTCACCTGATTATGTTTATAGACTTAGGAAAGCTCTATATGGGCTGAATCAAGCCCCTAAAGCTTCGTATGAGACTTTGTCTAGCTTCCTCATTAAGAACAAATTCTCAAGGGGGAAGATAGATAAGACCATATTTCTAAGGGAATCAAAGGGTAAGATCATACTAGTTCAGATCTATGCAGATGACATCATCTTTGGATCTAATGATGACAACCTCTGAAAAAAGTTTGTTAAACTTATGCAGGGGAAGTTTGAGATGAGCAGTATGGGTGAACTTAAGTTCTTCTTGGGCCTCCAAGTAAGACAGACTGATGATGACTTGTCCATGTCCCAGTTTAAGTTCACTAGGGAGTTGATAAAGAAATATGACATGGAGAACTCCTCCACCATGAGAACTCCCATGGGGTCAAGTATGCCTATTGACAAAGATGAGACAGGGAAACCTATTGATGAAACTTTGTATAGAGGGATAATTGGCTCCCTTCTATATCTGACTGCAAGTAGGCCAGACATCATGTTTGCTACATTTGTTTGTGCTAGGTATCAGGATTGCCCTAAATAATCTCACTGCTCTACTGCTAAGAGAATCTTGAGGTATCTTAAGGGCACTCCAGATCTTGGCCTATGGTACCCTAGGAATGGGGAGTTTGAACTAACAAGTTATTCAGATGCAGATTTTGCAGACTGCAAAGAGGACAGGAAGAACACTTCTGGAACCTATCAATTTTTTGGGAGGGAGACGGGTATCTTGGAGCTGCATGAAATAAACTAGTGTTGCAATATTAACTGCAGAGTCAGAGTTCTTCTCAGAAGGTAGCTGCTGTGCTCAGTTGTTGTGGATCCAGCACCAGCTTCAAGACTACAACCTCCAGATAAGTAGAACTCCTTTATTCTGTGATTCTACTAGTGCAATCTCAATTGCTAGGAATCCTGTGTCCCATAGAAGGACTAAGCACATAGAGATTAAATATCATTTCATTAGGGAGCATGTGGAATGAGAAGACATCACCCTTGAGTTTGTTCCAACAGACAAGCAAGTGGCTGACATATTCACTAAGCCTCTAAATGAAGATAAGTTTAACACCTTCAAATTTGAGTTGGGTATGTTAAACTTAATATAGCTTCAGTTTCTCCTCATATGTTTGCAAGATATTTGGTATTCTGCAGATGGAGCTATTCTTTAGAGAAATGAAGGTTCTCCAATTGAGGGGGAGCATGTCCAGCACAACTCCAACAATTCTCTGTTGTCTAATTGAGGGGGAGCAGATGACAAGATGATCAGATGATTAGATGAATCCTACCAGCTATTTGCTGAAGTCAAAAAGGGGGAGGAAAATATGATCAGATGATCTGATTTATGTTCAAGCATGGTTGCAGCAATTCAGGGGAAGCATGTGCAGTGATGTTCAACTCTGCAGGATGGTAAGTATGGTAACTATAGATCACTTCTCAATTATATAGTGTTTATGTTTATTACTGTATGATGCTGTGTATTATTAACTCACTTGCTTAAGAGTTTTGACTTCCTCAAATAGGGGTAGATTGTTGGGTCCATTGCCCACAATGTACTAGATTTGAGGAAGTCAATCTTGTCAATGATATACATATATAAGTAGATGACAGTGATGGGGTAGATAGCCTATGTGGCTAAGTCAGTTGGATTGAGAAATTTGGCTAAGTCCAAATTCGTCGAACAAAGCTCAGAGTTCATCGAGCTGAGCCAATCGTTTGTCGAACTAAGCATAGAGTTTGTGAAATTTGGCCAAGTCTAAATTCATCGAACTGAGTTCAGAATTCATCGAGCTGAGCTCACTGTTCGTCGAACTCAGTTCAGCATTCATCGAACACAGTTCAAAGTTGAGTGAGGCTGGCTGAGACAGTCTATGCCTAAGGTTTAAGAGGCAGAAAAGTGGCTAAGTTCACAGGCATTGAGAGAAGGTCATTCACTCTACGCCATAGCCTCTTAAGTGTTGAGTAACACTCAGTTAGTCTAAGCCAGTACTTTTAAAGAATACAAAAATTTGGCTAAGGCAGAAAGCGTTGAGTGAGTCATGGTCACTCAACGATCTCAACGCCATAACGCAGAAATTGTTAAAATAAAAATCATTGAGTGAGACATGCTCACTCAACGCTGTCAACGCTTAAAAATGCTGAAGAAGCAGAAATGGCTAAGGAAGAAAGCATTGAGTGAGGCATGCTCACTCAATGCTCTCAACACCTTAGATACTGAAGAGGCTACAAAAAAAGAGTTAAGGCAAAAAGCATTGAGTGGTGAAGACACACTCAACGCTTTCAACGCCTAGTAAAGATAGAATTTTGTCTAAGGTATTTGGCGTTGAGTGATGCTCACTCACTCAATGCCAAGCAGCAAAAAGTCAAGAAAGCATGTTGGAGTTGAGTGAAGCTGAATCACTCAACGCCTAGAAACAGATTTATAATCTAAGTTGTTTGGCGTTGAGAGAAGGTAACTCTCTCAACGCCTAGAGATAGTAAAATTTGTCCAAGTGATTTGGCATTGAGTGAGGCTCATTCACTCAACGCCTATACTATTGATGTTTGAATTTTGACTAATTCTTCAGGTTCTGATGTCAGCAAGTCAAAAAGTCAACCATATTCAAATTGTTAGAGATAAAGCCACAGTACACGACAAAAGGCGCTGCAGGCCTACAACACGACAGATAGGCGTTAAATCAAGATGTAGTTGGAAGCTGTAGGTGGGGCCCACTACTTTCTATGAGCCGTTGATCAGCGGACTACAAAATGAGGAGATGGGCCATGACACAAAAAACTTTTCTAGGGCTTCATCAATAAAAAAAAGTTAGCAGCCAACTTCATCTTCTTCGCCATTGTTGCATGCAAATATCTTGAAGCTCTCCTACAAGATAAAGTTCAGATAGCTGTGCTATCTCCATCAGCCACACTAGATTCAAAAATTGTTCTGAAGAAAGAAGAACCTTCAGCCTTAGGCAAGTTCAGTTAGCTATTTGAAGGCTCAAGATCAATAGATCTTTAGGCTTCTTCAGCAGGTTCAGAAGTTATTTTTTGAGTTCCTCCAGCAATAGTTTTCTCTGCTGTGAGGAGAGTTAGAGCAGAAATTTCTCTGCTCTAGTTGTTGACACAGAGAAATTTCTCTGCACCAAAGTTGATTAAATTATCTCTCATTGTAGGATCCTTCTCGATCTGAGATGAATGGCCTTTTGGCCTGAGGTAGGTGATAAGTGTGTCACTGAGCTGTAGGTACTTGGAAGGGTACTGAGCTGTAGGAGTGTTGCAGCACTCTGAGAGTAGGGTGTTGTGCCTGAAGTTGTAGGGCTGAAAAGCCTGAGCTGTAGGCCTTAGAGATTAGGCTGAGGTAGGTGATTTGAGGACCACTGAGTTATTGGAGCACTGCAGGGCTCTAAGGTTGGAACCTTTGTGGTTCTGAAGTAGGGTTCTGAAGAGAACCTGAGTGGAAGGCTGAGGGCCTGAGGTGTAAGCTCTGAGGAACATTTTGGAGGAGTTTGGGCCTTGACTAATATGAATTTAGCAAGGTGGGAGGAGAGTGGATGTACCCATAATTTTGGGAACCACTATAAAATACTTGTGTGCTTTGCTGTGTTGTTGTTCTTCTTTTATATTGCAGGTACTAAGGATAAGCTCTAAGATCACCTTAGAAAGAAAGCAAAGAAAGCTAAACACTTAGTAAGCAAATAATAAAAAGACTTGGGAACTTTCAAAAGGCCTAGATAAACCTATTCACCCCCTCTAGGTTGTTAGCTACCTTGAAAATAAGAACTTTCAAGTAGGTTTACAGATATAAAATAACAATAACATGAATCTCTGTGACCTACAACCGAGCATTTGCGCTACCAAATGCACTAGCTTGGAATTAATTTTGCACGAGCTCTCAGTGACCTTTCGCGCATCGTTAGCCATACCACCAGGAGATAGCAATCTTGATGAAGGTCGAGTCATCTTCCTCGAGAAGATACTGCTACCGCTAAGCGATAGAATCGTACTACGCCGCGGTAGCGAAAAAGTAAAAAAATATATTTTACTTTGATATTTTTCCAAATCTACTGGACAACTGTTACCTTCACACGCATCGACGTACCGCCAATGGCAGCTCATTTTTTCAAGATATATAAAAGCGCATTTTTCTTTTTCTAGAGAGAAGACCAAGGAGAATAATTCATTCTAGGGTTCGGCCGCCATCTGGAGGAGGACTGTTGAAACTAGAGATCGGTTTTTGTGGAGTTAGGGGTCCCAAAAGGGTATGGCCTCACACCTACTTCCCCCCTGGCTAGCACTCTAGACCAAAGATTCAGGAACTTAAGAACTTAGGAATAGAATTGAGGTCTCAGCCAGGAGATACCACCACACACCTAGATGCTCAAGGAACTCTTCCTCTCCTATGGATAGAGCCCGAAGAAGAAAGAAGCAAGAGGAAATAGTTGAACTCTCAAAAATATCTTTGGATGGACCGAGAGGTACGAGGGGGGGGGAGAGCACTTTTGGAGGATCCTTTCCTTTATGGACCACTCATCCAGTAGGGTCCAGAGGTGGAATTACCTGGATGCTGTTGAAGGACTGCAACTAGACTTCCAGAACAGCAAAGCTATGCTGTTGGTAGACCCAATTGGGTTGCATATAGTAATTTGGAATAACGAAGTTACGCTGTTGGCAGACAAAAATTGGAAACCTATAAATAGAATCGAGGAAGTACCTTTGGAGGGTGAGTTCAACAGTTTCCTCTTGATTCTTTCTTCTTCAGGTTCTCGCCAAGATGCCTATGCTCAGCATTAGCTTAGGAGAGGAAGAGTTCCTTGATCTTCTAGGTGTGTGGTGGGATCTCCTTGCTGATACCTCGGTTCTGTTTCTATGTTCCTAAGTTCCTGAATCTTCGGTCTGGAGTGCTAGCCAGAGGGAAGTAGGTGTGAGGCCATACCCTTTTGGGACCCTGAACTACACAGAGACTGATTTCGGACAAACGTTTTTCAATCTCCCTTTCCCAGGACCCTGAGAATGCCGAGCTGTTGCACGCAGAGGTGGCGATCCTTGAGCGCAAGGTCTCGGGGATGAAGGACGAGAATAAGAGCCCGTAAGAAACCCTCCTTCCACCTCCCCAGGCGAAAAGATCAAACTACATCAATATAATAACTACAAAATCGAAGTGATGTAGGAGAATGCCTAGGGGGCGGCCAAGCATACTATAGAGGTGCTGCGAGATGCCAGGCTACTGAACTAGAAAGGCGAGAGGCTCACGACGCGCAGCGTCCTGCAATGGCTGTTCACCCCCATTGACGTGCCAGAAGGCGAGGATGATCTGTATTGTGAGGGTGGCCTCGACGCAATTCTGAGCGAAGGATCCTCTAGTGAGAAGTCCAACGACTCTTCCTGAAGACCGACTGCCTCCTATTTTTACTTGTTCCTTTCCTTTCTTTTTTTGAAATAAATATAATGTGCGAGATCCTTATTGTATTTATGTACATATAAAAGATTCTTGTTGGGCATGTTTCCTCTTTCATTTCTGTAGGGATGAGTGCTGATCTTAGTTTCTTCCCATTCGCTTTTGGCCATTCTCAAACGCTTTTGCGAATACGCATGCACCTTAGGCTCTTAGGTGATGACCACAGTGTCAATTTTAACTCTCTCTCGTGAACCGTTTTTGGAGGGAGGCGGCCTTGATACCTTACTCCGCGGGGCTGGTCCGCTAAATAGGTCTGCCTAGTAAACCTTACCGAGAGGTTACTGCCGAGAGGGTTCTACCAAGAGAGCCCTGCCAAGAGAGCGCTGAATTGCCAAATAATTCGACAAACATGTACGTGTAAAACAGTTTGTAAAAGGGAATCTTGTCTTGAAAAGTTAGATGTGGCTGAAAGGTTTGCATTGGTAGGGAAGCACAATCCCAATTGGGAAGGTCCTTATGTAATCGAGGAAGCACTCAAGTTGGGAAGTTATCTCCTCCATAATGCGGAGGGGGTAACCATCAGCCATACATGGAGTGGTGATGACTTGAAACACTTCTATCCATGAATAAATAGAATGCATGTCTTGTTTCTGACTCTTTTATCTCTTAGCATGTTCTTTTCTTCAACCCACGACTTGAAGCCATGTTGAAAAAATAAGTCCCGAGTTATTCCTATTATCAGGCTCTCACCTAGCTGTCAGGTCTGTTGGGACCTCGGTGGACATTGGGAAATGTTGAAAAACTAAGTCCCGAGCAGTTCCAGCTATCAGGCTCTCACCTAGCTGTCAGGTCTATTCAGCGCTCGGTGGACATTGGGAAATGTTGAAAAACTAAGTCCCGAGCTATTCCCGCTGTCAGGATCTCACCTAGCTATCAGGTCTATTGGGCCCTTGATGGACATTGTGAAATGTTAGAAAACTATGTCCCGAGCTGTTCCCGCTGTCAGGCTCTCACCTAGCTGTCAGATCTGTTGGGCCCTCAGTGGACATTGTGAAATGTTGAAAAAACAAAGTCCCGTACTATTCCCGATGTCAGGATGACACCTAGCTGTCAGGTCTGTTGGGACCTTTATGGACATTGTGAAAGGTTGAAACAACTAAGTCCCGAGATGTCCCCGCTTTCAAGTCTGTTGGGCCCACTGTGGAGGTTGAGAAATGTTGAAAAACTAAGTCCCAAGTTGTTCCCGCTATCAGGATCTCACCTAGCTATCAGGCCTGTTGGGACCTCGGTGGACATTAGGAAATGTTGAAAAAGTTAGTCCAGAGCTGTTCTCGCTGTCAGGCTCTCAACTAGCTGGCAGGTCTGTTGGGCCCTTAGTGGACATTATGAAAGGTTGAAAAAAAGTCACAAGCTGTTCCTGCTATCAGGCTCTCACCTAGCTACCGGGTCTGTTTGGCCCTCGATGGACGTTGAAGGTTTTGCGGGGTTATTTCTCCAATAATGACGACATTTATTTAGAGGTTATGCCTCTCTCAGAAGGCCTCTCTCGACACGCCTCTCTCAACAAAACCCTCTCGTCAGGACCCTCTTGATAAGGTATACTAGGTAGACCTACTCGAGGAACTGCCCCCGCAGATTAAGGGATCAAGGACAGCTCCCTCCAAATACGGTTCACGAGTGCGAGTTGTGATTGACAATGTGGTCACCGCCTAAGAGCCTAAGGTGCGTGCGAATGCGCGAAAGTGTTTGCGAATGGCTAAAAGCAAAAGGCGAGAAACTAAGAGAGCAGTCATCCCTATAGAAATGAAAAAAGTAACATGCCTAAAAATAATCTTTTATATGTACACAAATACATTAGGGGTCTCACCCATTACATGTATTTCAAAAAATAACGGAAAAGTACAAGTAAAAATAAGAGACAAAGTTCTTCAGGAAGAGTCGTCGGACATCTCGCTGGAGGATCCTTCGCTCAGAAGTGCGTCAAGGCCATCCTCACATTCCTTGGACCATTCAAACTTTTGGCCTCCTCACAATACCATAAAACGTTTGAGCACTTCGCTCTTGCTCAGGAAATAAACCTGCTCAGCCCTGCAAGCTTCCCCGTCAGGCACTGGACCTCCTTAGCATTCCTGTGCTCTACCCTAGTCGGGGTCAAGAGGTGTCCAAGGAACTTCCCCGACTTGCTCCAAAAACACACTTCTAGGGGTTCAGTCTCATTTTAAATTTTCGTAAAGTGGAAAAAATTTCTTCCAGATCTTGGAGGTGAGAGATCACATCCTTACTCTTCACCAATAAGTCATCTACATACACCTCCAGGTTTCTCCCTCTCTGCTCCCGAAAGACCCTGTCCATCATCTTTTGGTAGGTTGCCCTTGCATTCCTCAGCCCAAAGGGCATCATGTTATAGTATAACACCCACTGCTCGTGATCCTGATCTGGTGATATCCTGAAAAATAATCCAAAAAACTCATTATAGGGAAACCGACGACTGAGTCAACCATCCCGTTGATCCAAGGGAAGGGGTAGCAAATCTTGGGGCATGTTTTATTTAATAATGAAAAATCAACACACATCCTCCACCTCTCATCTCCCTTTTTTATCATTATAATGTTTGAGACCCAGTCTGGAGATTGGATCTTTGATACAAAACCGGCCTTGAGAAGCTTCTCCACCTCCTCCTGGATAGGCGCCTCAAGCTTGTCGGCCACATTCCTTTTCTTCTAGCAGATAGGTCAAAACTTAGGATCGAGGATCAACCGATGGCAAGCCACGCCCACATCGATGCTGGGCATATCCTCTAAGCTCCACACGAAGATGTCCATGCGCTTCTAAATGCACTCTAGCATCCTCTCTTGATACTCTTCGCTTAGGCCCCAGCTAATCCGCACCTTCTCTGCCTTGCCTACTCGGGTTAGAACCTCCAGCTCTGCCACCGCTTCCACCAGCACCAGCTAAGACTATTCTTCCAACTCTTCAGCTACCCGCTCTCCTTGAGCGAGGACCTCCTCCTCCACTACTTCTTCCACCGCCATCATCTCCTCCCCTCCTCTAGGCTCTCTTCCTGTACTGTCCTCTAAAACGAGGACCTACACCTCCCCTGACTCTGTCGACGCCTCCTCCATCAATTCCCCCATTACCTCAGCCTCCCCCATCTACAAAATGGTGTTAACCGTGGTGACATAACAATACCATGCCACTTTGGGGTATCCCTGGACCCGGACTTGCACCCCCCCCCCCCCCCCCCCCCGTCGTTGAACTTGAGGTACTGATGGAAGGATGAGGGGACGCATCAAAACATGCTGATGAGGGGCCGACCAAAGATGGCATTGTAGCTGCTGGGGGAGTCCACGATCATGAACCGGCAGTTGCGGGACTGACCCCACAGAGTCACATTAAGCCCTACTCCATCTTCTACCTCCTTCCTCTCCCATAAGAACCCACAGAGCAGTCCATCCGAGGCTTATACCCTCTTGGCCTCCACCTTCATCTAATCCCTCATCATTGGAATATGAGACCCTTATAGTCCTTCATGGACCACTCACCCAGTAGGGTCTAGAGGTAGAATTACTTGGATGCCCTTGAAGGACTGCAAATAGCCTTCCAGAATAGCGGAGCTATACTGTTCACAGATGCAATTGGACTGCGTATAGTAATTCAGAACAACGGAGTTACGTTGTTGGAAGACCAAGGTTGGAAACCTATAAATAGAACCGAGGGGGAACCTTTAGAGGGAGATTTAAATAGTTTCCTCTCGCTTCTTTCTTCTTCAGGCTCTCTCCAAGGTGCCTAAGCTCAGCATTGGCTTGGGAGAGGAAGAGTTCCCTGTTCTTCTGGGTTGTGTGTGTGTGTGTGTTGGGGGGGGGATCTCCTGGCTGAGACCTCGGTTCTGTTCCTAAGCTCCTAAGTTCCTGAATCTTCGGTCTGGAGTGCTATTCAGAGGGAAGTAGGTGTGAGGCCATACCCATTTGGGACCCCAAACTCCACATAGACTGATTTCTGGCTAACCTTTTTCAATCTCCCTTTCCAATGACCCTGAGAATGCCGATCTGTTGAGTGCACAGGTGGCAAGCCTTGAGCACAAGGTCTCAGGGCTGAAGGCCAAGAACAAGCACCTGCAAGAAACCCTCCTTAATCCACCCCTTAGTGAAAATATCAAACGACATTAATACATCTACTACAAAATCAAAGTGATGATGCTGGAGAATGCCCATGGGGCGGCCAAGCACACGATCGAAGTGCTGCGAGATGCCGGGCTACTAAACAAGAAAGGCGAGAGGCTCATGACGGGTAGAGTCCTGCCATGGCTGTTCACCCCCATTGATGTGCCCAAAGGAGAGGATGATTTGCAATGTGAGGGTGGCCTTGATGCACTTCTGAGTGATGGATGCTCCAGCGAGATGTCTGCAGACTCTTCTTGAAGACCTTCTCCCTCTTATTTTTACTTGTACTTTTCCTTTCTTTTTTGAAATACATGTAATGGGCGAGAACCCTAATATAATTGTGTACATATAAAAGATTATTTTTGGTCATGTTACTTCTTTTATTTTTGTAGGGATGACTGCTGCTCTTAATGTAACACCCCTGTTTTTCTATTAATTTTTAATCATCGTACTGACGTCATTATGACGTCAGGGCGTAACGTCAACGCATTGTCATTAGTGCGTATTTGCGTTTGTCGGGTCGAGCTGACCAAATCTTGTAAATTTCATTGAATTTGGAGAATTCCGTGTTACGAAGTTAAAATGAATTATTTCTGACTTGACCGTCAAGTTTCGTCGCGATCCGAGCATTTTTGGTGTCTCGGCGCACATTTGTATTATTTACGTTTGTTGTAAAATTTAGGAATTTATAACTCGAGATTTGTGGGTCGGATTTTGGTTTCATCTTCGCGGTTGGATTTGTAGCATCAGTGTTCGCCTAAGGTGCGAATTTCGTTTAATTCGGCGCGCGTTTGAGCCTCCGTTTTGAACTTGTATTTCCTTGTTCAAAATATAAATATGATTATTATAATACTAAAGCACTATTAAAAAAAATAAAAAGAACTATTCATCCCTAAAGTTTGATCAAGGGTATATTTGTAAAATCCACTATTCACAAGGACAAAAAAACACTGTTCATGCAATTTAGTTCTCGGGTAGTCGTTAGTTCTTCTCGAGTAGTCTGCAGCCCTTCCCAATAAGCCTGAAACCTGTACTCGAAAACTTAAAACCTTTCCCGGGAAATCCTGTAGCTAGTTCTCGAGAGGTCTAAGTTTGTTCTCGAGAAATCCCTGCCCCCTTCTCCGAGAAATCCTATGCTGCTCTCGAGAAATTCGATTTTCATCCCAAGAAATTCATTACAGCCTGCATTTGGGTGCCGTTTTGAGGGTCAAAATTGCGTCATATGGAAAAATGGTTAACATGGATTTTGTTCATCTCGACGAGATCTACAACTTCCATGGTGCTCAATTTTCGATTCAGAGCAATCTATTGCCTCTATTTTCATTTTCCGCATGCCTGCTCTTAAATTTCCCGTCGTCCGCCTCCTTCCTAGTTAGATAAATGAATATATATATATATTCATACACTTAAAGAAAAATAGAACCACCCCCTCCATTCAACTTCATCTTGTTCCTTAAGTTTAGACCGAACTCGAGAGCGAGTGTGACAGCGAGGGTTCTAAGTTAGTGAAGCTTCAGATCACCGCCGTCAGAGCTACGGTGCTCGGAATCCCAAACTGAGCATAGATCTAGAAAGCTCTCGTCGAGATCTTCACGATCGTGGTAAGTATTTGTCATTTCGTGGAAGTTTTTCTTTATGGTTTTCGGCCCTAATATCTCTTTTGGCCTTGATCTTGTAGATTCCACTTCCCCGCGTCTTCTTTTGGCTAGATCCGTGACGTGAAGTAAATTGGAGGACCAATTGGAGTAGAAACCGAGGCAAGTGATGTTCTTGCCCTCCCTCTTGCTATTTTCTTCCAAAGTTTAGCCATATTTCTTAGATTTGACATGCTTAAGTTAACCTTATCCTCGAATTGCTAGTTAATTGTCTTGGATTATGACGTGTGTTTCACATAGAACCATTTATCCCAAATTTTATCCCGTAGATTTGGTAAACAAATGTAGTTGTCATGCCACTTTATCTATCAAATCATTTTGATCGTTGCAACACCTTGCGCATCCTGTTGTTTTGATCGTACTTTACCTTGCTTAACCTTTGCAATGCCCTTATGCAGTCCAAGTCGTTTGTTGACCCACTTTGAAATCTTTTCGGGTAAGTCCTAGTTGATAAGTGTCCTTTTGATGTATCGGTTTCATTAATAGTCGATTTATAGTTTGTTGACCGTTATTCCATGTTAAATAAAATAAACTCTGCATATATTAATATGTAACCAAAGAAAACTCTGATGGTCTGTGCGCGTTGGGGTTTATCCCTCAGCATAGGGCCTTATGGTTGAGTCTCTGCATGT
This sequence comes from Platanthera guangdongensis, assembly GCA_039583875.1. Lineage (NCBI taxonomy): Eukaryota > Viridiplantae > Streptophyta > Magnoliopsida > Asparagales > Orchidaceae > Platanthera > Platanthera guangdongensis. The sequence goes on from CM077152.1 coordinate 144,326,661, forward strand.
TATGGACCTTCATCCAGGCACATTACCTTAACTGTTGGTCTGTGCACGTTGGTGTTTCTCCCTCGGCATAGTGCACTTTTGGCTAGGTTTGTGCATGTTGTGGACCTTTTTTTCGGCACAGTACTCTTTCCTGTTGGGCTGATCAGTGTAATTTAAAATGATGAATAACATGAATAATAAAGAAGGATGAATATATGAACTTATGATATTTTACACTCTGTTCTGTCCAGTTGTTGTGATTAGCCTTTTTTGCTCAGCTAGATTTACTGTTTTGTTTCTGTTGCTTTGCTACTGACCTTTAGTTACATTCATCTTGTTGGTTTTCATTCACCTTGAGGTTTATTGGTCTTTCTTTTACTCTTTTGCACCACTTGTAGCTTGCTTATGAGGTGTTCTTCTTTTCAATGCCTCAGGTCCAAAGCAGTAGCGGGTTTAACTGACGGAGTTGTGCTTCTGGTGCTGTAAGTTGCTGCGGTAGTTTATTTCCACCTCAGAGTGTTGAGGTAGTTGTTTATTAGACATGACTGTTTTTCTATGGGTTCGTGTCAGTTGTTGACGCCTATAGTCTTAGACTTCTTATGAGAGTTTGCTTGTTACTTTTACTGCTGTTACTTATTGCTTGTTTATACTTGCTCTCTGGGAAGGTTTTATGTTAGGATGCATGTAGTTACTTTTAAGTATAGAAAGTTGCATACTGAAATGTTTACATGACGTAACTTTTAAACTGTAAAACACACTACTTTGAAGCGCTATAAAAAATCTCTTTTATTTATACTAAATTTAGAAGTCATATCTCATTGCATTTTTATGCTATGTGCTCATTCTCATATAGGTTAATAAACCAATCAAGCTTAGTATTTCCCGCTGCGTAAATCTATATTTTCTCACCTATGGACTAGATGTTCCCCCCGATCGAGGGACACGGTCAGTAAACTCAAGAACTTAAATATATTTTTTAACTTAAAACATAAGGCTCTTTCATTAAAGTAAATGTGAGGACATGGTTGCCTGAAAGTTTGCAGTTGTCCCCTGCATGACGTGTCATCACGACACATATTTTTTAATATGAAGAAAATGCGGGTTGTGACAATTGGTATCAGACGGAGGTTTTTCAAGAGGGTTGGTTGGTTTGGCAAGCCAGTCGAATAACTTTCCCTTAAGCAAAACTCTAATCATATCATTTCATTGCATACACACACTGATATGTCATCAGTAGATCTTCATGGAAGTATGAATACTGCACTCATAGCATGATAAGAAGTATACAGGGCATATTATGTAGTATGTGATGCATAATATGTGTTTGTATATGGATCCACCATAGGTGGCAACATGAGACGGTTATGTAGTATGAGATGCATAACCATCATCACATGGCTGCCCATTAGCACATTTTACTTTTTCGTTACATACAATATTATGTAGTATGAGATGCATAACATTGTATGTGTAACCCACTCATAACATGCACTAAGGCCTTTTTAGAATTCATAGCACTGCATACACAATATATCATCGCATAAGCACACGTGCCAAGTTAAAGATCTGTATGATTACATATGTACACACATGATTTGAAATGAAACTTAACATTCACACATTCATATTATAAGCATAAGTTAGAAGCATAACATCATTTCATGAATTTCCCAGAGCAAGGTAACAACAAGATCAAGTATCCGATCGTTCCCGACCTGATTTGAGACTGTTTGTTTCTAATCTGATCTGGGTTAGAATATTCGAGTTTACTAGCTTACATGTCTTAAACTAGGTCCTTGATAAGTCGTTTGTTCGTATCTATAGAATATGAACATGAAACAGTTTTGCTAAGGGAATATCTTCCCAGTTTGTGATGTCTTAGGAAAGATTTTGATTAGAAATCTGTTTGTTCTGTAGTAATACCAACTAAGCGTGTTGCGATGAGTTCACCTCCCCAGTCGAAGGGTGAGTCTTCAGGTGCCCAGAGTGAAGCAGTGATTGAAGGACTACGATAGAGTAATGAGGCCCTGACAAGGCAGTTGATGGACATGCAATCACAGATACAATCGTTGTTGGTTGTCATCGCCGGGAAGCAAACTAGAGTATAGGACCCTGCTGTGGGTCAAACTGTTCCTACTCCTACTGCTCTAGTACCCCCAGTTGCTCTGCCACTAGAGATGGATTTCATTTCTCACTTCTAGCGACTAGGACCTCCTACGTATGAGGGTAAGGCAGACTTCGTGGCGTTGGATGACTGGATCATCGCCATCGAAGAAATGTTTTCTTATTCTGGCATTTCCTCCGATTAGAAGGTGATGGTTGCGGTGTACCAGCTCAAAGCACTCACGAAGAGTTGGTGGAATAGAGAAAAGGAGAATCTTAATGATGGTGCTCTTGGGATTCATTCAAGAGTATGCTATAGAAGAAGTTTTTGCCATCGGTCGAGCAAGACCGTCTGATGAACACCGTTTTACACCTGAACCAAAGGAAACTCACTCTTAGTGAGTACGAGTTCAAGTTTAGCAAGCTCAGTCATTTCACCCCAGATCTGGTAGCGTCCGAAGAAGGCAAAGTAAAATGCTTCCTGGTGGTCTGAAAAATGACATCCAACAGTTGGCTAACAAGTACAAATCTGAGACCTTTGCAGAAGTAGTAGAAGCTGCCTTGAAGGTTGAGGTGATAGATAATGCGAAGAATTAGGGATTGCATGTAAAGAAGGACAAGAGGAAATATGATGATGGTTGAAGTACTAGGGCATCTGGCCCTATAGCGAAGAAGGATCGAAGGGAAGCGTGTAGCTTCTGTGGAAAGTCAGGACACCCTTTTGAAAAGTGCTTTTAGGTATTGGATGCGCAGAAGCAGTCTCAGGTACACGCGATCCAGGATGCACCAAAGGGAGGCCCTGTCTGTACTTATTGCCAGAAGGGTGGGCATGATGCGTCCCGTTGTCGCAAGAAGGCTAGAGCTTGTTTTATCTGCGGCCAGAAAGGACACATGAGGGATAATTGCCTACAGAGCCAGCCTGCGCTGCATGCAGTTTCGTTGCAGACTCTATCGCTACCCCCACCTTACATGGATAAGGGAAAAGGAAAGTTGAATATGCTGACAAGGTGGAAGCCCAATAATCAACTCAAGTGATCTCAGGTTTGTCTCTGACTCAGCTAGTAATCTCTTATGGTATATTTATAGTTTCTGCATTTTAGATGCGTGCACAATGTGTTTAGGTGAATTTAAGGTGAAGAATAAGTGGGCTCACATTCTGTTTGATTCGGGTGCTGCTCACTCCTTTGTGGCAAGAAGTTTTGTAGAAAAACATTGCTGGGTTCTCGACTAGTTAGACACTTCCCTGAACGTCAAATTCCATTCAGGAGAGCTGGTGATGTCAAGTCAGGGTATCCAAAAATGCCCTATCTTCTAAGGTGGTTTATAGCCTTTACGGATCTGAAGGTGTTAGACTTGGAAGACTTCGACATAATTTTGGGCATGGACAGGCTGTCTAGCTATGATGCCATCATTCAGTGCAAGAACAAGAGCTTGGATTTCAAAGGCGACAAAGGCCAACCCATGAGTGTGTATGGTTTGTCACGTCAGGAGTCTCCAATCATTTATGCGGTATGTGCTCATAAATTTCTAGCGTCTGACTGCGATTCTTTCCTTATTTTTATTTCTGTTCTGGAAGTTGCACCTGTTGTGCCTCGGGTTGAGGACGTTTCTGTAGTACGTGAGTTTCCGGATGTATTTCTTGTTAGTCTTCCTGGACATCCTCCTGAGAGAGAGGTGGAGTTCATTATAGACCTTGAGCCAGCCACTCGCCCTATTGCAAAAGCATTGTACTGCATGGAGCCGTGTGAGTTAGAGGAGCTGCGTACTCAACTGGATGAGTTATTGCATTGTGGTTTTATTAAACCCAGTTCTTTCCCCTAGGGTGCACCAGTCCTATTTGTGAAGAGAAAGGATTGAAGGATGAGGTTGTGCATAAATTATTGAGATCTAAATAAGGTGACCATCAAGAACAGATATCCGTTGCCTAGAATCGATGACTTGTTTGACCAGCTGCGAGGTAGTTCCGTGTTCTCGAAGATTGACCTTCACTCAGGCTACCATTAGTTAAGAATTCGTGAGTCAGATGTTCCGCGGACTGGTTTTCGTTCCCGATACGACCATTTTGAATTTTGGGTAATGTCGTTTGGTTTATTGAACGCACCGTCAGCTTTTATGGATATGATGAACGGGGTGTTCAATGACTTTCTGGATAAGTTTGTGGTTGTATTCATTGACGATGTCTTGGTATATTCCAAAAATACATAAGAGCACGCCTTGCACTTGCGCTTGGTCTTGGCTACTCTGAGGGAGCACAAGCTGTATGCGAAGCTTATTAAGTACGAGTTCTGGTTGTCTCAGTTGTCATTCCTAGGACACATTGTAATCAAGGATGATATCTCAATGGATCCCGCGAAGATAGCCGCAATCTTAGATTGGAAGAGACCTACATCGCCTAAGGAGATAAGGAGCTTCTTAGGGTTGGCAGGTTACTATAGAAGATTTGTGAAAGGATTCTCCGTGCTTTCTACTCCGTTGACCAGGCTTACGCAAAAGCGCGCAGCTTTTATTTGGAGTGATGTCTGTGAGGAAGCTTTTCAAGAGCACAAGAGAAGACTGTGTTCTGCTCTAGTTTTGGCATTGCCGATGGAAGAAGTAGAGTATGTTGTTTTTCTGGATGCCTTGTGTAACGCCCCCTATCCGTCAGATAGCATAAAGCAGTAGGTCCGGCCGGGGCCCGACGCTGTATGCCACAGAAAGACCGGGTGGTTACTTATGGAAACCATCCAACCAATCTCAACGTCCTACACAGAGCATTCTAGCGGAAGCAGTTTATAAGAGTTGTAAACAAGAACCCAGCATCAAAGCACGAATGTCCACTAATATGAAATAGGAATGTTATACAAAATACCCAAAACATGGCTTAAGGCCTTAAAAAATGTTTCACTTGAATATTACATGTTTTACAAACCACGGCACGCAGGCCGGTCATACATGAATAAAACAGTAAACACTTCCATTTGGGCCTTCGAGGGCCTGCTTCGCAAAAAGGGCTTTAGCCCGCTATTGACCACTTGGTCCAGCTGCACCTGCAAGCAACAAACCACCGCACGGTGGCAAAACAAGGCAACGGTCAGCAATGCTGACCAAATTATAACGATCCCGCCCCCAACTCGGGGCGGCGATGCTCCTTCCCTGCATTTCATTAGCATAAGCGAGCAATTTATATACTTAGCCATATCATCACAGACGTTGGCTCGCACGGCCACACGTCCCGTGCTCTCAGGGCACATTTTCGGTGAACCGGTCGATGTCACGTCAATTAAAGCCATAGACATTCCGGACTCACCACCGCCACTTGGACGGCCAAACCTATGAGCAGTTCGTCTTCCTGGCCTGGGTCACGACAATTTAAGCCATTGACCGCCGAAGACCCTAATCTATGCCAATGGTAAGTGCCACGTGCCTTTAAGTCTCTTTAACCGAACGACATAGAGCGGGTACGGTTCCATCTAACCCGTGCTCACATCGCAACGACAATTTAAGCCATTTGCGCGGGTCAAACTTCCGCCGAGTCCCATTTCCATCACAAGTCACATAACCCGGTTATGTTCAAGTTGGCTTTCAAGCCACCAAGTTGGCAAGATCTCGTATCCGCCCAGTTTTCCGGGTGCACCTTTGGGTTAGTCCCCAAGGCTCGCTGCTACAATCTACCGCGTAGAAAACCCGAAAAACAACCAATAGCATAGAGTCTTCTCCGGCATTATGCAATGCAACATCACCGATCCAGACCAACATGTCCGGGTAGGCTTCACACATCATGCCTATGTCCGTTCTCGCTTACGGACTCTAAACAACGGGGACTTCACATATCTACCCGAAGGAACGCCTCCAACTCTCCGTAAACTCGCGAGAGCGGGCTTCCTATGCTAAGAAAGAGAGCTACTCATGCTCAAGATGAGGATCGTTACCCTTGCGTTCCTCTTTGGCGCCATTGAAAAGTAATCGGATGGAAATCACCGCACTAGCATTGCCTCCGTGGATCCGGAGTCGGCTTGCGATTCGGAGCTCTGAAGCTCCTCCAATGGCGGATCTAGCTCCTTCTTCCTCCCTTGGCTCTCCTCTCTCTCCAAGGATTTAGAAAGATGATAAGGTATGAAAAGTGAGGGTTTTCCAAGTCCACTCACGGGTATATCCTCTCAGGAACAACCCCCAGCCGTTGGATCTTCAGTTAAAGAAATGAACGGCTTCGATTCGGGGCTGAAATGCCCAATCTGGACCGAACACGGCCTGACACACGCCCGTGTCCAGGGCCGTGTGCCTCATTCGCCGTCAGAATCGAATCACCTGGAACCTCACATGGGTATCGAACACGCCCGTTTTCGATCTGACACGCCCGTGTTCCACCTCACACGGCCGTGTGGCCGGCCGTGTACCCCATGATTTTTCCCCATTTTCAACCCGAGCACTGCACGGGTTTTAGGGCACGCCCGTATCCTTGCCCGTGTCACCTTGACACGCCTGGACCCCAGGCCGTGTACACGGTCTCGACGCTCGATACTTCATCGAGCGAAGATCGTCGATCTATTGACACGGCCTTGGACATGCCCGTGTCCTAGGCCGTGTGCCTTGTCTCGACACATTGTCGACACCAAAGTGTCGACTTCCCGGGACGAGTGTCGACACGGGTCGACACGCCCTGCGACACGCCCGTGTCGCAGTCCGTGTGCCCACTCTCGACGAATCGTCGAGTAAATCTCGACGTCTTCGCGGCTAAGTGTCGACACACGCTTGACACGCCCTGGGACACGCCCGTGTCCCAGGCCGTGTGCCTGCTGCCAGAACCCAAACTGGCCCAAAACGTCCCCCTTTTGCTCCTTTGAGTTTCGGGGCGTTACAACTCTCCCCCACTTAAAAGAATTTCGCCCACGAAATTAAATAGAGGAAAGACATGTACAAAACCAAAATTTGTACCTGAGCGGAACAACTCCGGATACTCGTCAAGCATAGTCTGCTCTCGCTCTCAAGAGAGCTCCTCACGACCGCAATTGTCCCACCGGACCTTGACCATCCTGATCTCTTTATTGCATAGCCGCTTGACCTCCGAGTGCTCGATCCGCACGGGCTTGACCTTTGTCGTTAGCCCACTATCCACCGGCACTTGATCAACCGCGATCACTTGCGTAGGCTCTTGCACCGCCTTCCGAAGCACCGAAATGTGGAATACATCATGCAAACCACTAAGCTCCACTGAAAGCTTCAACCTATAGGCCGCTTCACCACCTCGCTCCAAAACCCCAAACGGTCCAAGGTATCTCGGGCTTAGCTTTTTCAATCGCCGCACCCGCGAGACACCCTTGAACGGCTTGATCTTTAAGTATACATAATCGCCCACAGCGAACTCCACGTTCCTGTGCTTGGCATTATAGTACTTTGCTTGCCGGTCCTGAGCGATAATCAACCTCTCCCGAATGGTTCTCACCAAAGAAGTAGCACCCTCCACTTCCGATCGCTTATACAACTTTGACTCACCCGTTTCTAACTAAGACAACGGCGTGCGACATTTTCTACCATATATGGCCTCGAAAGGCGCCATCTGAATACTCGCTTGGTAGCTATTGTTGTATGCGAACTCCACCAAATAAAGGTGGTCTTTCCATTGTTTTCCAAAATCCAAGACACACATGCGAAGCATGTCTTCCATGGTTCTATTGACCCTCTCGGTCTGCCCATCCGTTTGCGGATGGAAGGCTGTGCTGAACTTCAACTTTGTTCCCAACATTTGTTGCACCAGCCTCCAATCATTGGACGTGAACCGCCCATCTCGGTCACTCACGATGCTGCGGGGCACACCATGAAGCCGTACTATGTTATCCACATAAAGCTTTGCCAGCTTCTCCACCGGATCCTCCTTCCTATGCGGAATAAATTGCGACACCTTCGTTAAACGATCAACAACCACCCAAATGGCGTCGTTCCCCTTTTGCGACCTTGGCAAACCGTGCACAAAGTCCATAGAGATGTCGTCGAATTTCCACTCCGGAATAGGCAAGGACTTAAGAAATCCTCCCGGCTTTTGGCACTCCGCCTTTACCAAGGCGCAAGTTTGGAACTTCGCTACGTATAGCGCCACATCCTTTTTCAAACCCGGCCACCAAAACAGTTTCTTCACATCACGGTACATCTTCGTGCTCCCCGGGTGAATCGAGTACTTGGTATGGTGTGCCTCGTACAACAACTCCACCCGTAAATTGCCCACACTTGGGACGCACAGACGACCGTCTTTCCAAAGCAATCCGTCCTCCACGACGAATTGTGAATTTGACCCATCCAGAGCCTCTACCATGAACTGCTTCATATGAGCATCCATATCCAAAGCCTGCCGAATACGATCAGCCAGGTCATATTGGACTTCAGTCCAATTCAGAACTGCTTCAGCACTTGATTGTCTATCCACACAAACAATCTCCAGCGCCTCCAACTCCCGCACCAACCGCTCATCATGCACCGATAGCCAATTGGCTTGAGCTGGGGCTCGGCGACTCAACACGTCCGCAACCGCATTCCCTTTGCCAGGCACGTAGTGGATCTTAAATGTATAGTCCCCCAGGAACTCCATCCATCTACGCTGCCGCATATTCAGATCCTTCTGATCAATTAGATACTTTAGGCTCTTGTGATCGGTGTAGATATCAATCTTCACACCGTACAAATAGTGTCTCCACAGCTTCTGTTGGGTACATTGGTTAAATGTACCTGATTTGAAGAAGCCTCACCCAACTCAATGATATACATCATAATGTATTTGATGTATGTTGAGTTTACTTGTGCAGGTTAAGTAATCACTGGACTGAAGCAAAAAGTTTCTAAGTCCATGTGTCGACACCCAGAGGGAAAGTGTCGACACTTAAGAAGACTTGTGTCGACACCCAGACAAGCTATGTCGACACTTGGAGTCATTGTGTCGACACCTGGGATGCAGAGTCGACACCAGACAAAAAGTGTCGACACTTGGAGCTGTGTCGACACTCAGTGATGAAAAGTGCAGACAGAAAGTGTCGACACAAGGAGCTGTGTCGACACCCAGTGAAGCTGAGTCTACACCAGAAAGTGTCGACACTTAGAGCTGTGTCGACACTCAGCAAAAGTCTGCAGAGACTAAGTACAAGTGTCGACACTCAACACAATGTGTCGACACTAAGCAGAAGAGTCAGCATTTGAAGTAAGTGTCGACACCCAGCACAATGTGTCGACACTCAACAGAAGAGTCAGCATTTGAAGTATGTGTCGACACCCAGAACAATGTGTCGACACATAGTTGAAGACTCAACACTTGAAGAAAGTGTCGACACAAGGAGCTGTGTCGACACTTAGCAAAGAACAGAATTATTTCCAAAATATTCTAAGTACAAGTGTCGACACTAAAGGAATGTATCGACACTCAGCTGAAGACTCGACAGAAGAATCAAGTGTCGACACAAGGAGCTGTGTCGACACTCAGCAAGTATCAACATAGAAGACTATGTGTCGACACCAAGAAGCAGTGTCGACACTTAACAGATTCAACACAAGAAGAAGTGTCGACACAATGGAGATGTGTCGACACTTAGAAGAATTCAGTTAAAGATAGAAGATCAAGTACTTGTATCGACACTCAATTTCAGTGTCGACACCTGAAGAAGAATCTGTGTCGAGACATACAAGAAGTTATGTCGACACCTTGTAGACTTGTGTCGACACTTACACAGCATGTGTCGACACTTGGACTATAAGTGTCGACACTTAAAGACAGAAAGTCTCGACACTTTCAGACAGTTAGAGATTTTCAAGAAATGACTGGATGATTTGACAGATGCCGTTCCAGCCGGTCTACAGCACCTGTCAGAGATGTCAGAAGTCAGTTATGGACCGGACCAGCCGGTTACCATGAAGAAGGCCTATAAATAGGCCTATGTTGTTTACAGTTGTTGTGGTTGATGATTAACAAGTTGATCACATTGTTGAAGAACAAGTCATCAAAGTGGTACACAGAGTATCAAATCAAGACGATCTTGCAGTCCAAGTGCAGATCTAAGAAGTTGGAGAGAGAGGTCTCCTTCCAAGAAATCAGCCTCTGGAACTAGGCTGAGAAGAAGGATTCAGATTCACTCTGGATCTTAAGTGGCAGAGGTCAAGGAACTACTGCAGGAGGATTCAGTCTTATTCAGTTCTACTCAAGAAGCTTTGAAGAAAGCTAAGTCAGATTGAATCCAGCTGAGTTCTTCCAAGAACTCATCAAGAAACTCTCAACTCCCCTCTTTTATTTCTGAGTTGTTGAGTTAATATTTGTAATACATTTTTTATCTTGTAGGATCCTTTGGATCTGAGTGAATTGTAAGCCTATAATTATAAAGGCTGAGGGTAGGGCTTGAGAGCCTGAGTGTAGGAGACTGAGATCTCTGAGTGTAGGCCTTGTTGGCTGAGTGTAGGCCTTGGTTGGCTGAGTGTAAGCCTTGATTGGCTGAGTGTAGGCTTTGGGATAAAGCTGAGTTGTAAGGCTTTGGGCCTGAGGTGTAGGAACCAATTTGGGTTCTGAGACAGTGGAGGAGTTTGGCCGAATCTAGTACACTGCTAGATAGGCGAAGGGGGAAAGTGGATGTACCCAAAGATTGGGGAACCACTATAAAACCTTGTGTATGCTGTGCTGTGATTGTGCTGTGACTGTGTATGCTGTGATTATTGCTGTGCAAAAGTAAAGTAGATTTTGTGATAGAACTGTTTGCTGCCATTAAAGTGTAAAAAGGATTAGGTCACCTATTCACCCCCCCTCTAGGTGTTTAGGTACCATATCTTTCAAGTGGTATCAGAGGGAGGTTCCTCAAAACAAGGACTAACAGTCTGAGGAGATCCTGTTTGGCAGATTCAGTGTAAGGCAAAATACAGATTAAAGAAATTCAAGAAAATCAAGAAACATGGGTTCTTCTGAGAATCACAAGGAATTGGGTTCCATGAAATTACCCATATGCAGGAAAGAGATCTTTGGGATCTGGAAGGAAAGGGTAAGGCTGTTTATGGAGGCCTCAGACCCTAGAATCTACATCACAGTAAAAGAAGGGCCTTATGTGCCCATGAAGATTTCAGTTCTAGATGCAAATCAGAGAACTCCAAAGGATTTCTCTGAGATGACTAAGGATGAGATTGTCCTAGCTACCATGGACAAGAGGGCACAAAACATTATAGTGAGTGCCATAGATGATGCAACATTTCAGAATCTTATAGACTGTAAGACAGCCAAGGAGATGTGGGACACTCTTATAGTGTATATGGAAGGATCTGAAGAAGTAAGACAAGATAGAAAATCCTTGCTAAATCAGGAGTATGAGAGTTTTAGACAAGGAAAGGGTGATAGCATAACTGAGTGCTACAAGAAGTTCTACAGAATAGTGAATGAACTCATTTCTTATGGAAGGGAGTTCAGTAACTATGAACTAAATGACAAGTTCCTAAGGACCCTAACCAAAGATTGGGACACCAAGATCTGTGCCATAAGAGAAATGGCTAAGTTGGGGGAAATTCCTCCTCCTACACTGTTTGGCAAGTTATTGTCATATGAGATGCAGTTGACAGTGAGAAAAGAGGAGGAGAAATCAACAAGAATTGAACACAAGGAAAGAACAGTTGCTTTCAAGACAGATGTCCCCAGAAAGTGCAGGAATAAGTCATCAACTCCACCTCCAGAGGTAGTTGATTCAGAATCAGATGAGTCAGTCAGCACAAAGCCTGAGAGCAGTGAAAGTGATGAAGACTTTGCTGCTTTCACTAGACACTTTCAGAAGTTTTTGAAAAAGAAACAGTGGAGGTCAAGGCCTTCTACATCACATGGAAAGGAAGACTCTTATCAGAAAAAGAGGTCTTCAAAGAATGACAAGAAAAGGACAAAATCTAGCAAGACAACTAGTTCAAAGATAGTGTGCTATTGCTACAATAGACAGGGCCATGTTATTGCAGACTGTCCTGAAAAGAGGAAAGAATCTGGTGACAGGAAAAAGACTCATTTCAAAGGCAAGAAAGAGAAGTCTTTTGTTGCCAAAAAGGAGAAGACTCTATCAGATATCTCTTCTTCAGAAACTGAGTCTGAGGCTGAAGCCTACATAGGGCTGTTTGTTGAAGAAGAAGAGGAAGAATTCATGCAGTTAATGGAGTCTATTTATGAACAAGAAGACAGTCAATGCCAAGGGCTAATGGCTTTGACAGAGAGTGCCAAAATCCTGGAGCAGCCAGGACCCAGTAAGGTACAAGGTTCAAGTTCAAGTTCAGTTTCTTGTTTTAGTTCAGATTCAGATTCTTCTTCATCAAGTGATGAGAATGTATCTGAGTCTGAGGATGATATTCATCAGCTTATAGATGAATATAAAGTGCTGTTGCAAGCTTACAAGAAAAGCAAGACCCTTGCCAAAAGTCAGGCATTGGAAATTGCTGATCTAAAAGCTGCTGTAATAGATTTTGAGAAGAAATTTGATCAAAAGTTGAATGAAATAGCCAGGTTGAAGCACATAACAGTGATTCAAATGGGTACTATATCATTTAAAAATGATCAAATCAAGAGCCTGGAGATAAATCTTCAGAAAGAGAGAGAGCTTGTTGCTAGGTTTTCTAAACCTAAGTCAGTGCTACCTTTAATTGATGAATTTGTTCATCATAAAGGCAAGGCTGGACTGGGCTTTATTAGACCTGCAGGGACTGAGCAGTCCAAGTCTAAGTCCAAGGGCAAAGCCCCAACATTCAACAAGCCTGCTGTAGACAAGACAGCCAAGGCAGTACCTAAGCAAAGGTACAATAAGTTTGAATGTTGGTGCTGTGGCAAAGTTGGCCATTTTGCAGTGGACTGTTGGCACAATGTCAGTGCCAAAGTGAGTACCAAACTACCTGTTGGAAAGCCAGTGGGTAGCTTTGTCAGATTGCAGACTAACAAGTACCAAGGACCCAAGAATTCTTTGGGTTCTAAGGTTCATTAATCTGTTTTGTAGGTGAGTCCAAGTTGCCATACCCCAACATGGTACTTGGACAGTGGATGTTCCAGACACATGACTGGAACAAGGGGACTACTAAGGGACTACATTCCAATCAAAGATGGTCCAAAAGTAACCGTTGGTGGTTCTGAAAAGGGAATCATCAAAGGGTTTGGTAACATTTCTACAAACTTGGTTTCCATTACTCAAGTGGCTTATGTTAAAGGGTTGAAACACAACCTAATAAGTATAAGTCAATTAAGTGATGTAGGGTATGACATCTCATTTGTTAAAAATGGTTGTCATATCAAGAGGTCAAGTGATCAAAAAATCATTTTGACAGGTTATAGGAAAAGGAATGTCTACTGCCTAGACATTATGATTGAGAACAATGGTTCTCCAGCTTGTCTTGTAGCTGATGAGACAGTCTCTCATTGTGTCAAATGGCACAAGAGGCTTGCCCATCTTAACTATAAGACAATTAGCAAACTCTTTAGCAAAGAGTTAGTGAGGAATGGTCCTCAAGTTAAGTGTGTTAAAGATGGTATTTGCTCAGCTTGTCAAAAGGGCAAGCAAACTAAATCCACCTTTAGAAGCATAGAAAACAAAGATGCTGTGAGGTGTTTATACCTCTTGCATATGGATCTTTTTGGTCCAATGCCAGTTCACAGCTTAGGTAGGAAGGTCTATACCCTTGTAGTTGTAGATGACTACTCAAGGTTTTCCTGGGTGTTCTTCTTAAGACAGAAATCTGAAACACCTAGTGTCTTCTATAGCTTTGTCAAGCAAATTCAGAATGAACTAAATAGTATAGTGGTCAAAATTAGAAGTGACCATGGTACTGAGTTTCAGTCTGAAAGTATGACAAAACTATGTGAAGACTTTGGGATATTTCAAGAATTTTCTTCACCTAGAACACCTCAGCAAAATGTCATTGCTGAGAGGAAAAATAGGACCTTGATAGAGGCTGGTAGGACCCTACTAAGTGATACATCACTGCCAGAGTATTTCTGGGCTGAAGCAGTTAACACTGCATGCCATGTTATAAATAGGGCTACCATCAATAAAGGCCTCAACAAGACCCCCTATGAAGTTGTGAAAGGCAGGAAACCAAACCTATCCTATTTCAGGATCTTTGGTTGCAAATGCTTCATACTTAACAATGGGAAGTCTTACTTAACTAAGTTTGCTGCCAAGTCCCAAGAGGCAATTTTTGTTGGGTACAGCAATAATAGTAAGGCTTATAGAGTCTACAACTTGTCTACACAAGTTGTAGAAGAATCTGTGCATGTAGTTTTTGATGAGACTAAGCTTATTAACAATGAGTTGTCTAGTTCTGTATGCAGCCCCACAGGTTTAACAAGGAAAATGGACAAGCTTACTCTAGAAGAAGTACCTGCTGCAAGACAACAAGGAGAGGAGAGTAGCTGTTGTTCAGGGGGAGAACTACATGTGCCTATTGCTGAAGAAATACAAGGAGAACAGCATGATGGAGATGCTGAATTGGTTCAACCCGAAGTAAGAATGCCTCCAGCCAACAGGCATCTAAGAGATCATCCAGTAGAGCAGATTATTGGAGATCCAAGACAAGGAGTACAAACCAGGAGTAGAAACATGAATGCAGCAATCTACTCCAGCTTTCTGTCACAAGTTGAACCTAAAAAGTTTGAAGAAGCAATACAAGATCCACAATGGACTGAAACAATGCAAGAAGAGCTTAATCAGTTCAAGAGGTGCAAGGTCTGGGAACTTGTTCCTAAACCTAAAGACCACAATGTAATAGGAACTAAGTGGATCTACAGGAATAAGATGGATGAACAAGGGGTCATCATTAAGAATAAGGCTAGACTGGTTGCTAAAGGATATAGGCAAGAAGAAGGTATTGACTTTGATCAAACCTTTGCTCCAGTAGCCAGACTGGAAGCCATAAGGATGTTCTTGGCCTATGCAACCTATCAAGGGTTCAAAGTATACCAAATGGATGTCAAGTCAGCATTCCTGAATGGTAATCTTAAGGAAGAAGTCTATGTGGAACAGCCTGCAAGTTTTGTTGATCCAACTCTACCTCATTATGTCTGTAGACTTAGGAAAGCTTTATATGGGTTAAAGCAAGCCCCTAGGGCTTGGTATGAAACCCTATCTAGTTTCTTCATTGAGAACAAGTTCTCAAGGGGGAAAATAGATAAGACTCTATTCCTTAGGGAATCTAGAGGCAAAGTCATACTTGTCCAAATATATGTAGATGACATTATATTTGGGTCTACTGAAAGCAGCCTTTGCAAAAAGTTTGCAAAACTTATGCAAGGTCAGTTTGAGATGAGTAGTATGGGAGAGCTGAAGTTTTTCTTGGGTCTCCAAGTTAAATAGACTGAGAGTGGTTTATCCATTTATCAGTCCAAGTTCACCCTAGAACTCATAAGGAAGTATGGTATGGATTCATCCAGCACCATGAAGACTCCTATGGGATCAAGTATGTCTCTTAGCAAGGATGATGCAGGGAAACCTGTAGATGAAACCTTGTATAGAGGGATAGTTGGCTCCCTATTATACTTGACTGCTAGTAGACCTGACATCATGTATGCTACATGTGTTTGTGCCAGGTATCAAGCCTGCCCTAAAGAGTCTCATTTGACTGCAGTCAAAAGAATATCGAGATATCTAAAGGGCACTCCCTATCTAGGCCTCTGGTACCCTAGGAATGGAGATTTTGATCTAACAGGTTATTCAGATGTAGACTTTGCAGGATGCAAAGACGATAGAAAGAGTACTACTGGAACCTGTCAATTCCTAGGTGGGAGACTAATTTCATGGAGTAGCAAAAAGCAAACCAGTGTGGCTATCTTCACAGCAGAGTCAGAGTATGTGGCTGCAGGAAGTTGCTGTGCTCAACTTTCGTGGATACAACATCAGCTAGAGGACTATGGATTTCAGGGAAGTAGAACTCCACTTTTCTGTGATTCTACAAGTGCTATTTCAATAGCTAATAACCCTGTATCCCATAGTAGAACAAAACATATTGAAATTAAATATCATTTTCTTAGGGAGCATGTAGAAAGAGAAGATATTTTATTAGAATATGTTAAAACAGATGAACAAGTAGCTGATATGTTTACTAAGCCACTAGAAGAAGCTAAGTTCAATAGATTCAAAATTGAACTAGGAATGATAAACTTAGAGTAAGTTTACAGATTTGAAAATGACTAAGTAAAAAGGTGTCGACACATAAACAAGTCTATGTCGACACAGAATAGTGGTGTCGACACTTCAGGAAAAAGGTGTCGACACATCTAGGAAGTAGGTGTCGACACTTCAGAATGTTAGTGTCGACACATGCCAAGTAATGTGTCGACACATCCAAAGTGGTGTCGACACTTAGTATTTACTCAGAATTTTCTAAGTAAAGTCTCGACAATGTGTCGAGATATGTTGTGTCGACACATAACCAAGTGTCGACACATAAAATCTGTTGACTAAACTTGTGTCGACACATGTGTGTCGAGACATTATAAGTCAGTGTCGACACTTATAGCCAGTGTCGACACATTTTAAGTTAGCTGTCCCGCCTGTTCATCTTCAAAATCAGGAAGGTATAAATAGGGTTCTGTCTTTGTTTGTCGACACGCTTTCAAAGTTTCGAGACCAAAACTACTGTGTCGACACCTCTCTTTTCTAAAGACAAATTCTACAAACCCTAATGGCACCTAAGCTTGAGGAGAACGTTAACGAAGGATATGAGCTTGTGCGCGGCGCGTTCGACGATGCCGATCAAGAAATTCAGGCAGTAGTAACCCTAGTCGCCGATTCTGGGTTATAGTACTTAGTTTCAGAACCAACTAAGATATGGAAGAAGGAGGTGCTTGAATTCCTTAATGGAGCTGCAGTAGATGAATCTGGATACAGAATCAAATCCAGAGTTCGTGGAACTAAGGTCAAGGTTTCACCTAAAAATCTGAGGAAGGTACTCCAGCTACCAAAAATTCAAGATGAAGAAGAAGTTACTGCTACCAAGACCAGGGAAGCTCTAACCTGGTGTGGACTTGATCCAAAGATGAAGATTGGTTCTGTATTTAACAGGAAGGGCATGAATAATCAAGGAAAGTTCATGTCTGAGATAGTTGGCAAAGTGATCTTAAGCAAGCCAGGAGGGCATGACAGAGTGTCTGCTTCCATGTTCAGTATAATGACAAGAATTATCTTCACTATAAGAACTGATTGGTCAGTTATAGTGTTTGACAAGATCAAGGAGAGCTTGAAGAAGCCCAATCTGGGCAGAATCATTAGTCTCTACCTAGCTGGTACCATACCAGAGGCAATGAATACTACTGCAGGCAGTAAGATAAATCACATGAGGAAGATGGATCAAAGGATCTTTTCAAGATGGGACAGGGTGTTGTCCAAGGAAATGCCAACCCCAGAGAAGACTGTTACTAAGAAAGATACTCCTCCAAAGAAGAAAAGGAAGACAGCTCATGTGGAACAAGTGTCCACAAGTTGTTCTGGAAGTGAAGAACAGGTTGTTTTCACTCCTGATGATCAAGAGGAAGAGACTGCAGTGAAATCTCCTGCTCCTCAAGAGGCTGCTGAGATCCAGGGGGAGCTGCCTCCAGCTAGCCCCATCCATAGGGATCAAAGTAAGGGGGAGCCTCCAGTTGTAGTAGTACCAACTACACTGGAAAGTGAGCAAGCCACCACCATCATACAAGAGGTACTCACTGACCTAAAAACTTTAGAATATCTTATAGAAGATGCTGATATGTCTGATGTTCCTCAGCATACTCAGCTGCCTAGTCAAGCTCCAGATGTTGTTATAGAAGACACATCTGTTGTTGAAGTAATTCCTGATCCTGTGGTTGAAGAACCAAGAACTTCTCCAGCTTCTTCACCCCCTGAATACACCATGGAAGATTTATTCTTCAATCTGGATCAAGCAGATTTTGACAAGGAAATTGATGCTGCTGAAGGAGAGAATGCTGCTGCTGAGGGGGAGCAAATGCAAGATCTGGAAGAGCCTATAAGGCAAGAAACTGAGAAGGCACAAAATATGCAAGCTGACAAGCCTCAAAGCCCTAAGGATAGGGTTGACATAGCCAGCACTTCCGCCTTTGAAGATGAGGAGAGTGCTAGGGCAAAGAAGAAGAAACTGTATGTCTTCAAGAGAAGAAGTCAAAGTTATAAGAAGGCTCTGCAAGCAATTGCTCCACAGCCTATAGTTCAGCAAGCTCCAACTGTTGATTATAGTGCTTTACTGATTGCACTGCAGATTAAAATGGATGAACAAAGAAAAGCCATAGAGGTTTATGTTGATGCAGGGCACATATCATTACAGTTTGATCTTGCCCAAGATATAAAATCCATAAGGTTTGAGATGAATCTTAACAAGAAAGAGATGAATGAATGCTTCCACAAAGGTGGAAATGCAGTGGTGTATTTGGCAACACACCAAGAGAAGATCAAAGAACAAGTGGATGACATAGCATTGAAACAAGGATATGTTCTTGAAAATCAATTAAGAATGAATGACAATCTGACTGCATCCCACAATGCTATTGTCACTGAATTAAAGAATAAGGCTGCTGATCCTTCTACTTCTACATCTACTGCTGATGCTAAAGCTGCATTTGATAAAGTCTTTCAAGAAGAAATTACTGCTGTAAAGACTGCTATCCAAGCATCCCAGAAAGCTATATCTGGTCAACTGCAAAAGCTCAAACCCTACTTTAAAGATGGCATCATATACTTGGGTAGTCAAATAAAATTTCAAAAGGATGATGTCAGAGATCATATGGCTAGAGAAGTCATAAAGGGGGAGAGAGTTTTAGTCAAAGCTAGCTCTGACCATGCAAAGTAGATATCTAAATCCATCAGAGCTACACTGGGCTATCCTCCACTCTGTGATGATGACAATGTAGCAGAATCTGGAATTCAACCTGCATATCTTGGAGGTGAGCAACCTGAGGTAGCTCAAGTGATATATCCTCCACCAGATTTTGACATGGTGCAAGCTGATGTTCATTAGATGTATAGCTCAACTGAAGGGAAGTCAAATGTTATTCTGGATAAAGTGGTTCAGCCTATTACTGAAGCCATGCAAGAGGCATTATAGAAGGAGGAAGAGACAAGGTTGTCCAAAAAGAGGTTTAGGGAACAAGCAGAACAAAGCCAGACTTTGAACAGTGGAGCCCTACCTCTAGGAATATAATATTAACTGCCTGGAAAGCTGCCAAAGACAATACTCATGACAGTAACAAGTGGTTCTCTGAAGCAGAATGGAGGAAACATGAGATCAGACAAGAAGCAATAGTTCAATACAGAAGGAAGGCAAAGATGGGAAAGCTACCTCCTACTGCAGTGGAGCCTAGCAAGTACTTTCCTAAGCCATACCATTACTTTGAGAGACAGAAGATCAAAGCTGAAGAGCTTAAAAAGAAAGATCTAAAAGGCAAGAAGCCTGCTGATGCTGAAACTGTTGATGCCCCTGTCAAAGCTCAAGTTCAAGCTGGCAAGGGAATAGTTATCAAGGAACCTGACCAGAAATAGATTAAGAATTTACTTGAAGATTATTTTGTAATCTTTTGAATGTAACACATTTTTGTGAACTACTGAGAATGTATAAAACAAATGTTAGAACAATATGTGATCAATATATTTCATGATTGTTCTGTGAATATATCTATTTCTTAATTGTTCTGTGCTGATGTATGTGTATACATGTGTGATTTATACATGTTATGTTTACCCTGCTGTACTTTATCCTGTTTTACATCATTTTGTAATTTGTAATTATGAATGGTGTATATCATTGACTAAGGGTTATGACTTCTCCAAATAAGGGGAGATTGTTGGGTACATTGGTTAAATGTACCTGATTTGAAGAAGCCTCACCCAACTCAATGATATACATCATAATGTATTTGATGTATGTTGAGTTTACTTGTGCAGGTTAAGTAATAACTGGTCTGAAGCAAAAAGTTTCTAAGTCCATGTGTCGACACCCAGAGGGAAAGTGTCGACACTTAAGAAGACTTGTGTCGACACCCAGACAAGCTGTGTCGACACTTGGAGTTATTGTGTCGACACCTGGGATGCAGAGTCGACACCAGACAAAAGGTGTCGACACTTGGAGCTGTGTCGACACTCAGTGAAGAAAAGTGCAGACAGAAAGTGTCGACACAAGGAGCTGTGTCGACACCCAGTGAAGCTGAGTCTACACCAGAAAGTGTCGATACTTAGAGCTATGTCGACACTCAGCAAAAGTCTGCAGAGACTAAGTACAAGTGTCGACACTCAACACAATGTGTCGACAATAAGCAGAAGAGTCAGCATTTGAAGTAAGTGTCGACACCCAGCACAATGTGTCGACACTCAACAGAAGAGTCAGCATTTGAAGTATGTGTCGACACCCAGAACAATGTGTCGACACACAGTTGAAGACTGAACACTTGAAGAAAGTGTCGACACAAGGAGCTGTGTCGACACTTAGCAAAGAACAGAATTATTTCCAAAATATTCTAAGTACAAGTGTCGACACTAAAGGAATGTGTCGACACTCAGCTGAAGACTCGACAGAAGAATCAAGTGTCGACACAAGGAGCTGTGTCGACACTCAGCAAGTATCAACATAGAAGACTATGTGTCGACACCAAGAAGCAGTGTCGACACTTAACAGATTCAACACAAGAAGATGTGTCGACACAATGGAGATGTGTCGACACTTAGAAGAATTCAGTTAAAGATAGAAGATCAAGTACTTGTATCGACACTCAATTTCAGTGTCGACACCTGAAGAAGAATCTGTGTCGAGACATACAATAAGTTGTGTCGACACCTTGTAGACTTGTGTCGACACTTACACAGCATGTGTCGACACTTGGACTATAAGTGTCGACACTTAAAGACAGAAAGTCTCGACACTTTCAGACAGTTAGAGATTTTCAAGAAATGACTGGATGATTTGACAGATGCCGTTCCAGCCGGTCTACAGCACCTGTCAGAGATGTCAGAAGTCAGTTATGGACCGGACCAGCCGGTTACCATGAAGAAGGCCTATAAATAGGCCTATGTTGTTTACAGTTGTTGTGGTTGATGATTAACAAGTTGATCACATTGTTGAAGAACAAGTCATCAAAGTGGTACACAGAGTATCAAATCAAGAAGATCTTGCAGTCCAAGTGCAAATCGAAGAAGTTGGAGAGAGAGGGCTCCTTCCAAGAAATCAGCCTCTGGAACTAGGTTGAGAAGAAGGATTCAGATTCACTCTGGATCTTAAGTGGCAGAGGTCAAGGAACTACTGCAGGAGGATTCAGTCTTATTCAGTTCTACTCAAGAAGCTTTGAAGAAAGCTAAGTCAGATTGAATCCAGCTGAGTTCTTCCAAGAACTCATCAAGAAACTCTCAACTCCCCTCTTTTATTTCTGAGTTGTTGAGTTAATATTTGTAATACATTTTTAATCTTATAGGATCCTTTGGATCTGAGTGAATTGTAAGCCTATAATTATAAAGGCTGAGGGTAGGGCTTGAGAGCCTGAGTGTAGGAGATTGAGATCTCTGAGTGTAGGCCTTGTTGGCTGAGTGTAGGCCTTAGTTGGCTGAGTGTAGGCCTTGATTGGCTGAGTGTAGGATTTGGGATAAAGCTGAGTTGTAAGGCTTTGGGCCTGAGGTGTAGGAACCAATTTGGGTTCTGAGATAGTGCAGGAGTTTGGCCGAATCTAGTACACTGCTAGATAGGCGAAGGGGGAAAGTGGATGTACCCAAAGATTGGGGAACCACTATAAAACCTTGTGTATGTTGTGCTGTGATTGTGCTGTGACTGTGTATGCTGTGATTATTGCTGTGCAAAAGTAAAGTAGATTTTGTGATAGAACTGTTTGCTGCCATGAAAGTGTAAAAAGGATTAGGTCACCTATTCACCCCCCCTCTAGGTGTTTAGGTACCATATCTTTCAGCTTCAAGGCAAAAATCACGGCCGCTAACTCCAAGTCATGGACCGGATAGTTCCTTTCATGCACTTTTAGCTGTCTCGAGCCATAAGCTATTACACTTCCGTGTTGCAGTAGCACACAACCCAAACCGCTGCCCGAAGCATCGCTATATATCTCATAGCCTTCGGTTCCACATGGCGAACTCAGCACAGGCGCCGTGGTCAACCGACACTTCAACTCCTCGAAAGCTCGCGCGCACTCCGGCGTCCAAACGAACTTATGCTCCTTCCCCGTCAAAGTAGTGAGAGGTAACGCTATCCGCGAGAAGTTCTCTACGAAGCGCCTATAATAGCCGACAAGCCCCAAAAAGTTCCGGACTTCTGCTACCGTAGCAAGCTCAGGCCACTCCCGTATCGCAACAATCTTCGCCGGATCCACAGCAATACCCTCTCCACTCACTATATGACCGAGGAACGCTACAGAGGATAGCCAAAACTCGCACTTCGAGAACTTGGCATACAACTGATTTCTCCTTAGCGTCTCCAACACCAAATGAAGATGCTTGAAGTGATCTTCCTCACTTTGCGAGCCCACCAAAATATCGTCGATAAAGACGATCACAAAATGGTCCAAGTACTCCCTGAACGTCCTGTTCATCAAATCCATGAACACCGACGGCGCATTAGTCAGCCCAAACGGCATGACCGTAAACTCATAATGCTCGTATCTCGTACTAAACGCTGTCTTCGGGATATCACTCTCCCTTATTCGCAGCTGATAGTACCCAGCCTTGAGATCTAACTTCGAGTACACCGTCGACCCGACTAACTGATCAAAAAGATCATCAATCCGGGGGATCGGGTACTTGTTCTTTTCCGTCAGCTTGTTGAGTTCCCGATAATCAATACATAGCCTCAAGCTTCCGTCCTTCTTCTTAACAAAGAGGACCGGTGCGCTCCAAGGCGAAGAACTCGGGCGCACATACCCTTGCTCCAACAACTCTTGCAGTTGAACTTTCAGCTCCGCCATTTCCTTAGGCGCTAGCCGATACGGAGATCGTGACACAGGCTTTGCACCTGGCACTAGCTCGATCGTAAAATCTATCTCTCGCTGAGGCGGGGCTCCAGGAAGATCTGCGGGGAACACATCAGGGTATTCCGATACCACTGAAATACAATCCAACGCGGGCTTCGGCTTTGCAACCTCCACTAGTGTAAAGAACAGTTCTGCTCCGGCACGAACCGCCTTCACCACCTGAAGAGCAGACATCAACGTCCTGCTTGACCCCTTTAAGCTCGTAAAAGTCGTCTCACGACTTGCTCCCAGCTTGACTTCCTTGCTACCGCAATCTATATGGGCCTGCTGCTCCGAGAGCCAGTCCATGCCAAATATGACGTCGAACTCCACTAACGGAAGTACAGACGCCCGCAGGTCGAACTCCTGCTCCCCAATGCGAATCTTAACATCGCAGATCCTATCCGCTCGCATCGAACACCCATTGGGCAACAACACATCCAACTTATCCTTCGCCATCGAAGAAGGGACTCCGATGCGTGATATAAATCCTTCGGACAAGAAGGAGTGTGAAGCTCCCGTATCGAAGAGTGCTCGTGCCGGATTTTCACAAATCAATACAAATCCTGTCACCACATCAGCTTGTTTAATGGCCTCCTGTTGGCCAAGATTATAGACTCTTGGTTGGGCCGGAGCATAATGGGATGCAGTCGACTCCACCGCCTTTCCCTTCTCTTCATAGGTAGCTCCCGGCTTCCTCTCGGACTTAGGACGTCCGCTCCAACAGTCACGGGCAAAGTGTCCCGTCTTTCCACAAGTAAAACACGCACCCGGGGTCCGACCCATAGTCGCCCCAGAAGCGCCAGAAGGAGCTGGACCCGAAGTCCTATGCTTCTTGAAAGACCTCCGATAGCCGGACTTTGAAGTAGTCGGCACTTTGTATTCAGATTTCTTCTCACCCAAGATTTTCTTCGCTTGTACATTTTTCATGTCCTTCTCCAAGGACCGGGCAGTATTGACCAAGGTTAAGAAACCCTGCATCATCGGCCCCGAGAGTGGTAATCTCAACACATCTCTCAATCCTTCATAGAAACGATTAGTCTTGCGCTCCTCATCCATGATGGTGGAGCTAGCATATCGACTCAAATGGGTGAACTCATGGAGATATTCATCCACGCTCTTCTCACCTTGAACCAACCTCAGAAATTCGTTCTCCATCGAAATCCTCTGAGTAGAAGGGAGGTATCTTGCTAAGAACAATCCCGAGAACTCTTCCATCGGAATGTCTACAAGTTGTCTACCTCTCAAATGATGCAGCTCCAATCCTTCCCACCACATTCTCGCTTCACCGTCCAAAAGGAACGTAGCGATGGTGGTCATTTGCCACTCCTCCATCTCCGTTGCTGTCATGACTCTCTTCACCCTGGAGAGCCAGTCTTCAGCCAGAGATGGGGTTCCCAACCCCGAGAATAACGGAGGGTTAAAGCTCATTACATGCTTTAGCTGCCTCTCAGTTGCCCTCCTTGGCACCACCGGTTCTACAACCACTTGCTCCACCCTCCTCGGCTCAGCCTCTTGAAGAGGTACTTGCTCCATCACAGGAGCGGGCTGCTGCGTCTGCCTTCCAGGCTGCGCATTAATCACGGCCAACACCGCTTCAGCCACCAATCGTATATTCTCAGCCGACAGAGGTGTTGTAGGAGCAACATCCGGTGCACTACTAGCCTCAGAAACTCAGCATTCTGACGGCCCAACACCACTTCTGGTCACCTATAGTGGTACAAAACACCGTTAAGCGACCAAATAAATTGCAAACAGCAATTATAGGAACACGCAGGTTCCTCAAACATGAGTATTTTCATTCCTAAGTGGACATTCATGGGTTCTTTTACCATTATAACGATGACGCACACAATGTGCTCACCACCCCTTAAAAAGAATTCGCCCACGAATTCACTTTAAGCCCGACCAAAACCAGTAGTCTGATACCAAATTGTAACACCCCCTATCCGTCAGATAACATAAAGCAGTAGGTCCGGCCGGGGCCCGACGCCATATGCCACAGACAGACCGGGTGGTTACTTATGGAAACCATCCAACCAATCTCAACGTCCTACACAGAGCATTCTAGCGGAAGCAGTTTATAAGAGTTGTAAACAAGAACCCAACATCAAAGCACGAATGTCCACTAATATGAAATAGGAATGTTATACAAAATACCCAAAACATGCCTTAAGGCCTTACAAAATATTTCACTTGAATATTACATGTTTTACAAACCACGGCACGCAGGCTGGTCATACATGAATAAAACAGTAAACACTTCCATTTGGGCCTTCGAGGGCCGGCTTCGCAAAAAGGGCTTTAGCCCGCTATTGACCGCTTGGTCCAGCTGCACCTGCAAGCAACAAACCACCGCACGGTGGCAAAACAAGGCAACGGTCAGCAATGCTGACCAAATTATAACGATCCCGCCCCCAACTCGGGGCGGCGATGCTCCTTCCCTGCATTTCATTAGCATAAGCGAGCAATTTATATACTTAGCCATATCATCAAAGACGTTGGCTCGCACGGCCACACGTCCCGTGCTCTCAGGGCACATTTTCGGTGAACCGGTCGATGCCACGTCAATTAAAGCCATAGACATTCCGGACTCACCACCGCCACTTGGACGGCCAAACCTATGAGCAGTTCGTCTTCCTGGCCTGGGTCACGACAATTTAAGCCATTGACTGCCGAAGACCCTAATCTATGCCAACGGTAAGTGCCACGTGCCTTTAGGTCTCTTTAACCGAACGAAATAGAGCGGGTACGGTTCCATCTAACCCGTGCTCACATCGCAACGACAATTTAAGCCATTTGCGCGGGTCAAACTTCCGCCGAGTCCCATTTCCATCACAAGTCACATAACCCGGTTATGTTCAAGTTGGCTTTCAAGCCACCAAGTTGGCAAGATCTCGTATCTGCCCAGTTTTCCGGGTGCACCTTTGGGTCAGTCCCCAAGGCTCTCTACTGCAATCTACCGCGTAGAAAACCCGAAAAACAACCAATAGCACGGAGTCTTCTCCGGCATTATGCAATGCAACATCACCGATCCAGACCAACATGTCCGGGTAGGCTTCACACATCATGCCTATGTCTGTTCTCGCTTACGGACTCTAAACAACGGGGACTTCACATATCTACCCGAAGGAACGCCTCCAACTCTCCGCAAACTCGCGAGAGCGGACTTCCTATGCTAAGAAAGAGAGCTACTCATGCTCAAGATGAGGATCGTTACCCTTGCGTTCCTCTTTGGCGCCATTGAAAAGTAATCGGATGGAAATCACCGCACTAGCGTTGCCTCCGTGGATCCGGAGTCGGCTTGCGATTCAGAGCTCCGAAGCTCCTCCAATGGCGGATCTAGCTCCTTCTTCCTCCCTTGGCTCTCCTCTCTCTCCAAGGATTTAGAAAGATGATAAGGTATGAAAAGTGAGGGTTTTCCAAGTCCACTCACGGGTATATCCTCTCAGGAACAACCCCCAGCCATTGGATCTTCAGTTAAAGAAATGAACGGCTTCGATTCGGGGCTGAAATGCCCAATCTGGACCGAACACGGCCTGGCACACGCCCGTGTCCAGGGCCGTGTGCCTCATTCGCCGTCAGAATCGAATCACCTGGAACCTCACATGGGTATCGAACACGCCCGTGTTCGATCTGACACGCCCGTGTTCCACCTCACACGGCCGTGTGGCCGGCCGTGTACCCCATGATTTTTCCCCATTTTCAACCCGAGCACTGCACGGGTTCTAGGAAACGCCCGTATCCTTGCCTGTGTCACCTTGACACGCCTGGACCCCAGGCCGTGTACACGGTCTCGACGCTCGACACTTCGTCGAGCGAAGATCGTCGACCTATTGACACGGCCTTGGACACGCCCGTGTCCTAGGCCGTGTGCCTTGTCTCGACACATTGTCGACACCAAAGTGTCGACTTCCTGGGACGAGTGTCGACACGGGTTGACACGCCCTGCGACACGCCCGTGTCACAGGCCGTGTGCCCACTCTCGATGAATCGTCGAGTAAATCTAAACGACTTCGCGGCTAAGTGTCGACACGGGTCGACACGCCCTGCGACACGCCTGTGTCGCAGGCCGTGTGCCCACTCTCGACGAATCGTCGAGTAAATCTCGACGTCTTCGCGGCTAAGTGTCGACACACGCTTGACACGCCCTGGGACACGCCCGTGTCCCAGGCCGTGTGCCTGCTGCCAGAACCCAAACTGGCCCAAAACGTCCCCCTTTTGCACCTTTGAGTTTCGGGGCGTTACACCTTATGAGTTGGACTTCGTTGCGTGTTGATGCAGGATGGCAAGGTGATTGCATATGGATCAAGACAACTGAAGGTTCATGAAAGGAATTATCCAACGCATGACTTGGAATTTGCTTCCATCATTTATGCCTTGAAGTTATGGAGACATCTTCTATATGAAATGTCATGCAAAATCTACACAGACCAAAAAAGTTTGAAATATGTCTTCAGTCAGAAGGAATTGTGTAACTCCCCCGATTTTTCGATGTTATTATTTGATTTGGTGTCGTCATAATTATGACATTTGGGCGTTACCTTTTTTACGTCACTGCACCGTTAGTGCGTTTTCGTGTCCGTTTGGTCTATTTGACCAGATTTTTGGAGTTTTTGATGAGATTGAATGATTTCTTGTTGTAAGAATTAAATTTGTGGCATGTATGCTTATAGTAAGCATTTTATGTTCGTGTCCCAAGAATGGTGCGTCGGATTATAGTGTTGTCTTCGCTGCTAATTCGTAGGGTCAGCAATTTATCCTAGAATATTAGTCAAAACTGAAGTTCTGATATTTTTCTGCTTAGTTCTTGGAAAACCATGCTGGTACTCGTGATGACCAGTCTATTTTCTCGAGAAGCCGGGGGATATTCCCGAGAATTTTACATCCTTCTCGAGAAATGTTGTCCTTGTTCCCGGAAGTCCTGCTTTATCTCGAGAAAATCCCTCTAGTTCTTGAGCGGTCTTGAAGCTCTCGAGAAATGCTCGTTTTGTTCTCGAGATGCACCCTCTTGTTCTCGAAAATGCAATCTTAGTTCTCGAGAAGTTTATTTAGTTCTCGAGAAGTCTATTTAGTACTCGACAAGCTTTATTTAGTTCTCGAGAAATCCTCTTTTGTTCTCGAGAAATCGATTGTCATTCTCGAGTTGTATAGAAGCCCTTATCGAGAAGTCCATAGTATCTTCTCGAGAAGTCCCATTTTGTACTTGAGATTTGCCATCTTATTCTCGAGAAGGCCGTCTTGTTCTTGAGAAGGCCGTTGTGTTCTCGAGAAGGCCGTCTTATCCTAGAGAAGGCCATCATGTTCTCGAGAAGGCCGTCGTGTTGTCGAGAAGGCCGTCTTATTCTCGAGAAGGCTGTCTTGTTCTTGAGAAGAATTTACCTGGTACTCGAGAACATGAGTATTTGTTCTCGAGTAGTGAAAGAAAACGGTTGTCAACCTAAATCACCTAGAGGGTGGTGAATAGGTGAGTTGTGCATCTTTTGCGGAATAAAAAATAATTAGAGCACAGCACAGAACTATCTACCAATATCACAGATGACATAAGATTTATAGTGGTTCCCCTTCCTTGGGTACCTCCACTTTCCCTCACCGATCTAGCAATCAACTAGACTCGGCTACTCCACTATCTCGGATCAAAAATCGATCCTACCCTCGGAACAAAATTCCTACAAACTCGATCCAAACAACGGGATCTACACCTCGGAAGATAACACTTCCTACAAAATCAGAGTGAAAAACTCCTACACTCGGAGAAACTTTCTAGTACAAGATTAATAAAGTTTTGGAAAATTATACAAACAGTAAATCCAATCAGATCTGATGAAACGGCCAGAAAGCATCTTCTTATGGACTTTGCAGCACTATCAGAAATCGGTGAAGAGAGTCTCGACCCAGATCTGGATCTTCTTGCTTTTACAGAATCAGAGAGAGAAGATGAACAGTGATGTCGATCTCGATCTGTAACTTTCTTCAGAATGAATCCTCTGAACGTAGAAGGACTGGCTGGAGAAGATGATGGCGGCGGCTTCCGTTTCGTGAAAACAGTGAGGATTCGGCTGAAGAACTTTCTCGAAAATAAAATGACAAAAATGCTTGGAGAAAAATTAGGGTTTGTCATTTTCTGACAAGACTTTATATAGGAGAGAATAACGGTCATAATCGGTCATAATGATGTACACGTGGACCAATCATGTCGCGTGATTTGAAAATCCCGTCAGAAAAAAACTTAGACGAATTTCAGAAAAATTCAGCCATATACACGAGTAAGAGAGGAGCTACTCGAGTAGTTGAATAACTACTCGAGTACATGAAGGAGAACATACTTGGGTATATAAAGATAGGCTACTCGAGTAGGTAGAAATCAACTACTCGAGTAAGCAGAAAGAACTACTCGAGTATGTATATTGACTTACTCGAGTACATAAAAGATCTACTCGACTACAAGAAAAACTACTCGAGTATATTACATAAACTACTCGAGTACATGAAGGACTACTCGAGTGGGATACTTAGAATAAATTCTGAAGAAGTCAGCAAGCAGCTACTCGAGTAGTTGAACTAAACTACTCGAGAGGAAGTGATCTACTCGAGTAGGTGAAAGTTCTACTCGAGTAAAAGACTTAGAAAATTCTGGAGTAGGAAGATTTCAAGGTACACAAAAGAAACATGATCTACTCGAGTAGGTATAATGAACTACTCGAGTATGATTCTATCTACTCGAGTATGTGAGTATACTTACTCGAGTATGTGAGTATACTTACTCGAGTCCATGACTTATAAATATTTTGATGAGTGAGGCCTTTAATACTCGGGTATAATGAGTGATCTACTCGAGTATATAAACATGCTACTCGAGTATATGACTACGTCTACTCGAGTACATGACTTAGCTACACGAGAGATACACTTAAGTACTCGAGTACAAGGTTTCTTTACTCGAGTAAATTATACCCAATCTACTCGAGTAGTTATGGACCTACTCGAGTAAAAGACTTAGAGAATTTTTGTTTGTTGGAAAACTCTTTCTTCTAATGCAGTCAACTTCCAATCCTTTTCCCAAGGTCCAATAGCTTGAATATGAAGTGTATCTTAATAGAGAGACCACACATGAGTCAACACTTTGGAATATGCAATGAGGGATTACATTGCACAGTTCCTGTGTTTGGTGACCCACTGTGGACTGACATTGGTCTACACTTCCCAGTGAAATTCCTGCAAACATATAACTCAAACCAAGCATCAAATACAACTTAATTCATCTTAGTTCCAGGGTGACTTCATCAAATCTGGGTTAGTGTGGATGTAATACCCAACAATCTCCCCCTATTTGTTGAAGTCAGAATCCTTTACACTAAGGTGAATTATAGACATAAAAGAAACTAAGTAGGAAGACATGAGCAGGTAAGCAACAGACAATGAAAAAGATAATTAGAAGAAATTTAGAATTGTATATATGTAAATTTCCAAAAACATCAAGTCTACAACTTGTCATTTCAATCTCTCAACATCTTTTAGGTTTAGGCTTGGGTTTGCTGCTTTTCCATCTTTTCTTGCTGTCTCCTTAGATAGCTGAAAGGCTTAGGGAAATATTTAGGAGGCCTTGGAGGAGCAGCATGATTATTTCTCCCAAACTCTCTGTCATGGATCTTCATTTTAATATGGATTTCTCATATAACTCCCATTCCTGGGAGCTGTAGTGAATGCTCCTATTCTCATTGTGATCCATAACTAGCCTGAGTGTGTCCAAAATTAGAGACTTGGAAGTTGGAGACCAAGCTTCAGCATGGTCAGGAGCTCTAGTAGGAGCAGTCCTGCTAGCAGAGGGACCTTCACCATACTTCCTTTTTTTCTTGTGGATTCTGATCTCTGGGGGAGCTTGAAGGAAGATATCAGCAAGGTCTTCTGGAGCATAGGAGTCTGGAGGGTCAGCTGTGTCTCCAGGCCTGAGAGAGAAAGAAGGTTGCAAAGGAACAGCTGGGGCAGTAACATCTGTAGCTAGTGGGTTTAAGTGATGAGGAATGATGTTGGGGTCAACTGCAAGATCTGGCAAGATCTGATTGTGCATCCAGACAGCAGTGTCATAGGTGTGAAACTTGACACTCTGTATCTGGGCTAGCACATCATCATGAATGACCTTCACATGAGCTTCCCATTCATTTATCTTCTGAGCAGCAGATTTTTCTACCTGTTCTTTGAGTTCTTTTATCAAACCCTCCCCCTTTCTGATTTCAACAGATAGCTGGGCTATAATATCATCTTTGAAAATACCCACTTCTTCACAGATCTTCATTTTGTTAGCCTCATTTCTCTTATCTAGCTCCATATGATTGTTTGCCAGTGTAACACCTTGTTCCATAACATTGCCAACACTAGTGATAGTGTGGTCAAGGGCTTTGCCACCAAGTTGAAATAAGTACTTGAGCCTGTCAGTGTTATGCTGAATTTCAGCAAAGCCTCTGCTCATCTCATACTCAAGAGCAGTTACCTTGTCAATGACTATTTTTAGAGAGGTGTCAAAATAAGTTCTCTGTTCTTGAAGAAGAAGTGCAATGTGTTGCAGCAAATCTGAGGAGGAAGAGACTGTAGCAGCAGCAGAGGGAGCATCAGAAGGGATAGGAGGAGTTACCCAAGGAGGTATTTCTTCAATGATGACAGAGCTGAGAGCTCTGGTGGTATGAATTATAGCATCCATTTCTTCTGTATCATGGGGGATGGAGAAATCTAGGTTTCTGAGAGGGGCCTCAGCTGGCTTTGGAGAAGGCTCATCAGAAATAAGAATGGTGTCGGGCTTGTCTGTTGGATGATGTGGAGATGGTGTTGGAGTCCTGGCTGGAGAATGGGTAGGAGACTGGGCTGGAGAAAAGTCCTTGTGACCTTCAGGGGTTGGAGTTGAAGGAGATAGAGGAGGAGGGGGAGCACTTCTCCAGAGAGCTCTGCAATCATAGCATCTATAGCAGCAGCTATGGACAGAAGAGAGTTTTGAGGTACTTGATCTGAATGAGTGGCTGGACTCTGTGGAGTATGAGGTAGGGAAGGAATTTATGACTGAGGAGAGGGCTGCCTGACTTGGCTAGAGGGAGCAGGCTCCCCCTCACTTGGTGCACCAGAGGAGCTGGCCACATGATGAGGAGAGGGAGATGGAGTCCTGTCCTCTGCAGCTGGAACTTCTGGAACTTCTAAAACCTGTGCAACTTGGGCAGAATTCTTTAGCTTGAGATCCCATCTCTGAATAGAAGAGATGGAGACCTTCTTCATGTGATGAAGTGGGGTCCCTTTGGAGAAGTTGAAGACCTCAGGATAAGTTTCATGGAGGAGCAGAGAGATAATTCTGGCGTAGTTGGGGGATTTCAAGCTGTCCTTGATTTTATCCAGAATAAGCATACCAAATTGATATTTCTTGCGGCAGACAATTGCTTGCATTATATCAAAGAAATATAAGGGAATGTCTTTGATGGAGTGTGTCTTGCATAGTAGAATTTTGCCAATAATGTCAACTAGAAATTTTCCTTCAGCGTTCTTGTCTGACCTTTTAATATACTGAGCGTCAGGAGAAATGCCACAGAAAAGGGCTGTTCGGTCAGAGTCTTCATCATCTAACTCATCTTCTTCATCGACAATTGGCATTCAGAGAAGCTGAGAGACAGAGGTCTTGGTGAATTTAAGTTTCAGACCCTTCACCTTGGATTTTAGGACTTGTCCATTCCTGCTGACCTTGAGATCTGAGAAGAATTCAGCAACTTCTGGGAATAAAACGCGACAGGGTTCCTGGAGAATGAAGGAGAGGCCGGTGGTGTCGAGAAGGATGAGGAGGTTGTGGAAGTCATCTGAGAGCTCTGCAATACCGGCGATGACGAGTTATGATCCGACGCTAATCTTGGAAGAAGCTGCCATGGCTGCAGTCGACTGGAAGAGGTGAGGAGAGAGGCGGCTCTGCAACAGCGGCGGAGGAGAGTAGGCGAATCAGTAGAGTAGCCAAAGCGGTAGAGGGTACTCGAGAGAAAGAAATAATGTCATATAGGTTTGGGTTTTCGGAATTTCATATATATAACTATTAAATTATAGCTAATTGATTTAAAGGAAGAGGCGGCATTTAGCCTTGGGTGGCGAATAGAAAGAAATTTCAAAATCTGGGAAACAGTACACGAGAAAGAGATAGACTACTCGAGTAGGTAAGAGGTTACTCGAGTAGATCGTCAGAAGTTACTCGAGTCGGTCTGCAGAAAGTACTCGAGTAGATGGAGAAAAATACTCGAGTAGATAAGTGACTTACTCGAGTAGGTAAGTGACTTACTCGAGTAGGTAAGTAGGTACTCAAGTAGGCACACTCTTATACTCGAGTAAGTAGAGAAGAGTACTCGAGTATGTCAGTTGTTACTCGAGTAGGCCTACCGTGACTCGTGTAGGTGAAGTCACATACTCGAGTATGTCTTATGCTTCTCGAGTTGAACTTTGAAAAAGTAGATTTTGACTAACCCTTGCAATTACTTGCTTCTTAGTCATCCAGCCTTCTTTAGTCCTCTTTATTGAGCATTCCAAGCTCAGTCTTGAAGAACGAGAACTTGGTCTCGTCCAGCGGCTTTGTGAAGATATCTGCAACTTGCCTATCTGTAGGCACATATTGGGGATCTATGTCTCCATGCTCCACATGTTCCCGGATGAAGTGATACCTTAGCTCGATGTGCTTTGTCCGGCTGTGGGAGACTGGATTGTTGGCTATTACAATTGCGCTGGAGGAGTCACAGTACAGAGGAATATCCTTGAACTGCCGGTTGTAGTACTCAAACTGATTCTTTATCCATAGCAACTGTTCGCAACAACTGCCTGTAGAGATATACTCTGACTCGGCCGTTGAGATTGCGATACAGTTCTGCTTCTTGATACTCCAGGAGATTAGCCTTCTTCCGAAGAATTGGAAAGTCCCTGAGGTACTTTTTCGGTCGTCTTTGCTACCTGCAAAATCTGCATCTGAAAGCCCAATTAGTTCGCTGTCATTACTTCTTGGGTACCATAAGCCAAGATTTGGTTTGCCTTTAAGGTATCTCAGGATCCGCTTTGCAGCAGCGTAATGAGATTCCTTAGAGTTCACCTGAAATTTAGTACAGACACATGTTGAGAACATTATGTCAGGCCTACTGGCAGTAAGGTACAACAAGGATCCAATTATGCTTCTATACTTGGTTTCATCAAAAGGTTTCCCTTTTTCATCCTTGTCCAGAGACATAGTTGAGCCCATTGGAGTCCTCATAGAGGTTGCGTTCTCCATTCCGAATTTCTTAATTAGCTCTTTGGTGAACTTGGTCTGTGAGATGAAAATTCCATCTTCAGATTGTTTCACCTGAAGCCCTAAGAAATACTTCAGCTCGCCCATACTACTCATTTCAAACTTCCCTTGTATAAGTTTTGAGAACTTTTTGCAGAGGTTGTCATCTGTAGAGCCAAAAATAATGTCGTCGACATAGATTTGCACTAGCAAAATCTTGCCTTTTATTTCCATAAGAAATAATGTCTTGTCTAACTTTCCCCTTGTGAACTTGTTCTCAAGTAGAAAGGTAGACAACATTTCATACCAAGCTCTAGGAGCTTGTTTTAGACCATATAGGGCCTTGTGCAGAAAAAAGACATGATCAGGAAAGTTAGGATCAACGAAACCTGGAGGTTGTTCCACATACACTTCCTCCTTTATGTTACCATTCAGGAAGGCCGACTTCACGTCCATCTGATAGACGATGAAGCCTTTGAAAGCAGCATATGCTAGGAACAACCTTATTGCCTCCAGCCTCGCCACTAGAGCATATGTCTGGTCGAAGTCGATTCCTTCTTCTTGACGATAGCCTTTAGCGACGAGTCTGGCCTTGTTCTTTATGATAGTTCCGTCTTCATCCATCTTGTTCCTGTAAACCCATTTTGTTCCAATGATGTTCTTCCCTTTGGGTCTTGGAACAAGCATCCACACATTGCAGCGCTTGAACTGATTTAGCTCTTCTTCCATTGCCATTATCCATGATGCGTCTGAGTTTGCTTCCTCAAATTTCTTTGGCTCAACCTGTGAGAGAAAACTCAAATGAAGATTCTCATTAGTTGTATCTCTTCGAGTTCTGACACCATCCCGGGGATCTCCTATGATCTGGTCCATGGGGTGATCCTTCAGATGTCTGAGCTCTAGAGTTCTTGCATCTGGATTGTCTTCAATCACTGGAGGGATTTCTTCATCCTGGATGACTTCTTCATTTTGATCATCAGCCTCTCCAATAGGAGTTGGAGTGGTGATCTTAACGAACTTCTCGCCTTTGTCTTCGGACGGATCATTCAAGCTAGTTTCTTTCAGCTTTTCACCTGCATCTTCAATGAGCACACTAGACGGATTGCTTTGCAGCAAGATCATCTCATCAAATACAACATGTATCGATTCTTCCACCACCAGGGTTTTTCTATTAAATATCCTATATGCCTTACTATGGCTACTATATCCTACAAAAATACCTTCAAAGCTCTTTTCGCTAAACTTGGTGGTCTGATACGTACCATTGCTAAGTACGAAGCATTTATAGCCAAAGATTCTAAAGTATGAGACTGTTGGTTTACTGCCTTTCAGAAGTTCGTAAGGTGTCTTATTGTGGTCTTTGTTTATGAGTGCTCGATTTTGCATGTGGCATGCAGTGTTGACGGCCTCAGCCCAAAAGTACTCCGGTAGTGAAGCATCACTCAACATGGTCCTACAGGCCTCTATGAGTGTTCTGTTCCTTCTTTCAGCCACTCCATTCTGTTGTGGAGTACGAGGAGAGGATAACTCATGAAAGATACCTAAGCTTTCACAGAATTCTGTCATGGCCCCAGATTTGAACTCTATTCTGTTGTCACTTCTGATTTTGACTATGGAGCAGTTGTATTCATTCTGGACTTGCCTGACAAACTTAGTAAAGATGTCGAAGGTATCTGACTTGTGTTTCAGAAATAACACCCATACAAAGCGCGAGTAGTCATCAACAATTACCAATGTATAGTCCTTACCTCCCAAGCTTCTAATTTGTAGTGGACCAAACAAGTCCATGTGCAGTAGATGGAGACATCTGTTAGAGTCTTTGCCAATAATGCTTTTAAAGGTAGCCCTTGTTTGCTTGCCTTTTACGCATGCATGACAAGGTCTGTCTTTGACGCATTTGACATTCGGGGCATCACGTACCAAGTTCATTGAAAATAGTTTATTAATAGTTTTGAAATTAATATGTGCTAGTCTCTTGTGCCATTGGTCACCAAGAGATGCACTATCTTTTGCTAAAAGACACACTGGTGTATAGGAATCAATACAAATTAAATTTAAACAAAAAATATTCCTGCTTCGAGTGCCGGATAGAATCGTTTCCATATTGTCAACGGATTTTATCAAGCACTTATCAGCATGGAACTCAACTATGTATCCTTTATCGCAGAGTTGGCTTATGCTAATGAGATTGTGTTCCAATCCTTCGACATAGGCTACATCCGAGAAGGATACATTGCCGTTAGTAATCATACCATAGCCTCTAGTAATTCCACGGTCTGAACCTCCAAAGATGACCTTTGGTCCGTTCACGACTGAAGTAAAGTTCTGAATGAGGCTTCTAGTCCCGGTCATATGCCGAGAGCATCCGCTGTCCAAGTACCAGATGGGCGTTTTGTTGCCCTTTGGACATCCCTGCAATCATAATAAATTTGCCTTAGGAACCCAAACACGTTTGGGTCCTTGGTCTCGGGTTAGAGTGCTCCCCCTACGAGTGTTAGCACTATGAGCAGTCTTTCTCATATTGCTGACATGAGGGGTTGCAGCATTTCTAGAATTGAACCAGCAATCTATGGCGAAGTGACCAACTTTTCCACAGCACCAACAGTCAAATCTGTTGTACCTTTGCCTCAAGATCTCCTGCTTGACCTTTTGGAACTTTGGTCTAGCAGGGGTAGCATTCTTGGAGGAAGATGCCTCATGATGATGGCAATCACATGGCTTCTTCTCCTTTATGGGCTTCTCTACAACAGACTTTGTCTTTGGTGCCTTCTTGAAGTTATGCCCATGATTGAAAGGGCCGTAGCTCTGAAGAACAACTTCTTCAATGGTGCCTTAAAGACACTTTCGCCAAAGTTTCGGGGTCGAGCCCATCCTTGATAGCGGGACTTTGGCTCTACATAAGTAGGCCTAGCGAAGTGCCCGTAGGATGAGTCAAAATCAAACTCATTTGATGGAAAGATGACCTTTTGAATGTAGTTTGATTTTGAGGGGCTTTTCCCCTTTCTTCGGCTGAGGCCTTTTTGCGGCCTTATTTTTCCGTTAATTCTTGTTTCTCCTAGAGGATTTACTAGGAGCTTCTTCATGGCCTAGTACAGCTCCCTTGGCCTTTGCTGAGAATTCAGCAACGAATGGAGGAACTGTCTTAGGCTTCGAGAAACTCTCAACAAGTTTCCTTTAAGCCGCAAGTTCGGCTTCCAATCCCTTGATGATCGTCTCCTTAAGGTCAAGGTGCTCAAGAGCCTTGTTGTAATCTTCAATAGCATTATTGAAGATTTCTTCGAGGGAGTCAGTCTTTGCGACTTTCTCTCTCAAGATGCTCTCTTCGGCTTTTAGAGATTTGATCTCTTTAGCCTGGGTCTTCACGACTCGACGACATTTGTCGTAAGCCATGATTAACTCCTTGTACTGGGCCATTAATTCTGACTCATCGTTAGAGGAGCTACCCTTGCAATCATGTTCATAGACTTCAGAATCTGAAAGAGGGGTATGAGAGTTTACCTTCCCAGTGAACTGAGGCTCTTGTTCATCATCTGTTTGAGCCATTAGCCCAAAGTAAGATTCTTCTTCTTCGCTTGACTCAGATGAGTCAGGGTCGCTAAGAGTCTTTCTCCTTTTGGCTATGAGGCTCTTCTCTTTCATCTTCTTGTTGTGTGAGGATTTCTTGTCTTCTCTTCTACCACCCTTCTTCTTCTTATGAGGGCAGTCAGCAATGACATGACCTGGATTATTACAGCAGTAGCAAATGATGTCAGTTGAAACGTATTTGTTCTGTTTAGTATTATACCTTTTGTGACTGCTTGAGCCTTTTCTTTGTCGATCGCCATCACGCTGCGATCTTCTGTATGAGGCATCCTTGCCTTTCCATTGTTTCTTTTTATTAAGAAACTTCTTGAATTGCCTCGAGAGTAAGGAAAACTCTCCTTCTGATAGTTCAGAGCCTGAAGTGCTAGACTCTGATGTTTCTTCTTCTTCATCAACTTCTGGAGCTGGAGCGGGGAGGCAGCCTTAGTCTTTCTGGAGGTGTCCGCCTTCAAAGCGACAGATTTCTCCTTGAGTGCAGACCTACCTTTCTCTTCTTCAGCTTTTCTTGTATTGATTTGGAGTTCATAAGACATATGCTTTCCAAAGAGATTTTGCGGGTCCATTTCAGCTAGCTTCCCGAACTCCCTGATGGCGCATACCTTGTTATCCCATTCCTTGGTTAGGGATCTCAAGAACTTGTCGTTCAGTTCTCCGTTGGTGAAGACACAACCATACACCCTTAGGCCATTCACAATTTTAAAGAAGTTTTCAAATGCGTCGGCAATTATTTCCTTGTTCCCTTGTCGGAACGCTTCATATTTTTGGTTGAGAAGGGATCTCCGATCATCCCTTACTTCTTCAGTTCCTTCCATCAAAGTGACTAAGGAATGCCACATCTCCTTAGCCGATTGACAGTGAATCAAATTTTGCAGCATCGAGTCATCGACTACACTTGCTTTAATGTTCTTAGCTTTGTTGTCGAGGGAGACAAGTGCAATCTCGTCTTTGTCGAGATCCATTAGCTTTTTGGGAACTTTCTTGGTAGGGTCGATAGTGGACACAGTCATGGGAATGTAAGGGCCTTCTTCAACGATCATGAAGATCCTTGGATCCACAGCTTCCATGAAAAATTTTATCCTTTCTTTCCACATGGGAAAGTTATTTTTGTTGCACAGTGGAAGCTTGGCGAAATCTTTGCCCTTGTCCATTTTATGGTAGAATCTTTCAGACAACAGATTTGGATCTGATAAAGGTGTTAACCTTTTGACGATCAACCTCGCTTTGATACCAATTGAAAGAAAACGATTGTCAACCTAAATCACCTAGAGGGGGGTGAATAGGTGAGTTGTGCGTCTTTTGCGGAATAAAAAATAATTAGAGCACAGCACAGAACTATCGACCAATATCATAGACGACACAAGATTTATAGTGGTTTCCCTTCCTTGGGTACATCCACTTTCCCTCACCGATCTAGCAATCAACTAGACTCGGCTACTCCACTATCTCGGATCAAAAATCGATCCTACCCTCGGAAAAAAGTTCCTACAAACTCGATCCAAACAACGGGATCTACACCTCGGAAGATAACACTTCCTACAAACTCAGAGTGAAAAACTCCTACACTCGGAGAAACTTTCTCCTATAAGATTAATAAAGTTTTGGAAAATTATACAAACAGTAAATCCAATCAGATCTGATGAAACGGCCAGAAGGCTTCTTCTTATGGACTTTGCAACACTATCAGAAATCAGTGAAGAGAGTCTCGGCCCAGATCTGGATCTTCTTGCTTTTACAGAATCAGAGAGAGAAGATGAACAGTGATGTCAATCTCGATCTATAACTTTCTTCAGAATGAATCCTCTGAACGTAGAAGGACTGGCCGGAGAAGATGATGGCGGCGGCTTCCATTTCGTGAAAACAGTGAGGAGTCGGCTGAAGAACTTTCTCGAAAATAAAATGACAAGAATGCTTGGAGAAAAATTAGGGTTTGTCATTTTCTGACAAGACTTTATATAGGAGAGAATAACGGTCATAATTGGTCATAATGATGTACACGTGGACCAATCATGTCGCGTGATTTGAAAATCCCGTCAGAAAAAAACATAGACGAATTTCAGAAAAATTCAGCCATATACACGAGTAAGAGAGGAGCTACTCGAGTAGTTGAATAACTACTCGAGTACATGAAGGAGAACATACTCGGGTATATAAAGATAGGCTACTCGAGTAGGTAGAAATCAACTACTCGAGTAAGCAAAAAGAACTACTCGAGTATGTATATTGACTTACTCGAGTACATAAAGGATCTACTTGAGTACAAGAAAAACTACTCGAGTATATTACATAAACTACTCGAGTACATGAAGGACTACTCGAGTGAGATACTTAGAATAAATTCTGAAGAAGTCAGCAAGCAGCTACTCGAGTAGTTGAACTAAACTACTCGAGAGGAAGTGATCTACTCGAGTAGGTGAAAGTTCTACTCGAGTAAAAGACTTAGAAAATTCTGGAGTTGGAAGATTTCAAGGTACACGAGTGAAACATGATCTACTCGAGTAGGTATAATGAACTACTTGAGAATGATTCTATCTACTCGAGTATGTGAGTATACTTACTCGAGTATGTGAGTATACTTACTCGAGTCCATGACTTAGAAAATTTTGATGAGTGAGGCCTTTAATACTCGGGTATAATGAGTGATCTACTCGAGTATATAAACATGCTACTCGAGTATATGACTACGTCTACTCGAGTACATGACTTAGCTACACGAGAGATACACTTAAGTACTTGAGTACAAGGTTTCTTTACTCGAGTAAATTATACCCAATCTACTCGAGTAGTTATGGACCTACTCGAGTAAAAGACTTAGAGAATTTTTGTTTGTTGGAAAACTCTTTCTTCTAATGCAGTCAACTTCCAATCCTTTTCCCAAGGTCCAATAGCTTGAATATGAAGTGTATCCCAATAGAGAGACCACACATGAGTCAACACTTTGGAATATGCAATGAGGGATTACATTGCACAGTTCCTGTGTTTGGTGACCCACTGTGAACTGACATTGGTCTACACTTCCCAGTGAAATTCCTGCAAACATATAACGCAAACCAAGCATCAAATACAACTTAATTCATCTTAGTTTCAGGGTGACTTCATCATATCTGGGTTAATGTGGATGTAATACCCAACAATTAGTACTTCTACTTGTACTCGAGAAGCCTATATTTCGTACCCGAGAATATTCTTTAGTTCTCGAGATACCTTCCTTCTGTTCTCGAGAAATCTTCATTCCACTCGAGAAATCCATACTTCATGTCGATATTTCTGGTTCAACGACCCTGGTTCAGCTCCTTAAGTATAATGATCCAATATTTTATTTATTTCAATATTATATATATATATATATATATATATATATATATATATATATATATATATATATATATATATATATATATATATATATACGAGTGACAGGCACGGGCCTCCGGCCCGATGGCTATGCGCCACACTACCCGGCTGGTGACGGCGGGCTTCGCCCGCCCCCCGGCGGGCTTCGCCCGCCCCCCGGCGGGCTTCGCAAAAGTACCGAACCAACTCCTTTTTTAAAATTAATAAAAAAATAAATTTGAGTATAAACAATTAATTTAAATTAATTTAGAATTAAAAAAACGTATAAAAACGCTTTATTTATAATAATTAATAAAAAATAAACAATTAATTAAATTAATTTAGATTTTAAAAAAATCTATAAAAAAGCTGGCGGGTGAACAGTTGCGTGAGCACTGTTCACCCGCCAGTTTTAAAGTGATTTTTAAAATTATTTAAAAATAATAATTTTTTAATTAAAAAATAACCAATATTTTAATATATAATAGGCGGGTGAACAGTGGCGGAGCACTGTTCACCCGCCTATTTTAGTCCCACACCGGGTGTTTGTGGGTTTTTTTTTTGTTTATATATGTGTTTCCTTCCTAAAAGTTTGAAATGAAGCGGGCTGCTGGGCTTGCGGGGCAGCGGGTCCGAGGGCTTGCGGTGCAGCGTGACAGCGGGCCAGCGTGACAGCGGTCCAGCGGGGCAGCGGGCTGGGCGGATCAGCGGGCTGGGCTCTTAGCTTTCCCTTATTTTAGAAGTTCATAGGGGCAAAAATGTAATTTTACATAACCTAGTTAGTAGGTTTAGGAACCCTATTAAAATGTGGAGAGATGATGCAGTATGATTTAGTTTGATCGGACGGCAGCAATATTATCATACCATAATCGGATGGCTATTGTAATTTCGAACTCATCCATTTATATTTCCTTTAGAGTAGTAAAGATATACAAATACATATATAAGAAAACTTCTTCTCCTCCTTAAGCCATACTGTTGGGTATTGTATCCACAACGTACCTGATTTGAAGAAGCCCTGAACAAGCTAAGGTAAATAGACAATGTATTTGACAAAATATTTCAAGTTGTGCTTGCAGTTATTCCACGCTAAGTGCACACCAATGTCAGGGTGCAGTAGGTCAATATACACGGGTCTGCATGACGTAATCCCTCGTTGAGCAGATCAGTGTGTTGGCCTACGTGTACTCTCTCTATTGGAGTGTACTTACTTTCAAGTACAGGGCTGTGATTATGCAAGAGCAGACAAGGAGCAAGGATGGGTCAAAGAGCAGCTTTTGGGCGGAAAGACGAAAAATCGTCTAAGTGATAATCGACGAGAATCACCAAGTAATTCTCGCCGATTCGGCGAGAATCACTAGTGATTCTCGCCGAATCGTCGAGAATCACTAGTGATTCTCGCCGAATCGTCGAGAATCACTGGCTGATTCTCGCCGTTTCTTTCCGGCTACATTAAAGCGTGCAAATCTGGCGCTAAGTCATATTCGTCGAGAATCATCAAGTAATTCAGCGAGAATCATCAAGTGATTCGGCGAGAATCACTAGTGATTCTCGCCGAATCGTCGAGAATCACCGGCTGATTCTCGCCGACTCATCGAGAATCACCTTCGATTCTCACCGAATCTGACTTGGACAATTTTCTGGAAACCGCTGGACCAGACTCTGCCGCTGGCACTGTTTTAAACCGGAATTAGGGTTTCTTCTGGTGGGACCCACAACGGTCATTAGGGAGTATACTTGTGTATAAATACACACGTATTTTTGAATAGTGAGCAGACACAGAAATTCAAAAAGGAAGCCAAGCCGTGACGTGACCTAGATCGCGAATTCCGCTCCGCCGCCACCGCTCGTGCTAGTCGATCGCCGGCGGTTAGATCGTGAATCTTCCAGATCTTCCGTCGACAAAAGCTTAGCCAAAAATAACGTCTCACGCATCTAACTAGAGATCCTTTGTCTCTTGATTTGTTGATCGGGAAAACCTTCCCCGTCCGAATTGATCGAGATGATCGATCCTAGTGTGACCGTTGGAAGACCTTGCTAGCTTTGCTACGAAGTTAGAATCTCCAAAGTACAGCAGCCGCACACCGTTGTCGCCGCGGATCCCGAGAACCAAGCCGCCGCCCTTCTTGCCGCCGCCGGTCCCGGGGAGATTCTCTCCAAGTGAGATCTAGGGTTGTGGACTCTGCGTTGACTTCTAGAACACATCATCAAACGAAGAGGGACACCTTAGTCTCCAAAAGTTGTTTGTATTTCTTATACATTCTAGTTTCATTTTTGTTGTAAAGGAACGTTGGTTCCTAGTTGTAAGGGTTGGGTGCAACCCGTGTTGTGGGAGTGTTGTCTCCTACGTGTGGAAGGGTTCCTTCTGATAGTGCAAGGATTGGATTTCAATCCTGTTGGTGAAGTGACCGAGTCGTCCCTTGTTGGGAGATAGGTCAAAGGGGGAAAGTGGATGTACCCAAATCGGGGAACCACTATAAATTGCTTGTGTACTTTCTTTGCTATGCTGTTTTGTTTTCTTGTGCAGGTACAATTTTAAATTCCGCAAAAATGCTGCACGTCACATATTCCCCCCCCCCCCCCCCCCCATAGGTGAAGATAGTTGACACTAGGTGGACTTTCACATACTCCCTCCTTCCCGAACCAGAGAGGCGTGAGCGAGAGAGAGAACGTTTGTTCAAGAATCTTTCGATGGCCGCCGACGGTGCTCCGGTGCTCGAAATCTTGAACTGAACATAGATCCGGAAAGCTCTCAATGAGAGCTACGTCATCGTGGCAAAATCTTCCCCATTTCTTGAGTTTTTCTCATTAGTGTTTTTAGCCCTAACCTCTATTTCGATCAACTTTGTTTAGATATCGACTTTCCCCGTCTTCCTTAGTCCTGATCTACGCCGTGGTGCAATTTGGAGGTCTTCTCCGGAAAAACCAAGGCTAGTGATGGTTATTGAAAGAATTGGTTTCAAGATTGCCTAAACACCTAGAGGGGGGGGTGAATAGGTTCAATTCTGATTTCTTACTTAGACAGTTAATAAGTTTATCTCAACACAGTTATGATCAAATTACCACAGCACACAAATAATAAAACACAACATACACACAGATTTTATAGTGGTTTCCCAAGTGATGGGTACATCCACTTTCCCCCTTCGCCTATCTAGCAGTATACTAGATTCAGACTAACTTCCTTCCACCTTCTCAGATCCTCAGATCTTACAACTCAGAACCCAGAATGATTCCTACAGCTCAGACTTCAGCAAGTCCTACAACTCTGATTCTATCAGAAAATCCTACCTCAGAGTACGTCCCCACTCCTACCACTCAGGAAATCAAGCCCTACCTCAGCCTCTTTCACCAGGCCAACAACTCAGAGAAATCAATCTCCTACCTCAGGATAACAACCCTACCTCAGCCTTTATAGATATAGGCTTACAACTTGGAGAACTTAATCTCTTACACTCAGATCTAGAATAGATCCTACAAATATTTAGATAAAAAAATTGTTTCTACCTTCACTCATAAAGAGATGAAGGGATCTTGGACAGATCTTGATGGATTTGCTACCAACTATTCCTTGCAGTAAAGATTTGATCCAATCTGACTTAGTTTATTCAAAGCTTCTTGAAATAGAGAACTTAGGTTGAATCTTCTTGGAGTAGATCCAGCTTCTTCTACCTTTCTGGATTTAATCTGCAATCTTCAACAGATCTCCTTCTATGATTTTGGATCCGAATATCCAGCTGTACAGGAATCTGTGAAATCTTCTTGGAGAATTTCACTTT
This sequence comes from Platanthera guangdongensis, assembly GCA_039583875.1. Classification (NCBI taxonomy): domain Eukaryota; kingdom Viridiplantae; phylum Streptophyta; class Magnoliopsida; order Asparagales; family Orchidaceae; genus Platanthera; species Platanthera guangdongensis. The sequence goes on from CM077152.1 coordinate 144,371,614, forward strand.
AGTTTTTCTCCATCTTCTATTGTTGTTTTTCTGAAGGCCCCGACCCTATTTATAATTTTACATCAGTGGTAATCGGCTGGTCCGGTAGTTGACTAACATCGGACAGTTCTTCCATGTCAAATAGGCAGTGACCATTCTGGCAGCTTTCAAGTCTTCAGTCTCGAGATTTGGTACTTCGAATATTTTCTGGATCAACTGTCTGTGTCGAGACATATGTGTTGACACAGATGGAGTATGTGTCGACACAATTACCCAGGTGTCGATACACTTCCTTTGGTGTTGTCGACAAACATCAATAACTGTCGACATAGCTCTTCACTTAGTCTCGACACTGTCTTTGTAGACTGCATCGACACACTTCAGAAGGTAGTCGACACAGCTCTTTATTATGTTCTCGACATGCACCCTTTGTAGAATGTGTCGAGACAAGTCCTGTGTGTCGACACAGCCTCTCTATTAAATTCTTGACACATCTTTTATAAAATGTGTCGACACAAGTCCTGTGTGTCGACACAGCCTCTCTAATTGACGACCCAAGTCATGGATGTCGACATATTTGTTTCTTTACACTTGTTAATCAGTCTAGGTGTGTCGATACAAGTTATAAGTGTCGACACAGTTGATGTTGACTTTGCTTTTATGTGTCGACAAAAGTCCTGTGTGTCGACACAGTTAATGTTGAATTTGCTTCTGTGTATCGACATAAGTCCTGTGTGTCGACACAGTTGATGTTGAGTTAGCTTCTGTGTGTCGACATAACACCTTCAAATGTGTGGACACAAAAGCAATTGCCTCGACACTTTTGTACTTAGAATATCTTCTGCATTCTTCTACCCGCACAAGTTAACTCAATACACAATCAAATACAACCTGATGTATACCATTGAGTTAGGTGATGCTTCTCCAAATCAGGTACATAAATTCCAATGTACCCAACAATCTCCCCCTATTTGGAGAAGTCATAACCCTTAGTCAATGATATACACCATATAACAAAAATGATAAGTGTGATATATCCAGATATGCAAACCACATTTATGTAGAAAACATAGATATCATGTTATACAAAAGAACATTCAAAAATGAACTAATATAAAAAAATAGGTAACAAAGATACACATATATGTAATTATTGTACAGCCAGAATTTCATTCTCATATAATTAAAATGGGATAACAAGATTAATGTTTGTTAATAATAATAAAAAAAAATACATAGTTGTCAAATGCTAGTCATTCTAAGATTAATTTTGACTAGGTTCCTTAATCACTATTCCTTTCCCTGGCTGAATGGATGCTTTGACATCAGCTTTAGTTTCAATAACAGGCATTTTCCCTTTAATATCTTTGGCCTTGACTTGTGCAGCCTTCAGCTTTTGCCTCTCAAAATTGTGAAATGGCTTGGGGAAGTACTTGCAAGGCTCTATTGAATTTGCAAGAATTTTCCAGCCTTCAAGTCTTTTCTGAATTTTTGAATCTTTTCTTGTTGAGCAAGATACTTATCCCATTCTTGCTTAGAGTACCACTTCCCTCTATCATATTGATTGTCAGCCACTACATTCCATGCTGTCAGAATGATACACCTAGAGATTGGACTCCATCTTTCAAAATCTGGCCTTGCCTCAGCCTGCTCTCTAAACCTTTTCTTAGATAATAGAGCCTCTTGCTCTTTCATCAGTACTGGATCAGCCATGTCTACCTCCTCACAAATGACTGACATTGTGTCCTGTGGAGGGCTGTACATATTCTGAACAGCCTGGTGGATTTCCTCAAACCCAGTAGGGGGATATATGACTTGTGCCACTTCTTGTTGCACCCCCTCTCTGTTCGCAGCTTGAACTCCAGATTCTGCGGTATTATTATCATCACAAAGGGGTGGATATCCCAAGGTAGCTCTGATGCTATTTGTGACCCATTTGACATGTTCAGAGCTAGCATGGACTAATACCCTCTCCCCCTTTATGACTTCTCTGTCTATATGATATTTGAGGTCATCTTTTTGAAATCTGATTTGATCAGTGATATAATAGTTACCAGTAGTGTAGTAAGTTTTGAATTTCTGGAGGAGAGCAGAAATGGCAGATTCTGATGTCTTTATTATAGTGGAAACTGTTGCCAGGTCCAACTGAATCTGTTTTGCGATTGCAGAGACTTGATTGGTCATAGTGGCTTGAAGAGCAGTAGTGTGTTCATCTATCTTGGTCAGAGAGATGGTGTGGAGTTCCATCAAATTCTCATTTAATCTCTTTTGATTTTCAAGGACAATGCCTTGCTTGCCCACTAGATCATCTATCTCAGTTTTAGTGGTTTGTTGTTGTTTATCAAGATAGACTACAACATTTCCTCCTTTGTGGAAGCAATCAGTCATATCTGTCTTCATCATGTTGACCTCAAATCTAATGGACTTGATATCTTGGCCAAGTTGAATTGTAGCTCTTTGTTGCTCTCATCTATATACGTTTCCAAAGCTTGCCTTTGTTCATCAAGTTTTACCTGGAGCTATACCA